>JAMXBD010001319.1:0-404006 GCA_024138025.1 Combretum micranthum
AATTGCTTCTTTATGTTCCCTCAAGATTTCCAACAACTTGTTCTCTTGATCATCTGACAAAAAAGAGGAAACAATAACTGGTAAAGTTTCATCATTTTCCTAGATAAGAATATCTTAGATGATCAGTAATGGTTTCAATTCCAAAGTGGGAGGTTGTGCCAAAGATGGAACAGATTTCTTTTCACTAGTTCCCAACTCCTCATAAATTTCAATCTAATTTCAGACACTTCGTCCAAACTTACTTCTTCTCCTCACATCACTCTAGTCCTCAAAGTCTTTCAAAACAGATTCCATAGTACAATTCCCACATTTTCCTTTGAAACTCTAATATAAGCTCCTCTATAATATCTATCGTATAACAAGTTTTATTCGTCAAATGCTTCATAGCATCATAGACATAAATGTAACCTGTTCATTCATAACTCTCAGAGTAAGCTTACCTTGCTCTACATCTATCAAAGCTTACTTGTAGCCAAAATGGTCTACCTAAAATCATGGGCACCTCTCTATCTTCATCCAAATCCAAGACTATAAAATCTATTACAAATATGAACTTGTCAACTTTCACTAAGACATTCTCCACTATACCCCTAGGGTATTTGACACTTCTATCAGCTAGTTGCAAGGTAACGTGTGTTTCCTTACATTCACCTAGTCCTAGTCTCTTGAAGATAGAGTATGGCATTAAAATATACTTGCACCAGAGTCAAATTAAAACCTTATCAAATTGAAAATTACCTTAGTGTAAGGTACAGTGAAACTCCCTTGATCTCTTTGCTTTGCAGGTAAAGTTTGACAGATTTTTCTGTAGTATCATGGAGCACTCTCAAGTCAAAACCACAAGTTCATTTTCTTCTATCCTTCTTTCTTAGATAACTATTCCTTAATGAACTTAGCATAAGAAGGCATCTCTTGAATGGCTTCCAAAAAAGGAATGTTTACCTGTAAATTCTTAAACACATCCAAAAACTTTGCAAATTGCTCATCCAGTTTCTACTGCTTCAGCCTTCCTGGAAAAGGAATTGGAGGAACATATGGTTTCATAGTATGTGATCCGTAAGCTGGTTCTTCCAATTTTCTTTTTCCCTTATCTTTAACTTGAACTTCATTCTTTTCTTCAACCATCCTATCTGAATTTCCACCTCCTTACCACTCCGTAGAGTGATAGCATTCACTCCTCTAGGATTTTCCTCAGTCTTACTAGGTAAGGATCCTGAAGGTCTACTGCTTATTTGTTGGGAAATCTAACTAATTGCCCTTGAAGATCTTTTATGATAGCCTGTTGATTATTAACCAATGTCTCAGTCTTTGCATGAAGTTTTTCATCATAATCTTCAATTGAAGGGTGGCTCTGTTGTTGGTTTTGAAGTTGAGGTTGAATTGGTGGTGTAAAGCATTTCTCACAGGACCTTTCTTTGAAATCCAGGTGGTCTATACACATTATTATCATTCCTCCATGATAAATTAGGTGATGAGCCAAACCTGGGTTATATGTGTTTGAAAATGGTCTTGATTTCCTCTTGGAAATTCCCCGACATAATTCAATTGCTCCCCACTAAATGAAGCTGGTGAATTACTATGTGGCACTCAGTGAAGGGATGTGGACCTGAGTAAGTTTCACAACATGCAGTTTGATTAGGAATAACAGAAGTAGAAGTAGTAAGTTTACTTACCTGAGTTGTCAAGGTTAAAATTTGAGCTGTTAGTTGAGACATCGCTTCATTGTCCTACACAGCTGCAACCTTCAATTTGGTCCTCTCACAACTCCAATTGTGAGCATTGGATGCCATTTCTTCTATTAATGAACTAGCTTCTTCATAGTTCTTTCCCATTAAAGCACCCCCCGAAGCAGCATCAACCAAAGATCTCAACGTCTCATCTAAGCTCAAATAAAATATCTCAATTAAAAGATTATCAGGCAGTCCATGATAAGGACACTTCCTGATTGCATCCTTGAATCTCTCCCAAGCTTCATACAATGATTCATCATGGAATTTGGTGAAATTGGTAAGCTCGTTTCTCAACCTTGCTGTCTTTGCTGGTGGAAAAAATCTCCTCAGGAATTTACTTGACAAATCATCCCAATTAACTATTGACTCTTGTGGAAGTGAATTGAACCAAGCCAAAGCTTTATCCCTCAATGAAAAAGGAAAAAGCTGAAGGTGTATTGCATGATCAGTAACACCATTCATCTTGATGGTGTTGCAGTATTGGAGATACTTTGCAATGTGATCATCGGGTGTCTCATTAGTCATAATGAAAGTTTCTAAATAGAAATAATATCTTAGCTTTCGCATTTCGATATTAAAACTCAATTATTAATTCCAACGAAATCAAATGTTTCTCCCGATTCAACTAATTTCTCATTTACCAAGATCCTCCCGAATGCAAGGTTCATTTCAGGAATCAAACAAGAATTTTTACATGAATCTAACAACTAAATATCATTAATTCAACATTCATTTAAGCAAATGTGGATTTAATCACGTTCTCACTATATAAGATTTAGCACAACATAATAATTACAACTAATAACATTATAATTATCACAACTGAGTACATATTTATCACCAAATACAAAATAATACCCCCTTAACTAAAAACAAATTGAAGAATTTAGAATGCAAACTGTACAAAGTGTCCCAAATGCACTGTTCAAGTCTTCTACAATTAATCACGAACAAATTTATGCAAGATCTACTCTAAGGAGTTATATCTATGTAACTACTCTCTATTTTCTCTCTATTCTAAAGAAGACTAAGAACTCTCAACTCTCTTCCTTTTTCCCCCTTTCCTATCTTTTTTAAGTACAGACAAATTCGAAATTTTTTTTTTCAACTGTCAGCATAAACACCGGCAGTTTCTTTCCCTATGCGGGCAGTGTAGAAATGCAGTGTTAAAGAAATGCAATCTGGATATTTGAGAGCATGTTTCAACGCCGGCGATGTATGATCAAAATTTGCCGATATAAGATGAATTTGCAAAGGCCGCATCTCATTAACGAACACTGCCAGCATTCAACAGCAGTGTTAAAAACTTTGTTTCTGTGGTCCGTGAAGGCCGGCGGCGTTGCAACATTTTTCACCTTATTTGCTATGTTCTTCACTGATTGTTTTCTCAATCACTTACTAATCCTTCCATGACCAGTTTTAGCACAAATAAACTCATCTAAGCACCAAATCATCATATTTATATCCAAAAATTTACAGAATTAAGCATCAATTGGGGATGAAAAGTGTATATATTTTGGATTTATCACTGGTCCCATAATTCATTCCATTATAGAAGGTTTGTACCTGGGTCTATTCGGGCAGTCCATGGTATGGGCATCTTGCCACAACTCCTTCCATCTCAAAGCTTCACACAATGTTCCAGAATCTAGTTGATGGAATGAAGTAATGCCAGCTCTCAACTTGGCTGTTCTAGACGGTGGGAAATAGTTCTTCATAAAATTCTCAGCCATTTGTTGCCAAGTACAGATGGAATTCTTTGGTAATCCATTCAACCATTTTTTTGCATTTCCCTCTGAGGGAAAATGGAAATAATCTAAAATTGATCGCATCCTCAAACATACCATTTATTTTGAATGTGTCACAAATCTCTAAAAACTGTTGTAGATGGCTATTGGGGTCCTCATCTTGTAGGCCATTAAACTGGACCATCTGTTGACCATCTGGATGATGTTTGGTTTAATCCTAAAATTGTTAACAACAACTCTGGGTCTGTTTATGCTAGTATTAGCTCCCTCTAAGTTGGGTCTGCAAAGTCAATCATAGTTCAGGGTAGGTTCTCCTTAGTTTGTTTAGTACCCTCCTGAACTTCACTATGGTCAATCATTTTTTTTGTTTGCTTTTTCGACCTATATGCTGTGGTTCTTGATCAAATGGAAACAAGAATTTAGATTAACTCCTAGTCATACGCCTACATTTTATTTGAGAATAAATCAAAAGAAAAAAAATATATACAAAGAGTGAACTAATTAAAGAATAACAAGTAAAAGAATAAAGAATTAATAGGAAAAGAAACAAGAAACAAACAAAAATAAACAAACAAGTAGTACAAGAACAAACCTGTATGTACAATAAAAGAATTACAAGAAATAAAGAATTTAAAACTAAAACAGAGATAAATACAACAACAACATTATATAGTATAAGTACAAAAAGAAAATAAATGAGCAGGTATATACAAGAACAAAAAGAAAGGTTAGTTACAACAAAAGTATTTACAGACCACAACACATATACAAAAGTTATTTACAAAATTAAAGTGGATAGAACAATAAACGAAAATTAATTTCTATTATTGCCCTGTTGGGCTTCAAAAACTGAATCCAACACCATTCCCCGATAATGGCGCCAGAAAACTTGGTTTTTTGTTTGATTATATAATGTTTTGTGAAATTCAAAGTTCAAATTCCACTGATCATTGACCGATTTTTCAAATTTATAAATGTTTTCTAAACCAATAACTACGGTCTATAGGGCAAGAGCACCCATCAAATGTAGCATAGTAAATGATTTAGGTCGGTCCCAAGAAATGATTGGCAACTAGTATTGTCACGCCAAAGGGTGCCATAAACGTGGCAGTCCGCCACATATGGTATTAAAACTTAAGAATGACTTCCCAAAGTCATGCGAAAGTTTTCAACATCATATGTAAGACATCTATCACAATAATAGGAGACACCGGTGGGTTGTATAGTTCGAGATAGTAAATACAACATACAAGAATCTAGATAATCATCCAATTTATTATTAAGAGAATATAATCCTTACATCATCTTAAGGGTTTTCCCCTATAATTCTCCAAACAATCATAAATCAACTTAATCTTTCTCACAACAAAATAATATTAACACTAAAGGACATTAAAGGATATTTAACCTAAGATCTTCAAAAGATTTCCAAAGTTTTTCTAAAACATCATCCCTCTCGAGTATATGAAGTTTTCGGGCATAAAAGATATAGTCTTGTTACAACAAAGATCTATCGGAGTATAAGCATAACTAACTTAGTGAGAATATTCCTGAATCAACGTACTTGTATAAATAATTTCAAACAAGTTATTAAACAAGCATATGAATGCATCAAGCAATACAATACATATCTCTACCGGAAATCATATGTTTGAATGGATTTACCCCTCCATTCAGGGTTAGGTGTTCCAGGCTCTTTAAAACCCATCTTTAAATCCAACTCATGTAGTTTATTTCAGGCGCCTACTCGCCCATCTCAAAATAGTTCTTTCAGGCCCTAATAGCTCATCTTGCAGATTTCTGGCTACTGCACGCCCGGCTACTATACTATTGTCCCATCGAAATAGCAGCTCATGCAATGAAACTAACTACGTGATATACATGAATCAATTATATAATTCATAGTATATAATTAGAGTAATTTAAAGGTGATCACAAGATTTGCACACACTTTAATAGAATGATAGTAAAACATAAGTTAATTAATAACGATTCATGCCTTGGTATGCTCAACATTCTTTCAACCAATATTATCATACATAATTCATTTTCATTTTTTCCTACTTCTAGTGCCTCTAGTTACAAGCACAACCAAGTACGTAAAAGGTAGGAATAAACTCACTTAGCCATGAGGATCTATCTTTCTTACGGATGAGTCGATCGGTAAATCCATTAATCAAAATAATCCTCCGGGTATAAATACTCCTCCTCGGATCACCTAATCAAGAAGAATACCCATAATGAGTATTTCTTATTGATTCTATGGTACTTATCAAAAACTATGTCATAAGATCGTTAAAATCCGTATAGAAGGTAATTCCAACTTAAAATGGCCAAACTTGGTCATTTTAACTCGGAATTGCGCATATAATATACCGTTTTCTACCTACTCGAAAGGATCTATCCATTTCTAAGGTTATTTTTGTCATAAAAAGCCATTTGGGTTGAAAATACTACGGTACAGATTAGTTACGAATTTATAGTTTACAAAACATGATTTTTCCAAATTTCACTTTATTCAAAAATCCTTAAGCAAAATATATGTATATATATATATAGTTGAAAAATCCTTTGAACATATATAGGCACTCATATTGTTGCATGATTTTTGTAGTGTTGTTTCATATTGATATTTCATAAACAATTTGTCTTTGGTGGTTTTGAAAGATAAAACTTTTGAAAATTTTTCTTTTTGAATTGTTAGAAGGAAAACAGAAATATTTTGAGTTGTTATGAGTAAATGTTTTCCTATTATAATTTCATTTTCTCACTTTTCAAAAGTAAATTCATTTTCAAAAATTTTGGTTCTTTAAGTTATCTACTAACTTTATCTCTAGTGATTGAAAATAAGCTTTTCAAAATATCCTTTAAGTTTTTGATGTGGTTAAATATTTAAGTTGTGTTAAATGTATGTTTTCTCTTATTTTATATATCATTTCTCTTCTTTAGGAAATAAGTTTACCTTTAGACTTTACTTACTTGACAAATTTTATTTTTCTAAATTGGTTTCTAAAATAGTGAGTTGATTTTATCTTGGTTTGAAAAATTTGTTTTATTCTTAATATTTGTCAAGTGATAGAATAATTCCTTTAGACAAGTTTATAGAAAAGCTTTTTTATAAAGAATTGTTAACATTAGAACTTAGCAAAAATTTCATTTTAATTTTGAAAAGAGAAAATCAATATAAAATTTAAGTTTTGAAGAAACTTTCTTAGTATTGATTTTCAAAGTCTATAGTGAACCTATTTAAGTTTTATAAAAGGTATGGTTGAGTTAAAATCTTTTAATGTCAAAAATTCTTCCTTTATAGAGTATTTAATTTTGATTTATAAAAGAAACGAGTTTCTTTCATTTGAAGATATCTTGGGCACTAATACTTTAAAACTTATGATTAACTTACTTAAGTTTTTAAAAACAATATTTAGACTTCTTTGTTGAAAAACTCCTTTATTGAAAAATCTAGTTTACTTTTCCTTTGTTTAAGTAAGAACCCATTTTTATTTTTATTTAGGACAACAACATTATAATCATGCATGATATGATTATATAGCAATGTAAAAGTAAAGATAATACATAAATAGAAAGAAATACTTATAAGTAAATAAAATAATAAAATAGTCAATTATTGGGAACCTTAGCTTTATCATGATATCCCTCATGTATTGGGAGCCTTAGCTTCATCAAGACAACCAGGGACTAAAAATAGACTAGTCTTAAAAGAAAAGAAAAGAAAAGAAAAAAAAAATTGTTTTGACTTGATATGGACAAGTCTAAGACTAGAAAAAGTAGTCTTAATAAATTGCATAAAACAAGTAAATAAATAAATTGCAAGACATGAAAATAAATAAATAACAAATGAGCTTATATGCTCTAAATAAATATAGATAGTATACATAATATTATATAAGTTAGATTAGAGCAAAAATAATAACAATAACAACAACAACATAATAACATAATGTAAAATATGAACATGAACAAAAACAAAACATGAACATATTGTTGCTTCTTTAACTCATATGAGCCTAAAAAATATACTAAGCTCATGCTAAGTTGTATGAACATGATGAAGAAATTTGAGTAGGATTTTACTTAAGGTTTAATGGAAGGTTTGAAAAGAGATGAATGGGTTTTGTGTTTGTTATTTTCTTCTTGATGTTGTAGGGAATGGTAGAGAGTATTTTGAGAGAGATTTGTTGAGAGAGGTTTTAAGAGAGTATTTTGGTAGAGTTTTGTTATGTAAAATGGATGTGTGAAAGAATGAAGAGGATGGGGGTATTTATAGAATTTTGGAGTGAATTATTGATGTAATAAAATAATTGAAAAAGAAAAATAAATGAGAGCGAGAGAGAGGGAGCTAGCACCGGCCATGAGGAAAGGGAGGAGAGTGAGTTGATTTTTGTGTGTATTTTGTAAGAAAATAATTAATATGTAAATATGATTTGATATAAATGTATTGAAATGTAAAAGTGTAAGAAATAGGTATGTAGGTAGTAAGAAATAGGTGTAAAAAAATAGAGATAGTGAAATAGTAATGAATAGTAATATGAATAGTAGGCTAGACATATAAAATACCGGTGGTAATAAAGATACGTGTAAACGAGCTATATTTGTTATTTTTAGTTATCGAAAAATTCTAAAAATGATATTTTTGAAATCCTTGTTTAATTACGAGTCTTTTGGTGTTATTGAAATATTTTTAATATTCCGAGCTCCGGGACACGCTTTTCGAGAACTGATCCCGTTTGAGTCCGAAAGAAACTCGAAATTCACCAATCTGATGTTTTTATGTTACCTATATTATTACAAACTATTTTAAGCCACTAACTTAATTTCGTTTTCTAGGGTTTGAGAATGCGGGATTGTCGGAGTTGAAATTGTTTAATTGTCCTGACTATTGTTGACTTTTGAAACTTCGGTTTGACTAGGGTTAGGGTTTAATCTAACTTTACCCTAAAAATTGAGGGGTTTACATCAAGAATCGGATAGGTGGTCCTTCTCATGTTTGGATTTTTGAATTGTATGATTATTGAACTTTCTATTTTTGTTTTTGAAAATTCTCTGATAAAATCCCATGATTGAAATTGATTAAGGTTCGATTTCAACTTGGGTCAAACTTTAGGGTTTTGATTCAATATTCCTAAAACCATTGTCGAAAATTTCGGGAGTTTACAAGTATACTCTCAATCCCATTAATTGTCTAGCTAAAGAAAATATTTTAGAAAATCATAAAGGAAAAATAAACTATACTAAGTTAGAAATATTCACAAATGTTTAATGGGCAAAATGAGAGATAAGCCTGTAACTTCTATGAAATAGTAACTCAGTGTTACTTCACTAATTCCTTATCAGAATGATTTCTTAAGGACAATAACTTCTTAAAAGCTGTTTGAAATGGTATGTTTATAGTGCCGGATTCTCTAAATTAAATAAAGCTTCTCTCGAAGTCAGTAGTTCTAGATCTAATTAAAACTAGTAATATGAAGTTTCAATTAGACCCGCATAAAGAATAGGAATCCATTGTTTTGAAAAGACAACTCAATGAATTTTTAAAACAAGTGATAGAAAGTCTTTACCCATTCCTCGGTAAGAGGTAGTTTAGGATTGACTCCATTAGCAACCACAGATCTATTAAATTGAATGATCTATCGATCTATTCAATTGAAATCAATTGTGGATCTAAAAGAATGCACCGTTCTTTTAAAAACCACAAGTTAAATTCAAGTTACTAATTACAAAAACCTAATCAAATTTACTTGAAAGCGTATTTGAAATCAAACTAAATCAGGAATTGGATTTGTAATCCCTAAGCTGTAGGTGTTTATTTCTCCATGGATTTATCAAAATAAGCACAAATTAGAAGAAATAAAACAAATTCAAGAGATTAATCATATTAATTGCTCAGAAATTCATGGAAATTACAAAGATTGAGTTAAATTGATTTTACCTAGAAAACAGAAGAAATTTTCAAGTAAAAAGAAATGAAAATTCTTTCACTTAAAAATCCTTCAGAAATCTACTCTACTTTAATGCTGATTTACATTGTTGGTACATACTTTACAATGCACACTTGCACATTTATTTATAGACTATTAGGTACAGAAAGCATGTCCATTTTTATTTAATACGTGGCAGATTCAACAGATCCTTTCTAATAGAATTTGATAACTTTTCACGTGCGCAAATGAGCTATGAAAACATTTGTCGAGGGTCACATGCTTTGTTGGTCGAGGCTATTATTCAATAAGATCAGGCTCGACTTCAGGAAATTCGTAAGTAAACTCTATGTTTTTGTCCTTTGCTCTATCGAGGGTAAACTTAAGAGAGTCGAGAGTCAAATAATTGAGGTTCGAGGTAATTTTATGAAGAATTTGTAAACCCTGAGATTTTTCATATAAGTATAAATAGAAATAGATAGAAATATAAAATAGAAAATAGATAGCTGATTTTGAACGCAACTGAGACTCTAAGAGTGAAACTATAAGTAGTATTGGTCCTGTTTATAGTTTTGAACCTTAAAACAAAGCTTCCTAATTAATATTAAACACTACTAATAAGATTACATAGCTGGTATCAAAAACTCAGATTGAAGAAAAAAAATTAAATAAGATTTCAAGTTTAATAAAATGCAAATAGCCCATAACGCTTATAGTTAGAAAACGATAATTTAAGGATGAAGTATTAGGGTTAAATACGTGATAGTGTAAACCCCTAATTTGTAGGGTAATTTGAAGCTTAAACCTTAAACCGGAAAGTCATCCGGAAACCTTAAGTCAACAAATACTCAGGAAACCCCAGCAGTTTAGATCCGACAACCCTGTGTTCTTAAATCGAGAAGTCGAAATATGAGTGAAGGTGTAGAATGGTTCGTAATAATATTAGGATGCTTAAAAATATCAAATTGGTAAATTTTTGGCTTATTTTGAACCCGATTGGATACAAACTTTGAAAAACGTGTCCCGAGCTTGGGATACCAATAATATACTTTTAGTACCGTTAGACCATGATTTCATAAGATTTCCAAATATCAGTTATATAATTTTTCGATAACTAAAAATATCTGATATTGATTTTACTCGTATTTTCTTTACAAGTAGTAATTAATTTGTCTTCTACACTATTCATAGTATAATACTACACTATTCTACACTATTCACTATCTCTACTTTTACCACTATTCATCCTTACAAGCTACCATAACTTTTTCTTTTCCGATACACATCTACTCATATCTATTTACATATTATTACTTTAAATTACACAAAATAAATAAAATAACCTTTTCCTACCAAACCACTTCATGCACACCCCCCACCACCCCCCCCCCCCCCCCCCCCCCCCCCCCCCCCCCCCCCCCCGAGTAATAATAATATCAATTTTAATTTCTTTTATTTAATTCGCTCAAAAATCCACTCTCATTTTTCTATAAATACCCCATTTCTTACACTCTTTACACCACTTTTTAACCTAAAGTTACTATGCCAAAATCTCTACACACAAACACTCTCTAATTTTTTCTCTCCATCTTCTCCTACAAACTCTTTCTTTTGTCAAGAACAAGCCCCTCTCCACACAAACACAAATCATCTCCAAACAAGATCTACCACTAAAACACTCCTCATACACTTAAATAACTACCCACATCTTCTTTCCATCCATTCTTCTTCTAGGTAATGAGCTTATTTCTTAAAGATCTTTCATTTCAAGTAGCCTTACATGGCTTTAGTGTTGTTTCTTAGGTTGAAAAGCTAAAGAAACAACATTATAATCATGTTTGGTTCATGTTCATGGAACTACCATCATACTTATATATATGTATCTTGCCATAATCTTGCTATATGTATATATCTTGCTATAACTTGCCTATATATTGCTTTTTCTTAATGCTCATATTGTCATTATATTTGCTCTTATATTGTTGCTTTCAATATCTACATTTATGCACGTTTTCTTTCTTTCTTTTTCTTTAGGGATGGAAACTTTTCCATATCCTGGGAGCTTAGTTCTCCCAATACTTGACCTACTTTATGCTATACATATATGTTGCTTCCTCTCTTCTTATTTTCTATTTATGCTCATAAACATAAATGATTCATGGACAAAATGTTATAATGCCAAAATGAGACTAGGTTCTTAACCAAAAACTTTGATGTTAAGATAATTACTAGATCTAGAAGTTTAACAAAGAAAGTTTTTGAAAAACTTAGAGATGAGATTATGATCTTGATCTCATAAAGGTCATAAATAGTTTTTCTAAAATAATAAGTTTTAAGATAAGATGAGGATGACTCAAGAAACAAGTTTTGGAAAAGGAAATAATTTTTCTTCTTCTTTAATGGGTCACAGCATTTTCAAAAATTCAAAGGAAAAATTTAAAACAAAGTTCAAAGTGTATGATTTGATAAAAGAAGTGTCTTTCAAAATGAAATAAAAGAGATCTTAAAAGTTTGCAAAGGAAAAAAATATAAATCTTAGTTTTACAAACATAAAAATCATACCATATAAGTGTTGTTAAAACTAAAGAACTTTGCATAAACTTTTGTGATATAAATATAGGATTTTCACTCCTATGACTTAAAAATAATGATCCTTGATTCTGCAAAATTTTCTTAAGAAGATTAAGACCAAGAACTCTTGTAAAAAACTTTCAAGAAATAAATGAGTTTTTCAAAGCTAGAAAAATGGATCTAGAAGCCATCTAGGGAATATTTATGAGATTAATGATAAAAACAAGTTAGTATATGAAAGATGATATTTTTTTTTATAAACCCCAAGAGTAAAATAATAGAATAAGCATAAAGTAATAATCTTTTAAAGAAATCATGGTTTACTTGGAAATTTTTCAAAAACCAAGCTTGGAAAATTAATGTCTTGCAAACTCCACAAAACATTGTTCGAATACATAATGAAATAGATTGATCATCAACCCATGAATCATGCATGATATTGAGTTCTATATGTATATAAAAGAGTTTTTCAAGGTATATTGATTGCTAAGTATCTATCAAAGCTTTTGGAAGATGTTTGATGTGAATCTAGAAGTTGATTTGTGGGTTGGGAATTTCATTTAACATTATGTACCTTACTGTTCGTGACCCAAATGACCTTATATGATGAACATAAATTTAGAAACGGATAGCTCATGTCGAATAGGTAGAAATCGGTATATAATATGCGAAATTCCAAATTAAAATGCCAAGTTATGGCCATTTTAAGTTGAAATTTCCTCTTAGACGAACTTTGACACACTTGTTAGAATAGAATTTATAAGTTTCATTTAAACTTCATAGAAATACTCATTGGAGGTATTTCTTTTGTTAGGTGACTTGGGAGACGGACTAGACCTTTCCGAGGATTATTACGACTAAGAGGAATTTCGCGCCATGGCAAAATGAGTTCACTTGCTTTAAATTACATACTTATGATTTTGCTTATAATAATAGTGGTATTAGAATCAGGACAAGGTAAAATTGGAATGTGCATGTGAATTCTACTTGGTTGAATTGTTGATAAGAATATCGAAATGGGAATTGCTATAAATATTTGTATGATTTAGTATAGAATTGAAATGTCTGAAATCTCTATAATCGCCTATAATTCACTTAAATAATATGCCATGACCATATAACTAAATTATCCATGTATAACATATATTGAGTCACATTAAATTTGTTGTTATACCTTTGTGGGAAAAAAGCATAATAGCTAGGCAACTGTTGGGCCTGAAAACTTGAATCATCCGTGTGGGGTCGCCTATATTAAAATGGAAGTGGTGTAGGCACTTGAATCAACTACATAATTAACGAGTGGGTGGACACCTGAAACAACCACTAAATAAATGAGAGAAAAATTGAAATCTATGGTCGTATGGGCCTAAAACACCTAACCCCGAATGAAGGGCGTAAATCCATTCAACATAGGACTACCAGAAAGTCTTATGTGTTGTATGCTCACGTGCTTATGCATTTCATATGATTGTCTAATATAACTTGCTTGCCTTATTACTTGATTGAGTATTTAATTTTGGAAGTGAATCTCACTAAGCCGCAAGCTTATACCCTTATAGTTTCCTATTGCAATACGATTACCTATGGCTATCCCCAATGGGACATTTCTCTTAGGTACAACTTTTGGAATTTAAGGAGCTTTTTAGAAGAACTCGGGACCTAGATGTTAGGCATAGACTTCTAGCTAAATCTCTTTAATTATATATATATATGTCGTTGTAAGAGACTTCTGTGGACCCTAAAGACTCTTATTATTTTGATAAGGTATGCCCCTTAGATTTTTTCTAATATATTAATCTTGGCCATAACTGTTATGATTTATATTCTTATTGCTATGTATATCTTCTTAAGTTATTTCGATTCAATGTAAGGTTCTCTACATGGTAAAAGTAAGTCTTACACCTGATGTCTAAACTCATGGGATGATTAAGGTTATCATACTTGAGTTTGAATATCGAGTGTGGCGGACTATCTCGTTTAAGGTACCCTTTAGGGCGTGATAGATAGAAACATAAACAGCTCCATATCTTATAATTTAGACTTCAAATAAATATTTAGATCACACCATTGTTCTAGTTAGGGTATTCTTAAACTATTAGAGCCTAAAACAAAAATTGGCCTATTAAGCTTATAATACCCTAATCGCGGGAGCCAAAACTCTAAAAATAATTAATCGCGTAAACTTTAAACTCAAAGTTTTATCTAATTACAGTTTAAAAATTTTGTAGAACTCTATAAAAATATTTTTAGACAAAAACTGTCAAATAAACTATATATTTGTACCTTTTTTGCTTAATAAACTACCTTAACACATAGATAATTATCAACTAAATAATTTTTATATTAATTTTCACTTAATTATTGCACAATTCGGTGCAAATTGTCCCAAATTCATGGCTGATACCTTCTAAAATCTTGTGTAGTCGGTTTCTTCATCAATTTGCCTACAATTTAGTCCAAAATAGTCAACAAAATACACCTTTGAACCACTCAAAACAAACCAACTAAGCAGGCTAATTAATGCAGCATTTACACAGCCAAATGCACGTATTATCGGTGGAGAAGCTGGTTGAAACAGATGCCTCCTTTCACTCTTAGAAGGACCTAATAATGAACTCAATAACAAAACTTTAACAATAAGACAACAAATCCATTCTCTCAAATCCGTGCTACCCAAATAGCAAATAGAACACTTATTAAACCCACACAAACAATACTACCAGATAGCACACAAACAAACTCCTTAAAAAAAAAAAAAACTCTAGCTCAACTTGGATTAAAGGAAAAGCAAGGTAAGAAAAATCCGTTTTAAGTTGTTTTAAGTGTTGTACTCTGATCTAAATCATGTTTCTATCAATTTAGGGTTGAAATTAACTCTGGAACCAAGCTCAAAACGTCCATAACAATTCCAAACAAGGTAAGAGTTCTTAAATTGTAGTTGTACCATTTTAATCCGAGAATCAAAGATCATGTACATGTTTTTGTATTATGAGTTGATTTTTGGGTAAATATAACATGTATAAATGCTTATGAATGATTTAAAATTGATTTGGATGTGAAAAATGAACAAAACAAGATTTGATCCAAAGCTTGAACATGATGAATAATGTATACGAAAATGTAAAATTTTCGCTTAGTACTGCTCATGTAATTCCTATACGTAATTCCTGTGCTTTCCCTCGGCTAAAATGTACTAGTAGTAGTAGTAATAATAATAATAAAAGAAAAATCAAAACACGCAAAATTGGTCATGTCTGGAATTATTACGTGATTACTGTGTTCCTCGGAAGTTTATAATTGTAGTAGTAGTAGTAGTAGTAGTAGTACTGGTGGTGGTGGTGGTGGTAGAAGTAGTAGTAGTAGTAGTAATAGTAATTGTTAATCTAATTTAATTATTCCAAATACGACTATTATTATTATAATTACTGTCATTATTATGAACATTTTATAATTTCTATTTTAGTTGAAAGTATTAGAAGTATAACTTAAATTACATATGATATTAATAAAATGATATTTATCAATATTATTATATTATTTTTATAATATTATTAATATTGCTAATCTATTATTATTATTATTATTATTATTATTATTATTATTATTTGTTTTTGTTACTAAAATTAGTATTATCACAATTAATATTGTCATTAAGATTATTATAATCACCATTGTTATTAATCCTAGTATTAATATTATATTTATTAATATCATTAATACCAGATTTAATATATTTTATAAAATAAAAATAAGATTTTCATAATTACTAAATTTTTTCTTTATATATATATAGATATAAACAACAATAGAAAATTTAAATATAACAAAATTGGGAATAATACGACTGCTAAAAATAACAAAATAATTATGTAAAATAGACTAAGAGAAGCATAATAAAGTTAAACAATAGAAATGAACAATAGTTGTTATAATAATCTAACCAAGAAATGATACGAAATTGTTAATAGCTGTAATATTAGGTAGTCAAATTACTTAATATAAGTTGTGTAACTGTAAACCCCCAAATTTTTGGAATCGGTTTATCTTAAAACCCTAATCTGGAAGTCAACCGGAATCCTAAAGTCAACAAAACCCTAGTTAGACGTAATAGCTTAAGTCCGGCAATCCCGAATAAGCAACCCGAAGAAAGTAAGTAAGAGTTTAGTATGTAGAATAGTATGTAATTACCTAATGAAGCTTAAAAAGATCAAATTAATAAAACCATGAATTGTTTTGAACTCGATGGGACACAGTTCTTGAAAAATGTGTCCCGGGGCTCTGAATAGTAAAAATATTCTGAATATACCGTTAGAATCTTAAAAATATAAGGATTTCAAAACTATCAGTTTTATAACCTTTCGATAAGAAAAAATAACATATATAGCAATTATACGCGTATTTTCTTACTACTGGTACTTTATTAGTCATATCTACTTTACATTATACTATTTTTTTATCTTTACTTTTTCTTGCACCTACTCTTACAAACACCATAACCTATAACCTTTACTTTTTATCTTTCCCATAACTTTATTTCACATCTACCTTACTTATTACTTCATTTAATAAACAAAAATACAAAAAAATAAAACACTCCCTCTCTCCTCTACATCATGGCCCGTGACCCTCCCCCTTCAATCCCTCTCAATTTGTTTTAATTTATCTTTATCAAAGTCACATAAAAATTCACTCCTCATTTTCTATAAATACCCTCCCCTCTTTCATTTCTTTCACACAATTACTACTCACAAATTTCTCTACAAAAACTCTCTCAAATTCTCCTCTCAAAACTCTCTTCAAATATTCTCCCAAAACTCTCTCAAAATAATCTCAAACCACTTTCTAACTACACAAAACTCATAACCACATAACACTCCAAAAACCTTCTTTAGGTAAACCTTTCTTTATAATTTCTTCTTCTCATGTCATTTAACTTTACATGACCATGGTGTGAGTTTCCAAAAGCTAAATGTTATTGAAGTTATACTATGTTCATGTATTGTTCTTGTTTATGGAAATCTATTTATATTTATGTTGTTATTTTGTTCATATTATTGTTATTATATCTAAGTATTATTATGTATTTATATATATACATATTCTATAGAGCATATAAGCTCACTTGCAATTTATTTATTTCCATGCAAAGTAATTTATTTATTTCTTTCATTGCAATTTATTTATTTCTTGTTATTTTAAGATTAGTCTCTAGTCTTAGACTTGTCCTTATCAAGTCAAAACAAAATTTTCTTTCTTTCATTTTATTTTTCTTTTGGGACTAGTCTACTTCTTAGTCCGGGGAGTCTTGCAAAAGCTAAGACTCCCAATACTTGACTTTATATTATTTATGTTATTTTTGCTTGCTATTATTTTTCATAAGTCATACCATTAAGATTATTGTCTAAATTTTTCAAGCTTTAAAAATATTTGAGAAAAAGGAGATTTTATCACTTAGGAATAAGTTTATATGAAATATAAAATCCATGGTTTAACAAAAATAAAATCATTTCTTTCCAAGATATAAAAAGAACTCACTACAATTTTAGAAACTACTTTTGTTTTGAAAAAGCTTTTAAATCATTTCTATATCACTTTTTTTTTTCAAAAAGAAAATGATTTTGGATACAAAAATGATTTCTATGAAAACATAATATAGAGGAAACCTTATGAGAATGGAATGAGAATTTTCAAATTAAGATCCTTTTTAAACAAATGGTCAAAGGAAAATTGTATAGAAAATAAATAGGAAAAGTAGCACTAATATAGAGAATTTAGAAAAGAAGAAAATTACTTTTCGAAAAGTTATCTAGGAAAAATAATAAGTCAAATATAAAGTAATTCTTTGAAAACAAAAGAATCAAAGTGTTCATTTTAAAGATTTACAAAATAAATTTCTCGGAAACTGTAGCTTTCTAAAACTCCAAATTGACATTGTTTTACTGAAGAAACATAGTTGGACAGCAAACACTTGAGCATGAATAAATACTAAGTAGCTATAAAAAGAGAATTTTTCAACCATATAGATAACTAAGTATTTATCAAACAAATTTTAGATGATTTAAAGTTTGAAACAAAAATTGTTTTGAGATAGAAAAATTCTTGGTGAATCTGGTCACCACTCTCTCATGGCCTAAATGGTTTATTTTGATAAAAATAGTTTTAGAAATGGATAAATGTTTCCGAATAGGTAGAAATTGGTATATTATATGCGCAATTCCCTGTTAAAATGACAAAGTTATGGCCATTTTAAATTGGAATTCTTCTTTATACGAACTTTGACGTTCTCATGACATTGTTTTGTTAAAATTCAAGAAAATCATCAAGAAATACTCATTTTGGATAATTTCTTTGACTAGGTGATTCCGAGGTAGAATACCTTTACCCCGAGGACTATTTCGATTAAGAGGATTGTGTGAATGACTCATCCGTATAGAAGAATTGTTGACATGGCATCATGAGTTTATTTCCTTAATATGCTTACTTGTTGTGCTTGTAATCTAGTCGCATTAGAATTAAGAAAAAACAAATGGATGTGTATGTAAGATAATTTGTTGAAAGGATCCTAAGAATATCGAGGTCGGAATTGATTTAATGTTTGTTTTAGTGTAACACTTGATTTGTATGAGATTCTATGATCACCTTAAATTTGATATTAATGATGTTATGATATTATAAATAAATGAATTCATGCATACCATGAAGTGAGTCACGTTGCATTGGGTTATTATCCTTGGGTGAGAAGGATTGTAGCTCATGTCGAAAGCAACACTTGGCGGAGTGACTGAAAGTGATTGCTTGGCGACATGAAGGAAATGCTTGGCGGAAAGTCCGAAAGCAAGGCTCAATTCAAGTAGACTTAATATGCTTGGCGATATTGATCGAAAGCATAAATCTTCTTAACTAAAACTACTTGTTTTGAGGTTACGTATCACCAAACTCCGAATAGAGGGCGTAAATCCATTCAACATATAGTTCCCGGAAAACTATATATCTTGTTTGCCCACGTGCATGTTGCATTTCATTTGTCTGCTTAAACAACTTGTTTGATTTTCATTACAAGAAGTTATTTATGGAAATAGTTCTTACTAATCCTATTAGCTTATACTCCTATAAATATCTTTTGTAGTTCAAATATTTGTGGTTGAGGCCACGTGGACCCTGCAGTCAGGTATTTCCCTTTTGGTTAAGGAATTTCAAGATGAAGTTTAGTGTTGGATAAGATGTAAAAATACTCTTGTAATAGATTTGTGACTAGGGGAAAATGCCCCTAAGTTTTGTAAGATCATTATTATGAATAAATGAATATTATGAATCTTCTTTTCTTAATCTGATATTGTATCTTCTTAAGCTTCATAATTCCATGTATGATCCTCTAAATTTGTGAGAGCACGCCTTACACTTAATATCAAAGCTTTTGGGAATGGCTAAGGTTGTCATACTTAAGCTTTAATATTGAGTGTGGCGGACTGTTACGTTTAGGATACCCCTTGGGGCATGACAATAACGACCTAATAACAATATATAAATATTAAACAAGATCAAAAGAAGCAAAATGAAAACAAATACTAAATAAATAATTATTATCATAAGACCGTCAAAGGACTAATACAGTACTAGATAGAGAACCAAATACCAACGTAGGACATTTCATCGCTCATAGGAGTTAAGTTTATAATTTATGTTTTATTGATAAATTCAATTATTCATCTCAGTAGGTGAATTTGATACAGTTGAAGACTAACCTATTGATTACTAAGATTGAGCATATAAGCCGGTGAGTAACTCAGACTTATTACATTGTATGTGTTTGTAGTCTAGTTGCATTAAAGTAAAAGAGATCAATTCAATTGTATTGGATCTAGTTATGGATATTGTTTGTTGTATGAGTGGGTTGATTGTTAAATCACTCTAATAAATTAATACATCGTATTTGGTAAAGGTGATGACTGTTTAGCATATTGCCTGTTTGTACAATGAGTGATCACTTTTAACCTGATTAATAATTATGGGTACTTTAACAGAATTTGACATGCATTGCATAAATTGCATATCTGCATAAAAAGAATAAAATGGCAGCCTATCATGTATTAGTTTTTCGGTTCTCTAGTAATGCTTGGTACTTCTAGACAAGAAGCTATTAGTTTTACACAAGATTACCATTGTTTTATTGGTTCCATGGGAACTAACTGGTAATTGAAGAATACTGCCCATGGTATCGCTTTGAAGTAATTAACACTTAGTGGAAATTCTAAGATGAGAGAATAGGAAAAGAGTGGTTAATACATGATGATTCGAAAAAGAGAATTAAAAGAGAGGATTATTATGGGTGTTATTATTCCTGTATGCTTAGTTTCTCCTGGATGGGTGTAGTCATAGATGTGGTTCCTTTAACCCCGATGAGAGAGTGTAAATCACCATCTGTTTGGATTCTAGGTTATCCAAGCATGTAGTTGTTCATTTGCTTGATTGTTGCATTTCATGTGATTATTAATAACTTGTTTGATATGTGGTATGTTCTGGTTATTCACTGAGCTCTGGTTTATGCTCACACTCCTACAGTCCTTATAAGATGACGCTTATCAAGCCTCGAGGGATACCTTAAATGTAGCAGTCCACTGTACATAATACTAAAGCCTAAGAATGACTACCTTAGTCACGCAAAGACTTCCATATCATGTACAATGCGTACATCACAACCAAGGGAACGCATCGGAATAGCGCAATTTATATTGATAATAGTAAAGTAACAAGGCAAAAAGAATACTTATCATAAAAATATAAACATGGTAAATTACAATTCGTAGGAGCATATCCCTCTATCAAAATAAATACACTTCTTAGAATTTCTAAAACACTAATATAACATACATTATATATAAGGAACCTTACAAAATTACTTCATCTTATGTTTCCATTTCCTTCATAGAAGCTTAACATCCTTCCATGACTTCCTTAACGTCATGATCCTCAATTTAAGCCACGGGTATACCTGTTTCAACAAAATCTATAGGGATATAAGTTATAACTAGATTAGTGAGATATTCCTTTTTATTCACACCATGTTTTCAAATAAGTTCATTTAACTTTTCACACATATGCTATGCATACAATGCAACAATCACTTGATTACGCAAATATTTATATAGTTATCCAGAAACCATATATAGAACGGGTTTACCCCTCCGTATCGAAGGTTAGGGAATCGGTGATGAAGATCTTCGATCTTCTACTGCTAGTTCCCAAGTCCCCACCTAAAGTATTCGGTTGGCTCGGCTTTGAACCTAGAGTCGCATTCCCTAGGAAATTTTGATTCTCTAGGAAGGAACATGGCCCGTGTCACTACACGATAACAGCCAATCCAACTCTATGCGTAGGAGTAGCAGCCTTCCGAAAGAGATGTGACTCAATGGATGCTATGCGTGAGCGTTTTATTTATTTTTTATTAATCCAAACCTTATTAAGATTTATTAGGGGGCGATCAATCAATTTAGCAAATAATAAGCAGTCATACAAGTAAGTAAACAAAAACACTTAAACAGGCAGTTTGAAGTTGCGATATTCTTAATTCTCATTTCATGCATAAACAAGAATCACATATATACATATCCCCGAATTCCCATACGTATCCATCTTTATCTTTTCTTAGTATGCTAATGCCACTACTTTATAAGCACAAGCAAGGTAACGAAATTAAGAGGAACAACTCACTCATCCATTTCGCGATCTTCTTAGTTGTAGTAATCCTCAGGAAGGGTAATCTGGTATTTTTCATCACCTAAACAAAAGAAATACCCAGGATGAGTATTTCGTAGAAATTCTACTTAAATTTTCTAATTCTATTTCATTATGTTCGTCAAATTCGTATAGAATGAAATTCCAATTTAAAATGGCCATAACTTGCTCATTTTAACTCGGAATTTCGCATATAATATACCGTTTTCTACCTATTCGAAAAGATCTATTCATTTCTAAGGTTATATTTGTCATATAAGGTCATTTGGGTTCCGAAAACGTTGGGTACAAATTTAAAACGAATATTTCTAGATTTTGCGAAATAATATTTCAACTCAATTTTATTCAAAAATCCTTTGATAAAAATATAGATACATATATATGATTGATAAATTCCTTTAGTATATAGATAAGCTTACTTTATATGCAAAATTTCTAATGGTAGTGTCTCAACAATTTATTTCATAAAACAATTCATTTAAAACTTTAACTTTGACAAATTTTTTTTCAAGTATTTGAAGAAAATTTTATTTTTATTATAAATAAGTATATTCTTATTTTATTTTCTTCATTCCTTTTTTCAAAACAAGTAAATTTTCCTTTAACCTTAGTCTTTCATAAATTTTACTTCTAGTGATAAAAGATCAAAGTCATCAAAAGTGTATTAAGTTGTTGAAAACCTTTTTATAAACTTGTATTTAGAATGGTTTTAGAAAATGAGTCTTGTCTTCTCATATTTATTATTTAAAATATAAGTTTTTGTTTTCTAAAACTTGTTCTTTTATTTTCTTTGAAAAGAATCATTTTTATTGATAAAATCCTTTGTTTTTAATCTTATCTTATTTATATTCTTTAAAAATAAGTCTCTTCTTTAGACTTGAAAATCATTATTTTCCTAAGTGGGTTTATAGCTTTATGGGTTGAATTCATCTTAACTTTGAAAACTAGTTTGTTTCTTAGTTTTGTTATGGAGTTAAAAAGAGTTTATTCTTAAGCTTTTTGTGAAAACTTTGAATATTAACAAATTATTTTACTAAAACTTAGTTACCATAATGTACAAAGAAAATATTCATTTCTTATGTTTCCTTGGTAAGTTATCTTTGTTATTTGAGAAAAATTTGGAAAACTTGTATTTCTCTATTTCTATGTTATTGATAATAACTTCATTATTTTGTGACAAGTCACATAATAGAAATTTTAGTTTTATGTTCCTTTTAATAAAGTAAAAATTCTACTTTTAAATTAGTTGAGACAATATTATTATGTAGATGCAAGTATTATGAGCATGTAAAATAATAAGAACATGAGAAAATACTAGAAACAAATAATAATAAGCAAGATAATAAAAATATTAAGTATTGGGAACCTTAGCTTTATCAAGGTATCCCGATCAAGTATTGGGGGCCTTAGTTTCATCAAAGCATCCTAGGACTAAAAATAGACTAGTACCAAAAGAATAAAGAAAATAAATAAAAGGTTGTTTTGACTTGATATGAACAAGTCTAAGATTAGAAAAATTAGTCTTAAAGAAATAGTATGAAATAAATAAATTGTAAAGCATGAAATTAAATAAATGACAAGTGAGCTTATATGCTCTAAAGATTATATATAAATACATAAATATATTTAGTTAGATATGAATAATAAAATTAACATAACAAAATAATAAAATAGAAAGTTCATGTGCAAGAACAAAAGATGAATATGTTGTTGCTTTTCTACTCATATGAGTTTTAAAACAACACCATAGTCATGTTAAGTTACATAACATGGATAAACTAAGTGGTTGGAAGATGTTTACCTAAAGTGTTTATGTGGCATGAAGATAGTAGATGAAAAGGGGTATTACGTGAGTTGTGATATGTAGTAGATAGTTTGTGTATAAGGAATGATTTTTGTGAATAATTGTTTAAGAGAGTTTTGGTAGAGAGAAATCTTGAAGAGAGGATTTGTAGAGAGATTTTGGGAGAGTTTTGATAGTGAAATGAATTGTGTAAAAGAATGAAGGAGGAAGGGGGTATTTATAGAATTTTGGAGTGAAAATTATATGTAATTAAATTAATTGAAAAAGAAATTAAATGAAGATGAAGAGAAGGGAGGAGTGGACGGAAATTTGAAGGGGAGAGACAGAGAAGTGATAAAAAAATAATTTTAGAAGAAAAGTGTAAGAGAAGTTTGATAATATATGGTGTAGAATTTTTATTGGAAAAGAAAATTGTAAGAAATAAGTATATAGGTGTAAGAATAGGTAGTAAGAAAAAGTAGAGATAGAAGAATAATAATGAATAGTAGAAAAGTACTATGAATAGTAAACTAGATAATTAAAATACCGGTAGTAATAAAAATATGCGTATAAATGTGATATATGTAATTTTAGTTACCGAAAAATTCTAAAACTAATATTTTTGAAAATCTTATTTTTTTACGAGTCTATTGGTATTAACGGAATATTTTTACCATCCGGTGTGCCAGAGCACGATTTTTGAAAATTGATCCCGTTCGGATCCGAAGGACACCAGAATTTTGCGAATATCATATTTTTAAGCTTCCCTATATTATTACAAACTATTATCAACAATTATTTCCATTTCGTTGTTTAGGATTTAAGAGCGTGGGATTGCTGGATCTTAAACACTAGGGTTTGTTGTAAGCTTTGTTGACTTTTAAGGTTTCATTTTGACTTGCGGTTTTGTTGAGTTATTCGTAAGATCATATAATTTTGGATTTTGACTATATTATATTTTTAGTTCGATATCTATGGTTTATCTCATTTTATTTCTGATTATTTAAAAGTTTTCAGTTCTCGGGATCGTTTAACCGAGTCTAGGGTTATGAGTTGACTCAGTTTGACTTTTGGTGAAAATTAAAATTTCTGATTCCAAAATTCACCAAGGGTTTTAAGATCTTAGCATTCCATTGTCGAGCGTTATTTAAATATATTGTTTTGATTGGCGTACGGATGTTGATTCAACCGATAGTTGGATTTTATATTTTGTTTTGAGGGTTCTTATTTTCTCAAGACTAAGAATTTTTGTGTTTGACTGATTTAAAATTTTGTTTTAACTTGGGTCAATTTTCGGGTTTTCAATTTTGGTATTAGACTTCTAAGATTATTTTCTAAGAACTATGAAAATTTTCAGGGGTTTACAACACTAAAGCCTTGGTTGGTTGCCTCTAGGAGTTTAGAATCGGTATGTTTTTAAAGTTGGAAGAGTCTTGGAAATAGGGAGAATAGTTTTGTGACTTATATGTATTAATTGATATTAGAACATCAATATCATTATCTGAGAATTTTAGATATGTTTCATGGTTTGTAATAGTTATTATTCAGACCGTAAGTTTTATTTATGGTATTGTAATTTTATTTGCTTTCATCATTTTTTATCATGCAACCAAAAAGGTCCTGTTTTGTAACATCTTGTCATTTTCCAAAGGTAATCTAGTATTAATATGCATATTTGATACTATCTACTGTTTGCTAAATACATCCAAATACTATTTCAAGGCATCAGATAGTATCATAATATGTGTATTATTACCAGGGTACCCTTGGGGCATGACATAATTGGTCTGTCAACACAATTATTGAGGGTGGAGTTTTGAGGCTCGACAATATTTTTCTTTAGAATGATGCTCGATCGCTTCGACTGAAGTTGAGGGTCATGTCGAAGGCTCGCAATTGAGGCTTGATAGACCAATTTTTGCTGTCCTCTTTCTTTGTTTGGCTTCGACTGTCTCTTTACAGGCTCGACTTCTGCATTCTTGACTTTATTTGTTGTTTTTGCTCCATATCTGAATTAAAAACACTTGATTACTCTTTATTTGATTCTAAGAGCTTCAAAACAACAATTTTTTTTTTTTTATCAAAAACATAATTTTTGCAGGATTTTATCAGAAATTCTTAACAAATTAAGCTAAAAAACCTTATGAAAAATATAGAGTAAAAATGACTTATCAGTATGAGTATAGTGATGTTGTCTTAGGTATAAAATTTGTAAATAGTTTTTATGAAAGATAGACTTTAGCGAAGCATCATTCTTTGACTTGTGATTTAAATTGCTATTTTGGAAACATGTGATTTGATTAACAAGAAAAATCATAATTCAATATATGTATTTCCCAAAGGTCTTATATTTACTCACAAATTCTTGCTTAACAGTTTATAGTATATAACATGGTTTTGTGATAAAAACCCAAGTGTAGTTTTCTTTAAAAGATTTTTTTAAGTTTGATTCTTTCAACAAAATTCTAATTCTTAGATTTATAAATGTGAAACTCAATTAAAGAAATTCATGATCCCATATTTATTTTGAGTTCATGAATATTTTATTTTTACACTAAACTTCTTTTAACTAATTATTTTCCGAAACATGAACCTCTATGTGGTTGTGAGGAAAATCATCTTAAGTTGTATAAAAATGTTTTAAGTTTTAGCTTATGAAGAAAATTAAAGGAATAACATGTTTTAAATTTTTATTCTCATAATAACTCTTTTCTAAATTCCTAAATTTTTAGTACATGGACCTTTGTTGGAAGAATCCTATTATTCATATTTCCTTAATTTTATAAAAGAAAAAGGATTTTTACTTCTTCAAACTTAGTTCCATAAGTGGATTTTTAACTGGTGAGTTAATTTTAAATGAAACTTAGAAGAGTTGTTTGGTTCTTAGTGTTTGTTAAAGTATTTGTGATAATCTTATAAATAAATTTTTAAGAAAAATTTATATATCAAAGAATTATCAGCCTTAAGGTTTTAGATGAAAATTTTATTTTGGTAGTTTGAAGAGATTAGAGATCTACTTAGTTAAAAAAAAAGTCATAATATCAACACTAAAATCTATGATGAACTTGTCTAAAACTTTTGAAAAGAATTGTGTTAAAATATAGATTTAAGTTTTAATGGGAATTTTTCCTAAGTAACAAATATCATTTTATTATAAAGAGTTTAATTCTGATTTTCTTTATTAGAAAAAGAAATCCTTTTATTTCATTAAGATAACAACAAGATAATCATGTATGAATATAAACTTATAGTTAAGTACCATGAACAAAAATAATTCATATAAAAGATAAAAGACATAGAAATTAAATAAGCACATAATAAAAGTCAAGTATTGGGAAGTCTTAGTTTGTATCAAGACTTTTCGAACTTAGACATGGGCAAGTCTTTTAAGAAAAAAAGAAAACAAACAAGAAAACCATGGGAGTCTTAGATTTATTTCATGGCTCCCCAGACTTAGATTATGGACAACTCTAAAAAAAAGAAGAAAAATTGTTTTGACTTGATAAGGACAATCTAAGACTAGAAAGACTAGTCTTAAGGAAATTGCATGAAATAAATAATTAAATTGCAAAAAATAAATAAATAAATTGCATGAGCATAAATAAAAGTCATGTTAGTGAGCTTATATACTCTAACAAATATAAACATAAATATACTTACTAACATATATGAGTTAGATTAGAAACAAGAATAAATTAACACAACATAATAGCAATAAAAGTTTTGCATAAACAAGAACAAAATATGAACATAGTGTTGCTTCCATAGCATTCATAGGTTTAAAAAACACACACTATGGTCATGTGAAGTTGCATGACATAAAAAAAAATTTTAGGAATTTTTACCTAAGGTTAATGGAGGATTTGAAGGTACTATTCATCATCTTCCTCGTTTTTATTTCATTCGTAACTTATATTTCTTATTTTATTAATGTATTATACTTATGTTTAAGCTAATTCTAAGTGTTTTTACATGATTCTTAATCATTTTTCGTGACATAACAACTCCTATAACAGCTTATAATCATCATACTATAAGACTTTCTAGCTTTTATACATACTATAATACATAAATAGGGTTTTATGGTTGGATATTACCTTGTGTGAGCTGTTGTGGTGCTGTTACACTCCTTCCTTTGGTTTGATCCGATTCCAAGGTCAACAAAACATTAGTTAAGCTGATGTTTGATGTGCATTCTAACTAAAAATGAATTTACTTACCTTGTTTGTTGTTTTTTTCAGTTTGTTTTGTGCTGTTGAAGTTATTTCAATGAAGTTGAATGGGCGTGTTTGTGTGGTTGTTTAGAGTAGTTTGTTTTACTACTTTAAAAGTTTTTTTTTTTGTTGTTAATTAAGAGTGATATTTAAAGGCAAGAGTAGCTTCTCTCCAAGAATGTTTTTCGGCCAAGTTGTGAAGTTTCCTTAAATGATAACAACTCATGTAACTTGCATTTCTAATGCATGAATTAAAAGACTTAGTTGGAAGATTTGGATTGGCCTCTCAATATTTTCCCTTCACTTTGTTGCTTCACTTGACTCAAATTATTTGTAGATTTTTGGCTGGAGAATTCTAAGAACATCACAACCATATATCTACACCGATTGCACCGAATTTGAAGAAATATTAATTTAATATTATTTAGTTAATTAATTATCTTAGTTTAGGGTAGTTTATTATGTTAAATGAGCACAAACATATCAGCTATTTAGGAGTTCTGTCTTCAAAATTTTATTAAGAGTTTCTACAAATTTTATAGATTATTTTTAAGTTCAACTTTAAGTTTAAAGTTTACGCGATTATTTTTAGGGTTTTACTTACATGATTAGGGTTTTCTAAGCTTAATAGGTTAATTTTGGCTTTAGTCTCTAAGAGCTTTAGGATACTAAAACTAGAACAATGGTGTGATCCAAATATTTATCTGAAGTCTACAATGTTAGTTATAGATCTGTTTTTGTTTCCATTGTGTATTTATAATCTTAACGGTTTATTCTAAGTTTTATCTGTTATTTAATCTTTAATGAATTTGAAATCTTATCTAAATTATTTATATATCTTGAATTTTTGATACCCACTACGAAATCTTGTCTTTGGTATTTGTTACTATCTAAAAAGCTTTGTTTTATAGTTTAAAGATATATAGAGGTTCATTACTACTTGTGGTTTTAATCTAAGATCTTTATTGAGTCCTACACTAACCTTCTATATTCTATATTTGCATTTTTATTTATTTCTACTTGTATAAAAGTTCTCGGGGTTTATAGTGCCGAGGTGAAAAAAATGCCTAGAAGCTTAAAACTTGTCTACACGGGCACGCAGACTGGAAAAATCCGACAGTAGCTTAAAACCTTCTTCTCCTATTTTCTTTACGAAATTTTTCAACTTTTACATATCCTACTTCGATCAAAACATTGTTAAAGCATTATACAGGTTAGTTTTCATTACTTCTAATACTTCTATACTCATTTTACATCATCAAACCCTTTCTCCATTAATGCATAAACAACCAGGTTTTTAGTTTCATGCTCAAATCTCCTTTGATTACAAGTTTTACCACAAACCTAACTTACATCTAACATCAATTCATCAATATCATGCATAAATAACAAATAAATCAAAGAAAACAACTAACTTGCTTGTTTTAGGAAAAGCTTAAACTTCAAAAACTCCATTACTAATACTTTTCCTTAGTTCTTGAGACTATTTCATGCATGATCTTCATCTTGTGTCTTTTTTCTCATCTTTATTTTCTTCTTTAATCTTGTTAGATTTGGGATTTTGAGATGAGGAAGAAAATAAAGGAAGGAGTGGAAGAAAATGTAAGAAGAAAAGAAGGAGAAAGGAAAAATAAAGGAAATGGCAGCCAAAGGAAAAAGAAAGTTAATAAATAGGGTAAGGACAAAATAATTAAGGATATTTATGAATAAGGAGTTCGGTTTAAACTTGTTAAATGATTTTCTTGAGTATTGAAAGTAATTAAAAAATAATTTTAGAATTTACAACATAGAAAACAACGGTTTTAATTGAAAATATAGTTTAGGAATTCAATTTGTAAAAACTTGATATTTAATTTGAGTTTGGGTTTAAAACTAATACTTTTAAATAAGCACTTGAACTCAAAATTTGAAGGGATTAAAAAAATAGAATATTAAGTTAAAATAGCTAATTTAGGGAATTTTATAATTTTAGATAAATGAATTTGAGTAATTTAGGTGATTTGTAAATTGCAAGAAAAACGATTCAAATTGATGACTGTAAAGAATTCGACAAATCAAATTATGAATAAGACTAAAGTTTGGAGTTTATAAATTTACTAAACACTTAAATTGAATTTTTCTAAGAGTTTAGAGATTTAAGAATTAAAAAAAGGAAATTTAATTTGAAATTTATTAGAGATAAAATATTTTGATTTGTTGAAAAAGTTAGTTACAACAAATTGGCTAAATGAAGGGAGCATTTAAAATCTCAAATTTTAGTTAATTTATTTATTAATTTAGTTATATCAATCTCTTAAATTTAATTTTAATAATCATTTTACTTGGCTTGATTAGGTTATCTAAGTTAACTCTCTAAAGTAAGTTCTAATTCAAGTTTTGCTATTATTTTTCATTTCTTAAAGAAATTTTAATTCCTTTGTTCAATCTTTATATTATTAAACTTATCCACTGAAGGTATTATGGTTTATTTTTTTTGTCTTCTATTGCATTTATTTGATATTTCATATTACTTTCACTTTTATGAATATTTTAGGGTTTAAATGTTTCTTTAACTTTACACAACCGTTATTCTATGTAATATAGTATATATAAACAATAAGAATTGGTTTAACGATTTCAATTTTCACTTGATTTTTGAAAAGACTAAGACTCGACAAAGACAACATAAACAGGCAACTTGATTAGACTCGACTCAACTTGTTTCTAGGCGTAAGACGACACATGTGTAAACCCCTAAATTTTTATGCTAAAGTCTTAAGTTCAAACCCTATAATCGAAAGTCAATTGGAAACTCTAAAGTACAAAACCTATATCAAACCCTAGAATTTAGATCCGGCAATCTCACACTCTTAAACCCTAAATAATGGAACTGAGATAATTGTGAATATAGTTTGTAACAATATAAGGAAGCTTAAAAATATCAAATTCACATATTTTTAGTGTGTTTTGGATCCTAACGGGATCATTTTTCGAAAACAATGTCCCGGTATATCGAACGTAAAAATATTCCGATGACACCGTTAGATTCGTAATAATATAAAGATTTTAAAAATATCAGTTTTATAATTTTTTGGTAGCTAAAAATAACATATATCGCAATTATATGCGTATTTTTTTTACTACCAGTAAATTATTAGTCTTATTTACTATTATTGTACTATTGTACTATTCCTCTATCTTTACTTTTTTTACTATCTATTCTTACTATATCTACATCTATTTTTCTTACTTTTTACCTTCCCCATACATCTTATATCACATCATATATTATCATTACTTACTTGTCTTTACAAAATACAAATTAAATAATTTCTTCCCTTCTTTCTTACCCAAACTGGTGCCCCCTCCCTTTACATCATCTCTCTATTTTTCTTTTTCATTTTATTTCATTACACTAAATTTCCTCCATCTTTAACTATAAATACTCCATTTCCCTCTACTTCTTTCACACATCATTACTTTTACATAACAAAACTCTACCAAAATCTCTCTACAAATTTCTCTCTACTAAAATCCTCTCAAAACAATTCTTTCCAACTTTCTTTCCTTTACACAAAAACTATCTTCCATATATTTCTACTAACATATTCCTATAACCATCACTTTCTTTCTTCAACACATACACACCTTACGTAAAAATCTTCTACATTTATTTTTCCCATATCATATAACTTAGCATGACCATGGTGTTGTTTCTTAAAGCTCATGTGAGTTATGGAAGCAACAACATGTTCATGTTTTGTTCTTGCACATGCCAAGAATTTCTGTTATGTTAATTTGTTATATTTTGATATTATGTTGTTGTTATTATTATTATGTTCCAAATATAACTTTGTATATATATATAATATTAAATATATATATTTATATATTTTTAGAGCCTAAATGCTCACTAACTCTTACTAACATGCTCTTACTAATCTTATTATTATTGCTCTTATTATGCTTTTTCTTTTCTTTCTTTTCTTTTTCTTTTTTTTTTTTCTTTTTTCTTTGAGACTAATCTATTCTTAAAATCCTGGGATATCTTGATGAAGATAAAGTTCTCAATACTTGATCCTATTATTTTGCTTATTATTGCTTCTTATATCTTTCTATATTAAATATGCAATATTTTCATCCTTTTCATGAATCATATACATGCATCATTATTAATGATATGTTTCAACAAAAATAAGGAAGAGTTTTTGTAAACCCCGGTTTTTCAAGTAGCTAAGATAACCTAGAACGGAAAACCCAAAACCCTAAACCGGAATAGCTCAAGCCTGGAGTGAGAACTAGGAACCCTAATTCCGGCTTTTTCTCGGTTTCAATTAATTAAACTTTTCTAAGAAATTTAATTTTGATTATAGTTCTGAATATATTTCAAACTAAGAAAATATCTGATTTTAAGAAAATTCAATTCTGGGTCATCCCGAGACCCATTATAGAAAAACGTGCCCCGAAACTAGAATTTCAAAATTTCTTATGAGTCATTTGACCGAAATAAAATAAGGATTTCAAAAATATATTTTTCATAATTTTCCGGTTTATGAAAAATACAATTATAGCCTTTTATTCGTATTTTATTTACCGGAAATTAAATTGTCTTGTCAACAATTCATTACTATTCATAAAGTACTACCTAGTCTACCTATTAGCCGCCCTACAAGCCTAACTCTTACCATCAATCAAATCCCTCCTTTCTTCCATAACTTTTGTCCCTTCATCTCTTAAATTTTGACAAGTGATGTAAAGATCAAATCAAGGCAAATCAAAGTGAAACAAATCAAGTCTTGCCCCCCATCCCCACCCCCCCCCCCCCCCCCCCCTTCCTAAGCTTCAAAAACCGGCGCTACATGGCCCCCCCCCCCTCCTTGTCCAATTTGAAAAATCTTCTCTCCATTTAACCTAATTCAACTCCTATATAAACTATCTTTTCTCTCTCGCTCTCCTCATTTCCATTTCCAAAAGTTACAAAGTGTGAAAAAGCTCCTCAATCCTCTCTTTTTTCCCCTTGTGGCCGAAACTTTGGAGCCCTCACACATCCACACAACTTCTATTTTTCTTTTCTTATCTTCCATCCACTTCAAGTAAGTAAAGATCCATACTTCCACTCATGAAACTTTGTTATGGCTAAGTGATTTTTGGATATCTCAACTCCATGTTCCCATGATCTTTTAGTAGGAACAATGAGATATCAAAACAAAAATCCCGAACCATTACAAAGTAGATCTATCTTTTAAAGAAGCTTCCATACCAAAAGCTTTACTTTTTTATCCATCAAAAGTCTTTGAAAAAAGAATCTTTTATAAAAATATGGTTTTTATGTTTTTAAAACTCATTTAAGCTTTTGATAAAGTAGATCCATCATCTTATTACTCATGATCATATAGGCACTAAAGTTTCATTATAATTTTGTACTTATGTGCATAAATAGTCTTTAACACTTTTGTCTTTAGTAAATGACTTTCCTAGTATATAGATCTATAAATAGATGAGTCCATGAAGTCAAAAAGAAAAGTACTTTACAAGAAAAAGACTTTTGAAATTCGGATGACTTTGAAAACCAAGGTCAAAAACACTTTTAACAACTTCTAAACATGTATTTCATAAGAGAAATGAAGCCTATGGGTAATAGATAATGTTTAGTAGTATTTTCATGAGTTTATGGAGTTTTTACTAAAGAAAATGTTGGAAACAAGAAATGAAGTCCATAGGAGTTTTGAGTTAAAAGTTATGAAAACCAAATTCGTAATAATGGATGTAGGGTTAGAAAACACTATTTTTCCAACTCTTCAAAAATATGTATTTTCTTAAATAATGAAGCCCTTAGGATATAGGTATAATAGATACTTAAATTTCAAGTATAAAATATATTTTTTCCTAAAGGAATAACTTGAAAATGAACTTTGTAAATTCGGATTTTTGGAAACCCATAGTAAAAGACCCACATTAAAAGTTTATAAATGTGAATTTTATTAAAGAAATGAAGGCCTTAGGATATAACTAATATAAGGGTCAAATTTCTTTAAATAAGTAGAGAGTTCTTCTAAAGGAAATCCATGTAAAATGTAGATGTGGTCAAATGTAGTAAACTCACTTACTAAATATTGAGAGGAAATGGTTTCTAAGGAGAGTTTGTTTTCTAAAATCGTTAAATATAAAAGTTATAAGAACATAGACTCCTTAAGGTTCACATCATGACATTCATGATAGGGAAAATCATTTCCATTGCATTTAGCATCATATTACACTTAGGAATCCCAAATGCATTCATGAAAACCGCATTTTTGGAATTGACAAACCCGCTGTACAGATCTGATCCCTCAATTTCGAGGCTTAGATATTTTCAAAACTTGATTTAAACTTCATATTTAGAAAGCTTCCGAAGTAGATAGAAATCGGTATAAAAATTTGCGAAATTCCGACTTAAAACGACCAAGTTATGGCCATTTTAAAACGGAACATCCGATTTCACTAAGTTTCCTTAGAGTTTTAGTGTCCTAAGTTGATAGAATACTTATTAGGGTAATTTCTTATATGAATAGGGTGAACCCGTGGACGGTGACGTGAGTTACCTCCGGATATTATACTAGTAGAAGACGGAGTACCAATGGCGGAGTGAGTTTTTCTTCCAATTCATTTATTGTATGTGCTTGTAAAAGTAGTGCACTAGAATGTAGGCCAATTGAATGGAATATGAATGATGGGGATTAATGGAAATTAAATGATTGATGATGATGATGAGAATACAAATTAAGAATATCGAAACGGGTGATAAACATTGATTGTATAGTTAGCTTGATGGATTATCTGATAAATTGATTGATCGCCTAAGTAAATTGGCTTAATCAACTACTTGAGTTAATGATAAATTGACATGTGCATATCACAAGGGGATGGAGCATGAGCATTTGTAGGTTAGTCGTGAACCATAAACGACATCGATTAATCGTAGGTTAGTCGTGAACCATAAACGACATCGAATAATCGTAGGTTAATCGTGAACCATAAACGACATCGAATAATCGTAGGTTAGCCGTGATCCATAAAGGGATATTGTTAGTACCGCAGGATTCGTTAATCTGCTAACCCGGGATGGAGGGCACAATTCCATCCACATATGATTTCCGTTGGTCATATGTATGTTGAACTCATGTGTTTGATGCATACACTTGCTTGATTAATAACTTGCTTGAATTGTTGTGACATAAATGTTTTTGTGGGAGATTACACTCACTAAGCTAGTTAGCTTACGTCCCTACTGTCCGTTCCTTTTGCAGTTACACATTTATGGCTTAGGCGAAGAGACCGGCTGAACGGTACCGAAGCTAGAGTGTTTTCCCTAGAAGTTGTAATCTTTGTATTAGACTTCCATAGAAAACTTCTAAGACTTGGATGACTGTAATGGACCGTTAAATATTCTTTTGCGGGGAATGCCCCTTTAGAATTTTGTAATATTTATTTATGTTCATGAATTATATCCTATTGCCCATGCATGCCAAATTAAGCTTTTATCCATTCGGACTTGTACTCTATTGTGTAAAGGTACGCCTTACATCTATATGAGACTCTCGAAAGATTAAGGTGGTAATTCGGGAATCTTATATGGCATGTGGCGGACTGTTACGTTTAGGGTACCCTATGGGGCGTGACAGTTTTCTTTAATAAAGGAACATGAAACCAAACCTTTTAATACATAACATTGTCACTAAATAAAGATTTTTGTCATCAAACATATAGGAAAATTATTTTTTTTACAACTTCTTTTCAAACTCGTCATAAATTTTCTTAGATGTTAAAAAGGATGATTTTATCAAAGAAATTAACTAAGGAAATAAACACTCTCTTTTATGATAGGTAACATGAAGTTTATGAAAGCGTAGTGACAATAATCATTTGACATGTAAATTTTTATGAAAGCTTAAATTAGGATTTTTCCAACTCCATAGTAAAAACCAAGCACTAGACTAGTTTTTAAGATTAAGATAAAAAAAAAAAAAAATCAACCCACTAGTATTATAAACCCATTTAGAGAAATAAAAGTTTGCTAAATAATCTAAAAAAGTATGTTCTAAATGATAAACTCATTTTCAAAGAAATAGAGGAATATAAACATAATAAGCTCAAAAACAATAGACATTGCCAACAACTTAAGAAAATGTTGAAAGTATTTCCTTCCAAGTAAAAATTTTGTGGAGAACTTAAAAAACCAAGTTTTTTGTAAATAAAAAATTTATTTTTAGAGAAGTTAAGAAATAAAAAATATTAGAGAAAAAGAATTATTTATAATTTTTAATCAAAACCATTTAAAAGGAAAAATATATGTAATATAACTCAAATTATTAGAGATTATCAACAACTTAGGAAAATTTTGGAAACTTTATTTTTATCACTAGAGGTAAAAATTTGTAGATATCCTAAAAGATTAAAGTTAAGAAAAATTAATTTACCTTAGAAAAGAAATTAGAAAACAAAATTTATAAGAATATACTCATTTCTAATAACCTAAGAATTTGTGAAGTTCTTTCAAAACACTTAAAACGAAAATTGTTAAAGTTTAAGTTTCCAACACCATAAGACAAATTGTTTTATGAAAAATAATCGTTGAGATAACACCATTAAAATTTTGCATGCAATATGAGTATATATATGTATTCAAAAACTTTTTTTAACCATATAAATATCTATATTTTTTCTAAAGGATTTTTGGATAACGAAAAGTTTGGAAAATTGTGTTTCAAGAGCTGGGATTTTTCATGGTGAATCTATACCGATTTATTTCGTGATTGAAAAGACTTTTTATGATAAAATAACCTTTGAAATAGATAGATATTTTCAAGTAGTTAGAAAACGATATATAATATGCGAAATTTAGAGTTAAAATGAGCAAGTTACGACGATTTTAAGTTAGAATTTCACTCTATACGATTTTTAACTAACTTAATGAAATAGAATTAGCAAGTTTGAGTAGAACTTCCAAGAAATACTCATTTTGAGTATTTCTCTTGTATAGGTGATGTGGAAACTGAGTTCTTGTACCTCGAGGATTACGTTCACTAGACGTTTCCGCTTAAATAACCGAGTGAATTTATTTCTTACATTTTTACACTTATACTCTTGCTTATAAATTAATGGCATTAGAATTAGGAAAAGATAAAATGGAAAAGTGCATGTTCTTTACATATTGTTGAAATTATGATTAAGTATATTAAGGCATGAATTGTTTATAATGAATGTTTGATCTAGTATAGGAATGGTTGTCAGCAAATTCTATGATCACCTGTAAAATACTTAATCATGCCATGAGTACTTAATTAAATTGATTCATGTATACCATTGGGTGAGCTCATTGTATTCATTGCTATAATCTTGGTGGGACAAAGGCATAGTAAAGAGGCTTGTAGAGCTCGTAAGATCTACAAAATGTTGAAGGATCCTTCAAATTAAATTGCAGTGCATAAACACCTGAATAAACTATATATTTTGTAGCTGGGTAGTGGCTTGAATAATACCTATAAAGAAATGAATTATATTTTTGCAGCTGGGTAGTGGCTTGAACAAAAAAACTACAAAGGTATCATATTTGTGAAAATTGGTCTATACGGCCCGGAACACCTAACCTCGAATGGAGGGGTAAATCCATTCAACATATGATTCTCGGAAAATCATATGTATTGTTTGCTCACGTGCTTGTGCATCTCATATGGTTATTTAAATTAACTTGTTTTGACTATTGATTTTTGGATGTTTAATTGTGGAAATAATTCTCACTAAGTACGTAGCTTATACCCTCTTAGATATCTATTGCAGTACTCAAATCTTTGGTTGGAGCCCAGGGGATCTTTTACCCAGGTAAGACCTTCGAAGTCAAGAGCTTTTTGGATAGAAGTTAAGAGTTAGAAGTAGATATAGACTTTTATGTAAAACTCAAAAATGTATTTATTTTGAAAATAGACTCTGTTAGACTTAGCTATTTTTAATAGGGGAATGCCCCTTAAGGTTTGTACGACTCTCTATATTTTTGAACTTTGGTTATATTATTATGATTTACTTTCTTAATTGCTTTTATGTATAACTGCTTAAATGGCTTGTTCCAAAGTTTGGTCTGCTACGATAGTAAAAGTATGCCTTACACTCGATATCGAAACTTTTGGGATGACTAAAGTTATCATACTTAAGTTTTAATATTAAGTGTAGCGGGCTGTCACATTTAGCGTATCCTTTAGGGCATGACACATGATATCACAACACTAACTCACACAACACCATAATCTCAAGGATTGAAGGTTGTAGACTTGCTCTTCCATTCTTATTTGAATATATATAACAAAATGCATATAAAAAATATAGTGCTCATATTCTTTCGATCATTAGAGATATTACATTTTATAATTTTTGTTAACATGACAATCTTGACAAGTTTCAAATCTAGATGTCTCTCTCTCTCTCTTTTTTTTTTTTTTTTTTTTTTTTACATATATGTTAAAATTTTACCCTTTTATTTTTGCAAGATATTACTAAAGGTTGGGAAAATTGTATCTTAAAATTTTATTAAGATCAATTCAAATTTTTAATCAATAGTTAGATTGTTTGTATTGTAATATTTTTTAAACACGAAAAATTAGGAGTGATTTTTGCGATTTCTTTTAAAACATTTCTAAAAAATTCACATTATTTACTTAACAATTTTTATTTTTGAGTGGTACCATTTTAATTTGTAACATGTACCTACAGAAGTAGCATAAAAAGTATTAGATCCTATTTTTTAAGGATCGTTAGCATCTACCATACTCAATGTTCATCTATTATCTACCTAAAGAAAGACTTAGAAGAACATGATAAAGAGCAAAAAGCTAAGCTAAGATTAAAACTAATTATATACACTTTTTCAAGACAAATTAAGGATATGAGTTTGTTAAAGCAAGACAAAGCTTAGGATTTGTGTCATGCCTCTAAATAGGGGCCTAATAGGATTGATCTAAAGCTATCATATCACGTGTGAACCTGTAACGCCCTAAAATAAGGCATTACAACCCACCACGTATCCCCTCTTAATATAAGATACGCAAAGGCTCTATTATCCACAATAATACAATCATTACCTGTAAACACTCATAGGGTAACTCATAGGATACCAGACATGTTAAAACTAAAACTCATACTTCATAAAACATAAACTCCTGATTCAAGCATAGAATCCAAGTTGACATCATAGTCAACAAATTCAACATAAACTAAAAACTGTTTACATTAAAATCTCTTCATTTAAAACCAACAATGAATCCAACTACAATTTCAAATGATCGAAACATGTCTTCTCTTAGAAACTTGGTATATGAAGCCTAACTCTCGGCTGAGTAGTCAGGTCCACTATCGCCATCCCCACTATCAAAGAATAAATCATAACCGGATAGATCATACAGGGTATGTTTGGATTGCTTGTTTTTCATCTGTATTTGTATCTTTTTTAAAATGATATGTGTAAATATATTCAATTTGCACCTAAATTTTATCTATATTTGTTCTATTTGATCTTTTGATAAGAACTGTCAACTTTTTTTTTATCTATATCTATTTCTTGATAAATAATTTATTAAAAAAAAGTTTGAAAAAGTGTCTGTATCTGCCCGAAAAAAGCCAAAACAAACAGACCCATATATCTTCTTCACCTGTACTTGAAATTTAAAAGAATGAGCGGCGACGCCCAGTACGATAACTCCAATCCAAAAACAAATGCATATGCACATACAAAAGGCATATAATTCAGGCAACTTAAACTAATGCAAACAATCATATTATTATCTTTCTTAAGCCAACACAACAACACAGTCCAGTATTAGGTATACTCTAATCCTGAACTCGGAGTTACTCAGACCCCATTGAAAATCATACAACTCTTTGAAAATAATAATCATATACATATATGGATGAGTGGGCACTCCCCAAACACCCCAAATCCAGAGCACCTAATTCTACTAGAATCATATCAAGGCACGAGTCCACTAGGGACAACCTCACACCTAGATCATCAAGGTGACTCACCAGTATCACTGTCTGCCAGGTCTTTACTAGTCAAAGCTTAGCACAACCAAAACATACAATTATTAAACCAAATAAAGATTAAGTTTATTAAGAAATTATGTTCCTACAAGCATTCAATCAATACTAAGCTTACAGACGAAAACAACAAGCAAGGATTGGTCGTACCTTTCTCAGTTTTAGGAAATTCCAATTTGTATCTCTTAAAAATCCTTTATCGACAACACTCAACCACAACCAAATCTCCCGAATCTCCACAATACTTCAATCAATATTAATAATTCAACAACAAACCCAAATCTCCAAAAATTCCTGTCAACAACATACATTTATATATTTAACAAATAAAAACACGATATAAACAATTCCTAATGTACTATAACTCCCGAAATCCTAACCTGATAAAGAAAATCACCCAGTTGCACCGTCTAACCTGATCAATCTTCTACAACAATATATAGAATTCGATAATCCTTCAAAACCCTAATATTATATGACAACAAGAACACATAATGATCATCTAATCACACATTATTCAGCTTCATCAAAGAAAGGACGAAACTTATTGATTTAGATTACCAAATTCCAACTTACATCCACAGATTCAGATCCCAACCAAACCTAGGGTTCCCTTTATGCAAAAAAAAATAACAAAATCCTTAGAATTTACATGAAATTCATATAAATCTGATATAAGTACATTATACTTACATTTTTTAATCACAACACTCACTTCTTATCCAACCGAAGCAGATCAAATCCAAGATCTAAATCTTTCTCACGTTTTTCCTTCAAGAACACAACAAAACCCTAAGCAAACTCATACAAATTCATATTTAATCCATGAGAAAATGTTAAAATCACTTACTTTGAATCATAAATACCTTTCAGATGATTCTCCAATTCTAGATCTCCAAGAACATTCCAAAACTCTCTTATACGATAGAGAAAATGATGAAAGACAAATCTGTCGAAACTATCTTTCGTGTCTTGTATTTATGTAATTTTGGTCATACGTCGGCTTATGCTGGCGGCGTACATGTAGATCTTGCCAGCGTACACCCTATGCTAGCAAAATTTACTCAAGTGCTGGCAGCGTTCATCGGGGCTTTGAATTCTAGAGCTTTAATCCTACTACATACGTCGGCAAACCCATGCCCTACGTCGACGGCGTTCGATGCTGATATTGAGAGAAACCCTAGTGAACACCGGTGGTGTTCCTCCCAGCGTTAAGAAAAATGCTACTGTTTCCATCCTACGCTGTCTCTACGCTGGCGACGTAGATTCTCCAGGAGGCGATGTACAATCTGTAAAAAATTGCAGAAATCCGAACTTCAACATTTGTTCTACAGCCAAACTTAAACATTTACAATTTACTTGTTTTGACCTTAAACTCATCCTATATCATCTCATGATTCATAATTCATTATATTTTCATCTTTATTTCTATATTTTACATCTCTCCTCTCCTAAAAAGAACTTTCACCCTCGAAAGTTACCTGGATTAATGAAACAACTTTGGATATTTTGTCCTCATATCTTCTTCTAGCTCCTAGGTAGCTTCACGTTCCGATTGATTAGTCCATTGCACTTTCATATATTGGATCATCTTGTTTCTCAGAATCTTCTCCTTATAGTCCACAATTCTGATCGGCTTTTCAATTGTCGTAAGGTTCGGCTACACTTCCACCGGTTCAAGAGCTATTATTTCTTCCGGATCTCTGACATACTTTCTAAGCATGGATACATAGAACACATTATGCACTCCCTCCAAATCAGGAAGTAAAGCTAATCTATAAGCTATGTTGCCTATCCTTTCAAGAATCTCATATGGTCTCATATATCGAAGATTCAACTTTCCTCTTAAGCCAAATCTGAAAACTCCTTTTGTTGGTGAAATCTTTAGCAAAACATGTTCGCCTACCTGAAATTCCAATGGTCTTCTTCGTTTATCCGCATAACCTTTTAGTCTACTCTGAGCAGCTTGTAATCTTTACCTGATCAAACTGACCTTGTCAACTGCATCTTGGACTAACTCTGGTCCCCGAATTGTCTTTCACTAACTTCATCCCAATGAATAGGTGATCTACACTTTCTGCCATAAAGCGTTTCGTATGGAGGCATGCCAGTCGACGCTTGATAGCTGTTGCTGTAATTAAATTCCACTAGCGGCAAATGCTTATACCAACTTCCTTTGAAATCCAAAACGCATGCCCTCAACATATCTTCTAAAGTCTGTATAGTCCTTTCAGATTGCCTATCAGTTCGAGGATGATAAACAGTACTGAACATAACCTTGGTTCCCAAAGCTTGATGCAGACTTTCCAGAATCTCCTAACAAATCTGGTATCCCTATCTGACACGATTGTCACTAGTATTTCGTGCAATCTCACAATCTCTTTGATATACAACTGTGCCAAATGCTCTAGCTTATAACCAGTCTTAATAGGTATAAAGTGAGCTACCTTTGTGAGACGATCCACAATGACCTAAATTGAATCAAACTTATCTCTTGTCTTGGGTAAAGCAGAAACAAAATCCATAGTGATATGTTCCCACTTCTACTGTGGTATTGGCAAAGGCTTCAACTCACCTACCGGTTTTCTGTGTTCAATATTAATCATCTGACACGTATGGCACTTAGATACATATTCAGCTATCTCCTTCTTCATATTGTTCTACTAGTATAGCTTTTTCAAATCTTGATACATCTTGTTCCCTCCAAGATGAATGGAATAACTAGAGTAATACGCTTCCTTCAACAGTTCCTTCTTAAGTTCTCCTTGCGCTGGCATACACAATCTCCCTTTGTACCTAAGGATACTTCATCATCTATGTAGAACTCTGGTGCCTTACCATTCTCCATTCTCTACTTAATCTCTAAGATACTCTGATCGTCGGTTTGAGCTATCTTGATTCTGTCCACAAGAGTAGGTTGAATTCTCATATTAGCCAATCTTTCACCTACCTGTCTTGTGACTATTTCCAATTCAAGCTTCCTCATATCATCAATGAGATGACGTTCCGTCATGATCAAAGCTGTAAGATTCTCTATTCTCTTTCTGCTCAAGGCTTCAACTACTACATTCGCCTTTCCGGGATGATACTAAATATCAACATCAAAATCCTTTATCAGTTCCAACCATCTTCTCTGTCCATATTCAACTCTTTCTGGGTAAAGATGTACTTTAAACTTTTATGATCCATATACACTTTACATCCTTCCCCATGTAGATAATGTCTCCACAGCTTCAAAGCATGCACAACTGTTGCTAGTTTTAGATCACGAGTAGGATAATTCCTCTCATAGGGCTTTAATTGTTTGGAAGCATATGCTATAACCCTGCCTCTCTGCATCAACACACATCCTAAACCTTGTATAGAGGCGTCACTGTAAATAGCATACTCCTCACCACTTACCGGTAAGGCTAGCACTGGAGCAGATACTAACTTATTCTTCAATAACTGAAAGCTAGCTTCATAGTTCTCACTCCATTCATACTTCACTCCCTTCTGTGTCAATCGGGTCAAAGGACTGGCAATCTTGGAAAAATCTTCCACAAATCTTCTGTAATATCCTGCCATTCCTAGAAAACTTCTTATTTCCGTCATAGTCTTGGGTCTTGGCCATTCAACAACTGCTTTGACTTTCTTAGGATCCACTGATATCCCACTACCATCAACAATATGTCCTAAGAAAGATACCTGTTCTAACCAGAATTCACATTTTAAAAACTTCGCATATAACTTCTCTTCCTTCAATCTGGTCAGAACTAATCTCAAATGTTCTTTGTGCTCCTCTTTAGTCCTTGAATACACCAATACGTCATCAATAAAGACTACCATAAATATATCAAGATACTCCCTGAAGACTCTATTCATCAAATCCATAAATACTGCTGGTGCATTGGTGAGTCCAAAAGGCATGACAACAAATTCATAATGTCCATACCTTGTCCTGAAAGCTGTCTTCTGAATATCTTGGCTTTCACTCTCAACTGATAATATCCAGATCTCAAGTCTATCTTTGAGAATACTAAGTTCCTGCCAACTGATCAAACAGATCATCAATTCGTGGCAAAGGATACTTGTTCTTCACCGTCACCTGGTTCAATTCTCTATAATCGATGCACAGTCTCATACTGCTATCCTTCTTCTTGACAAACAGAACTGGAGCTCCCCAAGGTGAAACACTAGGTCTAATGAACTTCTTCTTGAAAAATTCATCCAACTGCACTTTAAGCTCAGCAAGTCTGGAGGAGCCATTCGATAAGGACTTTTGATTTCGGTGCAGTACTAGGTACCAAGTCAATATTAAACTCCACTTCCCTCTCTGGTGGAAATCCAGGCAAATCTTCTGGAAAAACTTCTGGATACTCACATACAATTGGAACATCCGACAACATTATTTCCTTTTTATCTTCTTTCACCATAGCAGCCAAAATTGATCCTCCCCATAATTCATAAGTAGGTAAAACCGGAGGTCTTTGCACTACTAACTTATGAACAAATTGATCACCATTGGGCATACTGAATTCTACTACCAGATTATAACAATCAATCACCATATGGTACTTTGCCAACCAGTCTACACCCAAAATCACATCAAAATCCAACATATCCAGCACCACTTTTTTATGTCACACCCGCTCCCCACAACCGAGGTTCTGGATGTGATGCCAGGGCAGACAAACCACCACTGGCCCCCTAGTGGTAATGGCCGACACCACCATTGCATCATGGTGATCCCAACCAACGCATGCCCCGAAGGGTACCACGGGCACTATAGGTATTGTTACCCTTAGGCAGAGTTGAATCCAGTCTGCAGACTCTAGGATTCGTACCCCAGACCTAAGGCTTTTGCCTGCCCCAAAGGCAGCACCTTTCACCAGTCCTAAATTATACTAATTTTAATGAAATAAAATCCTGTAAAATTTCACGGTTTTTAAATCTCATTTACTATGCTAAAACTATTTTTAAAATCGGATTTTAAACAGGGGAAAACAGGAATTTCAGAACATAGCCCAAATACAAGTTTAAAACACATAACTTGGCTCACAACGTGATTAGAATACCATTAACATAATATCACACCTAAACATGATACTAAATATGTCAATAATCATGATTAATCATAATCCTATCATAACACAAGTTAAAATCATCAAGTTTAGGCTCAAATCATCATATAACTTCATTTTTAACACGAATCAATGAAAGATATCAACATGGAACATCCATAACATGAATTTCTAAATATGTACAGCAGGTTATTCATACTGTCACGCCCCGGGATAAGGTGCAACAGCCCGCCCGCGAATCACTAAGTGTAATTCACGAAAGGCTCCTACAAACTACGGTGAGTTTCTAACATATTTTAGTTTTTGAAAACTCTTTAATTAGTTTTCACAAATATTTAACTGCAGCGGAAATAAAACATTTGATACCAATTTCAAAAAGATTACTCACAAGAGTAAATAACTCATAAAACCATAGTATCGAAATAAGAAGTGATGAAAAAAAAATATAATAATCTTGCGCACACAGGCGCCCCAAAAGTAAACAGTATCTCAAAAACTGTATAAGTATCTCAAAAACAGTAGAGTCCTCACTAGGCTCTCCAAAAGAACATAACAGTAAGCATAAAACAATGCCCGCATCTAATCGTAGAACTCGTCAGCACACTCCTCGAAGTCGGTACCATACCCCAAGAAGTCATAGCGGTCATCAGAATCATAGCCATCATCACCAGAAACACAATCAGTACCTGAAATGATTAGAATGAGCGGCGAAGCCCAATACACAGTAACGCAAGCACATGCGACGTGAATGCAAGCATACTTATTCTACCAAGCACAACCAATAAATTGAGGTATTTAATTAAGCCAGCACAGGAGCACTCACACTCCGAATCAAACACGGGGCAGGGAAATCCTTTCGTGCATACGCACACGACAAGGGGGATGTGATATGACAAGCCGGTGTCACATCCTGGAAGCTTGGTCCTTAGACCCTGGAAGATATGGTCCGAAGACCCTGAAGATATGGTCCGAAGACCCTGGAAGAAACTAGCATCGTCCGGGTTTTCCAGCCGTTATCTGACATTAACCGAACCAATCCATCTACACAGTGAAGGTACGGGCCCATTACCGTAGTCTTCCAGCTGTGCAACTTCTCTTCAATGGGGTTAATCGTTACCCCGCTACTGTACCGGCCCGTCAGCTAGCCACCGTACCACCAAGGGTGGCCTAAGTGCCTACACTCTACCACATTAGAGTTGGACTCTAATGGGGTCGTCGGAACTCTCCGGCCCGAGCCCGACCAAACACAAGCAATTAATCATTAAGCCGTCTTTAAGTTTTTAACCATTTTAATGCCTGTCCTAACAAGCAACACGCATGTTACTGCGTACCTTGTATAACAGAAGGAAACTCGAAGAAGTCCGAAGGATAACAGAAAGAAGAATCTGTTAACAAAAGATTTAACAAAATCAGGATTAAGCATTTACAAAGAATTATATCAAGTATTAAGCTTTTAGAACAACGCCTTAACTTTATAAGACTTTACAAAATTTTAGGGTGAAATGGGCTTGGAGTAGATATAGAGTAAGCCCATTAAGACATATGTAATTGAATATCTTATTTAGAAGTAATGGGCCTTAAGGGTTTACTAGTTAAGCCCATTAAATAACTATTAATCATTTTCACTTTATTAGGTTAATGGGCCTTGAAGTAGGCTTGGGCCCATTAAGGAAATCTATATATATAAAGCTTAGAATTAAATTGGGCTTCATGATTGGACTGGTCCAATTAGGAGTTTAATTAAGTTATTGGACCTAAATATATGTGATAAGCCCAAAAGATTAGAATTATGTCTTATTTAGGAATATTAGGCCTTGAGTGAACCTATTAGGCCCAATAAGTAACTAAGTTATAATTTAAGCTATAAGGCCCATGAAATGTATATGGACCCATTAAGAGTCAATACTCTTGGAGCTTAGATGATGTGCTTAAAGTATTGGGTGTAAGGTCCACTTGGAGTAAAAGTGGGTAATGGACCTCATTTTTATATTTTAAACCCATGGGGTTTAAGCTAAAGTCATGGGTTTGATTTTTAGATTTATTTTTAAGGGATATGGACCTTGATATGATATGGATAGGCCCATATTAGAATAGGTTCAGATTGATACAAAATATTTAGGTTTGATTGTAAGCCCAAAAACTACTCTATAGTTCCAGCCCATCATAAAGTATGGTATATCCTCACATTTTAGCTATTTGGGCCGCCAAATCATATCGGATTTCTGTAAAATAAATTTCTTTTGAAAGATAATCAATAAAAATACTTCCATGAATTTTTGTATGATTTTTAGAGCCCAATAACTATTTTTAAGAATTCGTTTTTCACAAAGGACCAAATCTGTCCAATTTTTCCCTGAAAGTCAGATTGCGCATACTTTACTAAAATGGGCATATCTGGGCCATCCGAACGAATTTTTGAGTGGTTCCAGTTGGGTTAGAAACTAGACTCATAGAGATTTCTATTGGTACCTAATTCAAGTGATAATAATCTGTATGATGAGTTATGATAATTTGAAGTTGGGCTAACTAACAGGAACAAAACAGAATCCACTGGGTGGTATGTTTTATTGCACAACTAATAACTCCATCAATTCTTAACCTTTTTAAGTGATTCTTGAGCCTAAATTATACTAATTTTAATGAAATAAAATCCTGTAAAATTTCACGGTTTTTAAATCTCATTTACTATGCTAAAACTATTTTTAAAATCGGATTTTAAACAGGGGAAAACAGGAATTTCAGAACATAGCCCAAATACAAGTTTAAAACACATAACTTGGCTCACAACGTGATTAGAATACCATTAACATAATATCACACCTAAACATGATACTAAATATGTCAATAATCATGATTAATCATAATCCTATCATAACACAAGTTAAAATCATCAAGTTTAGGCTCAAATCATCATATAACTTCATTTTTAACATGAATCAATGAAAGATATCAACATGGAACATCCATAACATGAATTTCTAAATATGTACAGCAGGTTATTCATATTATAAATACATGCTCATCAAGTGATAATCAATATATATTAAGGATTCAACATATATAAGATGATTATATGCAATATACTTCACTATAACATCATTAACACCTAAATCTAACATGATTATCCAAAAATCATCAAAATATATCATCATATACATATATATCTTACACGTGCAGCAAGTGTTCGAGAGGTTCATTAAGTGTTTTTCAAATCTTAAATCAAATAAAAACATAATCAATCAAAGAATCAAAGTTTACTTACCTAATACTCTTAAAATTAAGTTAAACTTCAATACACAACCACTACTTCAAATTAAATTTGATGAAGATTTCCCTCTTTGTGCCCTGGGCTTTTCCTTGCTAAATGGGGGTTATTTTATGTTGATTTCACTCTTTGATCAGCTATGTAAGGTTGTGGAAGTTTGGATGTGTTTAGATGAATAAAAGAACCATTTTTGGTAAAGATCAAGGTATATGACTAGAGATTTGTCCTAGGTTTCTCTCAAGTGTGTAAGATGAAATAAAAATGACATTTTTGGTTTGTGGAGGCAACTGACCATAGGAGTGTGGCTTGTGGATTTGTGTGTGGTAGGGTTAGGGTTTTGCCAAATAAAGAAGCTTTTATAGATAGTGGCATTAGGTTAGAGATTAGATGAAAGGCTAGGATTAAATCTTGAAGCATGTGAGTGAGTAGTGGGTTCTTAAGCATGTGAGGGTTTGAGAAAACATTTTAGAATATAATTTAGGTATTTTAAATAATCCTTTGGGATTTAGGAATGTTAATTAATGATTTTACACTAATTAACCTTGATTTAGGACTTTAGAAGGAATTATTGAATTTAAGAGTCTAGTTAGGATTTCAATCAACTAACTAGAATTGTTTTGATGAAAAAATATATGAAATTGAATAATCAAGGAGTTTAGAATGGAATTGAGTGATCTCTAACACATAATGATCCAATTTCTAACTCAATTAAATTAATTAAGTTAATTACTCAACTAAAAGTTCAACTACTCAGAGGTTTGAACTTGACCCACTAGTTTCTACACTTTACTGAAAAGTTTTAATTTTTTTTTTTCCATATTTTCAAGCTAATTCCTTTCTTTCTTTTTTTTTTTTTTCATCTATATTTTTAGGGTTTTTCATCCCTCCCCCCTTAAGAAAAGTTTCGTCCTCGAAACTGACCTGTTTACTCGAAGAGCTCAGGATATTTCCGTCTCATAGATTCTTCCGTCTCCCAGGTGGCCTCACGTTCAGTATGACCACTCCACAACACTTTCACATAAGGTATCACCTTTCTTCTTAAAGCTTTCTCAGCACGATCCAAGATCCTCACTGGATGCTCTGCAATTGTAAGATTCGGCTGAACCTCCGGTTGGTGTGTTTCAACAACTGCATCAGGATCTGCTAAACACTTCCGTAACTGAGACACGTGAAACACATCGTGTACCCCAGATAGATTAGGTGGAAGTGCCAACCGGTATGCCACTGGTCCAATTCTCTCAAGAATCTGGTATGGTCCAATATACCTGGGACTCAACTTCCCTCTGACTCCAAACCGGTATACTCCTTTGGTAGGCGACACACGAAGGAAAACATGGTCACCGACCTCGAACTCTAAAGGTCGTCGCCTCAGATCCGCATAACTCTTATATCGATCCTGGGCTGCTTTCATTCTCTGCTTCACAACTTGTATCTTATCAACAGCTTGTTGCACAAGATCTGGACCTAGAAGAACTCGTTCTCCCACATCATCCCAGTGCAACGGCGATCTGCATTTCCGCCCATACAACGCTTCAAAAGGTGCCATCTGGATAGTTGCCTGATAACTGTTATTGTAGGCGAACTCTACTAGGTACAAGTGATCATCCCATCTACCACGAAGTCTAGAGCACAAGCCGAAGCATATCCTCAAGTATCTGAATAGTGCGCTCTGACTGTCCGTCTGTCTGTGGGTGGAAGGCGGTACTGAACTGTAACCTTGTACCCAAGGCCTCATGTAAACTTTGCCAGAATCGGCTAACAAATCGTGGATCTCGATCCGAAGTGATCTCAACTGGAACTCCATGCAGTCTGACTATTTCCTTCACATAGATATCTGCCAACTTAGATAAGGAACATCCAACTCTCAACGGTATAAAGTGAGCCGATTTGGTTAATCGATCCACTATCACCCAAACTACCTCATGCCTTGATGGCGTCCTGGGTAGTGCTGAAACGAAATCCATCGTCACACTCTGCCATTTCCATTCAGGTACCGGTAAAGGCTGTAACTCACCTCCTGGCCTTTGGTGCTCAATCCGAACCTGTTGGCAAGTCATGCACTTCGAAACATACTCCGCAACGTCTCGCTTCATGTTGTTCCACCAAAAGTGCTGTTTAAGATCCTTATACATTTTCGTACTACCTGGATGTACCGAAAAGGTAGACGAATGTGCTTCTTTCATAACTTCTTTTCTTAAACCTTCTTCAGTTGGAACCCATAACCTATCACCATGACGAATAACACCGTCTTCATCCATACGAGAGCTGTCATCTCGCTACGTTTCATAGTTGTCAAGATCTGATCCCTTTCCCGACTGCTTAACTGAACTGCCTTGATTCGACTTTGAAGATCAGGCTGTATTGTCAAACTGGCCAAGCGAGCCTCAACACTTCCTATAACAACCTCTATATCCATCCGTCGTAGATCCTCTACTATCTCTTTCTGAGTCGTGACCAAAGCTGCTACATTCATCTGCTTTTTCCGACTTAAGGCATCCGCTACAACATTTGCTTTGCCCGGGTGGTAAAGAATCTCAAGGTCGTAATCCTTAATTAACTCAAGCCAACGTCGTTGTCTCATGTTCAGTTCCTTCTGAGTAAGGATATACTTGAGACTTTATGGTCGGTATAGATCTTACACTTCTCACCGAACAGATAGTGTCTCCAAAGCTTAAGAGCTAACACAACCGCTGCCAACTCCAGGTCGTGAACGGGTAATTCTTCTCATGTGGCTTTAACTGTCTCGAGGCATAAGCTATTACCCTTCCTTCTTGCATAAGTACACATCCCAAACCTTGGATAGAAGAGCGTCACTGTAAACTGTGAACTCCTTGCCACTGACTGCAAAGCTAGGATGGCGCCGAAACTAGGCGATCCTTTAACTCTTGAAAGCTTCTCTCACACTTCTCAGACCATTCAAACTTGACGTTCTTTTGAGTAAGTCTGGTCATCGGAGCTGCTAACTTGAAAACCCTTCGACAAACCGTCTGTAATATCCAGCAAGTCCAAGAAAACTCCGGATCTCTGTTATACTTGTCGGCCTTTGCCACTCCGTTATGGCTTTTATCTTTTCTGATCAACTGAGACTCCTTCTTTACTTACAACATGCCCTAGAAAAGCTACTTCTTCCAACCAAAACTGGCATTTGATGAACTTAGCATAAAGCTTTCTTTCTCGTAACCTTGTCAGAACCATCTTCAGGTGTCTTTCATGTTCCTTCCGATCCTTAGAGTAGACTAGGATGTCGTCGATGAAGACTATGACGAACTTCCAAGTAGTCGCTGAACACTCTATTCATCAAATCCATGAACACTGCAGGTGCATTAGTCAAGCCGAAAGGCATAACCAGGAACTCGTAGTGTCCATAACCTTGTACGAAACGCAGTCTTAGGTACATCCTGCGGTCGTATTTTCAACTGATGATATCCGGATCTTAAGTTGATCTTAGAGAAAACAGCTGCACTGCTTAACTGATCGAAGAGATCGTCAATTCTTGGCAACGGATATCGATTCTTGATCGTCACTTGATTCAACTCTCTATGTCTATACAGAGTCTCATGCTTCCGTCCTTCTTCTTTACAAAAAAGAACCGGTGCCCCCAAGGAGAAATACTTGGTCTGATAAAGCCTTTTTCTTTCAGCTCATCGATTTGCTTCTGCAACTCTCGAAGCTCGGCAGGTGCCATACGGTAAGCTTGTTTGGCGATTGGAGTCGTACCTGGCATAAGGTCGATTCCAAACTCGATTTCCCGGTCTGGGGGTAAACCAGTAAATCGTCTGGAAACACATCCGCATAATCTCTTGCTATCGGGACCGAGTCAAGCTTCAATTCCTCTTCACCAACAGATAAAGCTGCTAACCGGGGTCTCTCCCAAAGCTCCATCGAAGGCATAAACGGGGGTCTTTGTCTCAACAACTCACAACTGAACTCCTACCTTCTAGATTGAAACTTAAAACAGCTCTAGCACAATCTATTACAACCCTATACTGATTTAACCAGTTCATACCAAGAATTACATCAAAATCAGATATAGTAGTACAAGCATATCAACCGGTAGGAGTACATCAGATAGCATTACATCAACATTCTTACAAACTTTTCCTAACACTGTACCACTACCAAGAGGTGTACTAACACACAAGGAGGCATCAGATAACAATCAGCATTCAAACCACAAGACCTCATAAACTCTTCAGATATGCAAGAATGAGTCGCACCCTATCTACTAGGCAATAAGCACACATGCAGAAACTAATAAAGTACCTGCAAGGGTGTCAACGGTAGCAACTCCTCATGCTGGAGGGAAAACACTCTAGCCACTGCTTTTCCTTTCCCATAGCTTGATCCATTGCCACTGCTATAACCCTTAGGCTTCTCCTTACATTCCGACTGATGATGACCTCTCTGCTTACAAGTGATGCAAAAGATAGGCTTCAGAACCTTGTTCTTACACTCAGAGGCTTTATGTCCTGTCTTTCCACAAGCGAAGCAAGCTCCTGGTATCCACTTACAAGCTGAAACATCGTGTGGTCCAAAGCATCTCCCACACTGGGGTCAGGAAATCTCTGAAGGCTTCTCCACCTGATCAGGCTTCTTGTCATACTTAGGCTTTTTACCGGAACTCTGAAAGCGGAAGTCTTCTTAGAACTCTTAGCACCCTTCCCCTGAACTCTGGGGCAAAAGAAGAAGAAAAGGGCCTCTTGCTTGAAAACTTAGCCTGTCTGTCCAATTGGGAACTGCAATCCTTCTTGTTCTGCTCAATAACCTTAGCCTTATGAGCGACTGCAGATAAGGTGGTCAACTCAAAATTCTTAACAGCCATCCTCAAATCAGGATTCAGACCCTCCTGAAACTTCTGCATCTTCATGGTCTCATCTTCCCTATAACCAACACCAGCAAACCACAACAGTCGGTTGAATTCAGCTTCGTACTCATCCACTATCTTATTGCCCTGCCTTAGTCTAGAAGGTAGGGAGTTCAGTTGTGAGTTGTTGAGACAAAGACCCCCGTTTATGCCTTCGATGGAGCTTTGGGAGAGACCCCGGTTAGCAGCTTTATCTGTTGGTGAAGAGGAATTGAAGCTTGACTCGGTCCCGATAGCAAGAGATTATGCGGATGTGTTTCCAGACGATTTACCTGGTTTACCCCCAGACCGGGAAATCGAGTTTGGAATCGACCTTATGCCAGGTACCACTCCAATCGCCAAACAAGCTTACCGTATGGCACCTGCCGAGCTTCGAGAGTTGCAGAAGCAGATCGATGAGCTGAAAGACAAAGGCTTTATCAGACCAAGTATTTCTCCTTGGGGAGCACCGGTTCTTTTTGTAAAGAAGAAGGACGGAAGCATGAGACTCTGTATAGACTATAGAGAGTTGAATCAAGTGACGATCAAGAATCGATATCCGTTGCCAAGAATTGACGATCTCTTCGATCAGTTAAGCAGTGCAGCTGTTTTCTCTAAGATCGACTTAAGATCCGGATATCATCAGTTGAAAATACGACCGCAGGATGTACCTAAGACTGCGTTTCGTACAAGGTATGGACACTACGAGTTCCTGGTTATGCCTTTCGGCTTGACTAATGCACCTGCAGTGTTCATGGATTTGATGAATAGAGTGTTCAGCGACTACTTGGACAAGTTCGTCATAGTCTTCATCGACGACATCCTGTCTACTCTAAGGATCGGAAGGAACATGAAAGACACCTGAAGATGGTTCTGACAAGGTTACGAGAAAGAAAGCTTTATGCTAAGTTCATCAAATGCCAGTTTTGGTTGGAAGAAGTAGCTTTTCTAGGGCATGTTGTAAGTAAAGAAGGAGTCTCAGTTGATCCAGAAAAGATAAAAGCCATAACGGAGTGGCAAAGGCCGACAAGTATAACAGAGATCCGGAGTTTTCTTGGACTTGCTGGATATTACAGACGGTTTGTCGAAGGGTTTTCCAAGTTAGCAGCTCCGATGACCAGACTTACTCAAAAGAACGTCAAGTTTGAATGGTCTGAGAAGTGTGAGAGAAGCTTTCAAGAGTTAAAGGATCGCCTAGTTTCGGCGCCAATCCTAGCTTTGCCAGTCAGTGGCAAGGAGTTCACAGTTTACAGTGACGCTTCTATCCAAGGTTTGGGATGTGTACTTATGCAAGAAGGAAGGGTAATAGCTTATGCCTCGAGACAGTTAAAGCCACATGAGAAGAATTACCCAGTTCATGACCTGGAGTTGGCAGCGGTTGTGTTAGCTCTTAAGCTTTGGAGACACTATCTGTTCGGTGAGAAGTGTAAGATCTATACCGACCATAAAAGTCTCAAGTATATCCTTACTCAGAAGGAACTGAACATGAGACAACGACGTTGGCTTGAGTTAATTAAGGATTATGACCTTGAGATTCTTTACCACCCGGGCAAAGCAAATGTTGTAGCGGATGCCTTAAGTCGGAAAAAGCAGATGAATGTAGCAGCTTTGGTCACGACTCAGAAAGAGATAGTAGAGGATCTACGACGGATGATATAGAGGTTGTTATAGGAAGTGTTGAGGCTCGCTTGGCCAGTTTGACAATACAGCCTGATCTTCAAAGTCGAATCAAGGCAGTTCAGTTAAGCAGTCGGGAAAGGGATCAGATCTTGACAACTATGAAACGTAGCGAGATGACAGCTCTTCGTATGGATGAAGACGGTGTTATTCGTCATGGTGATAGGTTATGGGTTCCAACTGAAGAAGGTTTAAGAAAAGAAGTTATGAAAGAAGCACATTCGTCTACCTTTTCGATACATCCAGGTAGTACGAAAATGTATAAGGATCTTAAACAACACTTTTGGTGGAACAACATGAAGCGAGACGTTGCAGAGTATGTTTCGAAGTGCATGACTTGCCAACAGGTTCGGATTGAGCACCAAAGGCCAGGAGGTAAGTTACAGCCTTTACCAGTACCTGAATGGAAATGGCAGAGTGTGACGATGGATTTCGTTTCAGCACTACCCAGGACGCCATCAAGGCATGAGGTAGTTTGGGTGATAGTGGATCGATTGACCAAATCGGCTCACTTTATACCGTTGAGAGTTGGATGTTCCTTATCTAAGTTGGCAGATATCTATGTGAAGGAAATAGTCAGACTGCATGGAGTTCCAGTTGAGATCACTTCGGATCGAGATCCACGATTTGTTAGCCGATTCTGGCAAAGTTTACATGAAGCCTTGGGTACTAGGTTACAGTTCAGTACCGCCTTCCACCCACAGACAGACGGACAGTCAGAGCGCACTATTCAGATACTTGAGGATATGCTTCGAGCTTGTGCTCTAGACTTCGGTGGTAGATGGGATGATCACTTGTACCTAGTAGAGTTCGCCTACAATAACAGTTATCAGGCAACTATCCAGATGGCACCTTTTGAAGCGTTGTATGGGCGGAAATGCAGATCGCCGTTGCACTGGGATGATGTGGGAGAACGAGTTCTTCTAGGTCCAGATCTTGTGCAACAAGCTGTTGATAAGATACAAGTTGTGAAGCAGAGAATGAAAGCAGCCCAGGATCGATATAAGAGTTATGCGGATCTGAGGCGACGACCTTTAGAGTTCGAGGTCGGTGACCATGTTTTCCTTCGTGTGTCGCCTACCAAAGGAGTATACCGGTTTGGAGTCAGAGGGAAGTTGAGTCCCAGGTATATTGGACCATACCAAATTCTTGAGAGAATTGGACCAGTGGCATACCGGTTGGCACTTCCACCTAATCTATCTGGGGTACACGATGTGTTTCACGTGTCTCAGTTACGGAAGTGTTTAGCAGATCCTGATGCAGTTGTTGAAACACACCAACCGGAGGTTCAGCCGAATCTTACAATTGCAGAGCATCCAGTGAGGATCTTGGATCGTGCTGAGAAAGCTTTAAGAAGAAAGGTGATACCTTATGTGAAAGTGTTGTGGAGTGGTCATACTGAACGTGAGGCCACCTGGGAGACGGAAGAATCTATGAGACGGAAATATCCTGAGCTCTTCGAGTAAACAGGTCAGTTTCGAGGACGAAACTTTTCTTAAGGGGGGAGGGATGAAAAACCCTAAAAATATAGATGAAAAAAAAAAAAAAGAAAGAAAGAAAGGAATTAGCTTGAAAATATGGAAAAAAAAATTAAAACTTTTCAGTAAAGTGTAGAAACTAGTGGGTCAAGTTCAAACCTCTGAGTAGTTGAACTTTTAGTTGAGTAATTAACTTAATTAATTTAATTGAGTTAGAAATTGGATCATTATGTGTTAGAGATCACTCAATTCCATTCTAAACTCCTTGATTATTCAATTTCATATATTTTTTCATCAAAACAATTCTAGTTAGTTGATTGAAATCCTAACTAGACTCTTAAATTCAATAATTCCTTCTAAAGTCCTAAATCAAGGTTAATTAGTGTAAAATCATTAATTAACATTCCTAAATCCCAAAGGATTATTTAAAATACCTAAATTATATTCTAAAATGTTTTCTCAAACCCTCACATGCTTAAGAACCCACCTACTCACTCACATGCTTCAAGATTTAATCCTAGCCTTTCATCTAATCTCTAACCTAATGCCACTATCTATAAAAGCTTCTTTATTTGGCAAAACCCTAACCCTACCACACACAAATCCACAAGCCACACTCCTATGGTCAGTTGCCTCCACAAACCAAAAATGTCATTTTTATTTCATCTTACACACTTGAGAGAAACCTAGGACAAATCTCTAGTCATATACCTTGATCTTTACCAAAAATGGTTCTTTTATTCATCTAAACACATCCAAACTTCCAACAACCTTACATAGCTGATCAAAGAGTGAAATCAACATAAAATAACCCCCATTTAGCAAGGAAAAGCCAGGGCACAAAGAGGGAAATCTTCATCAAATTTAATTTGAAGTAGTGGTTGTGTATTGAAGTTTAACTTAATTTTAAGAGTATTAGGTAAGTAAACTTTGATTCTTTATTGATTATGTTTTTATTTGATTTAAGATTTGAAAAACACTTAATGAACCTCTCGAACACTTGCTGCACGTGTAAGATATATATGTATATGATGATATATTTTGATGATTTTTGGATAATCATGTTAGATTTAGGTGTTAATGATGTTATAGTGAAGTATATTGCATATAATCATCTTATACATTGAATCCTTAATATATATTGATTATCACTTGATGAGCATGTATTTATAATATGAATAACCTGCTGTACATATTTAGAAATTCATGTTATGGATGTTCCATGTTGATATCTTTCATTGATTCGTGTTAAAAATGAAGTTATATGATGATTTGAGCCTAAACTTGATGATTTTAACTTGTGTTATGATAGGATTATGATTAATCATGATTATTGACATATTTAGTATCATGTTTAGGTGTGATATTATGTTAATGGTATTCTAATCACGTTGTGAGCCAAGTTATGTGTTTTAAACTTGTATTTGGGCTATGTTCTGAAATTCCTGTTTTCCCCTGTTTAAAATCCGATTTTAAAAATAGTTTTAGCATAGTAAATGAGATTTAAAAACCGTGAAATTTTACAGGATTTTATTTCATTAAAATTAGTATAATTTAGGCTCAAGAATCACTTAAAAAGGTTAAGAATTGATGGAGTTATTAGTTGTGCAATAAAACATACCACCCAGTGGATTCTGTTTTGTTCCTGTTAGTTAGCCCAACTTCAAATTATCATAACTCATCTCATACAGATTATTATCACTTGAATTAGGTACCAATAGAAATCTCTATGAGTCTAGTTTCTAACCCAACTGGAACCACTCAAAAATTCGTTCGGATGGCCCAGATATGCCCATTTTAGTAAAGTATGCGCAATCTGACTTTCAGGGAAAAATTGGACAGATTTGGTCCTTTGTGAAAAACGAATTCTTAAAAATAGTTATTGGGCTCTAAAAATCATACAAAAATTCATGGAAGTATTTTTATTTATTATCTTTCAAAAGAAATTTATTTTACAGAAATCCGATATGATTTGGCGGCCCAAATAGCTAAAATGTGAGGATATACCATACTTTATGATGGGCTGGAACTATAGAGTAGTTTTTGGGCTTACAATCAAACCTAAATATTTTGTATCAATCTGAACCTATTCTAATATGGGCCTATCCATATCATATCAAGGTCCATATCCCTTAAAAATAAATCTAAAAATCAAACCCATGACTTTAGCTTAAACCCCATGGGTTTAAAATATAAAAATGAGGTCCATTACCCACTTTTACTCCAAGTGGACCTTACACCCAATACTTTAAGCACATCATCTAAGCTCCAAGAGTATTGACTCTTAATGGGTCCATATACATTTCATGGGCCTTATAGCTTAAATTATAACTTAGTTACTTATTGGGCCTAATAGGTTCACTCAAGGCCTAATATTCCTAAATAAGACATAATTCTAATCTTTTGGGCTTATCACATATATTTAGGTCCAATAACTTAATTAAACTCCTAATTGGACCAGTCCAATCATGAAGCCCAATTTAATTCTAAGCTTTATATATATAGATTTCCTTAATGGGCCCAAGCCTACTTCAAGGCCCATTAACCTAATAAAGTGAAAATGATTAATAGTTATTTAATGGGCTTAACTAGTAAACCCTTAAGGCCCATTACTTCTAAATAAGATATTCAATTACATATGTCTTAATGGGCTTACTCTATATCTACTCCAAGCCCATTTCACCCCTAAAATTTTGTAAAGTCTTATAAAGTTAAGGCGTTGTTCTAAAAGCTTAATACTTGATATAATTCTTTGTAAATGCTTAATCCTGATTTTGTTAAATCTTTTGTTAACAGATTCTTCTTTCTGTTATCCTTCGGACTTGTTCGAGTTTCCTTCTGTTATACAAGGTACGCAGTAACATGCGTGTTGCTTGTTAGGATAGGCATTAAAATGGTTAAAAACTTAAAGACGGCTTAATGATTAATTGCTTGTGTTTGGTCGGGCTCGGGCCGGAGAGTTCCGACGACCCCATTAGAGTCCAACTCTAATGTGGTAGAGTGTAGGCACTTAGGCCACCCTTGGTGGTACGGTGGCTAGCTGACGGGCCGGTACAGTAGCGGGGTAACGATTAACCCCATTGAAGAGAAGTTGCACAGCTGGAAGACTACGGTAATGGGCCCGTACCTTCACTGTGTAGATGGATTGGTTCGGTTAATGTCAGATAACGGCTGGAAAACCCGGACGATGCTAGTTTCTTCCAGGGTCTTCGGACCATCTTCCAGGGTCTTCGGACCATATCTTCCAGGGTCTAAGGACCAAGCTTCCAGGATGTGACACCGGCTTGTCATATCACATCCCCCTTGTCGTGTGCGTATGCACGAAAGGATTTCCCTGCCCCGTGTTTGATTCGGAGTGTGAGTGCTCCTGTGCTGGCTTAATTAAATACCTCAATTTATTGGTTGTGCTTGGTAGAATAAGTATGCTTGCATTCACGTCGCATGTGCTTGCGTTACTGTGTATTGGGCTTCGCCGCTCATTCTAATCATTTCAGGTACTGATTGTGTTTCTGGTGATGATGGCTATGATTCTGATGACCGCTATGACTTCTTGGGGTATGGTACCGACTTCGAGGAGTGTGCTGACGAGTTCTACGATTAGATGCGGGCATTGTTTTATGCTTACTGTTATGTTCTTTTGGAGAGCCTAGTGAGGACTCTACTGTTTTTGAGATACTTATACAGTTTTTGAGATACTGTTTACTTTTGGGGCGCCTGTGTGCGCAAGATTATTATATTTTTTTTTTCATCACTTCTTATTTCGATACTATGGTTTTATGAGTTATTTACTCTTGTGAGTAATCTTTTTGAAATTGGTATCAAATGTTTTATTTCCGCTGCAGTTAAATATTTGTGAAAACTAATTAAAGAGTTTTCGAAAACTAAAATATGTTAGAAACTCACCGTAGTTTGTAGGAGCCTTTCGTGAATTACTTAGTGATTCGCGGGCGGGCTGTTGCACCCTATCTCGGGGCGTGACAGTTTAAGTGTAATTCACGAAAGGCTCCTACAAACTACGGTGAGTTTCTAACATATTTTAGTTTTTGAAAACTCTTTAATTATTTTCACAAATATTTAACTGCAGCGGAAATAAAACATTTGATACCAATTTCAAAAAGATTACTCACAAGAGTAAATAACTCATAAAACCATAGTATCGAAATAAGAAGTGATGAAAAAAAATATATAATAATCTTGCGCACACAGGCGCCCCAAAAGTAAACAGTATCTCAAAAACTGCATAAGTATCTCAAAAACAGTAGAGTCCTCACTAGGCTCTCCAAAAGAACATAACAGTAAGCATAAAACAATGCTCGCATCTAATCGTAGAACTCGTCAGCACACTCCTCGAAGTCGGTACCATACCCCAAGAAGTCATAGCGGTCATCAGAATCATAGCCATCATCACCAGAAACACAATCAGTACCTGAAATGATTAGAATGAGCGGCGAAGCCCAATACACAGTAACGCAAGCACATGCGACGTGAATGCAAGCATACTTATTCAATTACATATGTCTTAATGGGCTTACTCTATATCTACTCCAAGCCCATTTCACCCCTAAAATTTTGTAAAGTCTTATAAAGTTAAGGCGTTGTTCTAAAAGCTTAATACTTGATATAATTCTTTGTAAATGCTTAATCCTGATTTTGTTAAATCTTTTGTTAACAGATTCTTCTTTCTATTATCCTTCGGACTTGTTCCAGTTTCCTTCTGTTATACAAGTACGCAGTAACATGCGTGTTGCTTGTTAGGATAGGCATTAAAATGGTTAAAAACTTAAAGACGGCTTAATGATTAATTGCTTGTGTTTGGTCGGGCTCGGGCCGGAGAGTTCCGACGACCCCATTAGAGTCCAACTCTAATGTGGTAGAGTGTAGGCACTTAGGCCACCCTTGGTGGCACGGTGGCTAGCTGACGGGCTGGTACAGTAGCGGGGTAACGATTAACCTCATTGAAGAGAATTGCACAGCTGAAACTACGGTAATGGGCCCGTACCTTCACTATGTAGATGGATTGGTTCGGTTAATGTCAGATAACGGCTGGAAAACCCGGACGATGCTAGTATCTTCTAGGGTCTTCGACCATATCTTCCAGGGTCTAAGGACCAAGCTTCCAGGATGTGACACCGCTTGTCATATCACATCCCCTTGTCGTGTGCGTATGCACGAAAGGATTTCCCTGCCCCGTGTTTGATTCGGAGTGTGAGTGCTCCTGTGCTGACTTAATTAAATACCTCAATTTATTGGTTTGCTTGGTAAATAAGTATGCTTGCATTCACGTCGCATGTGCTTGCGTTACTGTGTATTGGGCTTCGCCGCTCATTCTAATCATTTCAGGTACTGATTGTGTTTCTGGTGATGATGGCTATGATTCTGATGACCGCTATGACTTCTTGGGGTATGGTACCGACTTCGAGGAGTGTGCTGACGAGTTCTACGATTAGATGCGGCATTGTTTTATGCTTACTGTTATGTTCTTTTGGAGAGCCTAGTGAGGACTCTACTGTTTTTGAGATACTTATGCAGTTTTTGAGATATGTTTACTTTTGGATGTCACACCCGCTCCCCACACCGAGGTTCTGGATGTGATGCCAGGGCAGACAAACCACCCTGGCCCCCTAGTGGTAATGGCCGACACCACCATTGCATCATGGTGATCCCAACCAACGCATGCCCCAAAGGGTACCACGGGCACTATAGGTATTGTTACCCTTAGGCAGAGTTGAATCCAGTCTGCAGACTCTAGGATTCGAACCCCAGACCTAAGGCTTTTGTCTGCCCCAAAGGCAGCACCTTTCACTAGTTGATCTGGTAGATGTCTACCTTTTATCTCAATATCCACATTCTTATAGATTCTATTCAATACAAACTCACTCCCTAAAGGAGTACTAACAGATACACATCCAGGCATGAACTCAGCAAATATACCACAAATAGACATGAAAGATTCAGAAACGCAAGAGAAACTGGCACCAGTATCAAACAACACATATGTACTATGCAAGAGTATAGGAAACATACCCGAGATGGTGTCAACACTAGAAGTCTCACTATGCTGTAAAGCGTAAACCTTTGCTGGTGCTCGCTGCCCTTGGCCAGAATAAATTCTGCCATATTGCCCTCCTTTACAATATACAGCTTTATGTCCCCTTTGCGCACACTTGAAATAGAAAAGTTGTGGAATGATTTTGTCTGTGCATGTATTACTCTTATGTCCCAGCTTTCCACAAGAAAAGCAAGCATTCTCTACCCACTTGCAATCCTTCACATCATGTGGTCCAAGGCATCTCGTGTATCTTCTATTTGTATTCTGCACTGCTGACCTGAAATTCTGAGTAATAGGCCTCTTGCCTCTATCTTGTGTAAGTACACCAACTGCTGGCCTCTTACCTAAATATATGTGATTCCTCTATGGTTCACGGCTCTTAATTCTGCTTAAGCCCTGCTCTACTGTCTTGGTTTTGTTTACCACAGCAGAGTAGTTGCTTAAATCCATCAAATTTACCTGATACTGGATCTCAGGTTCTAGTTCAGTGATGAATCTACTAACCTTAGCCTCTTCACTCTCTTTCAGAGCGTTAGGTAGAAATCTCATCAACCTGCGCAATTCTGACTCATATTCTTCCACTGTCATTTTTCCTTGCTGCAGAGTGTAATACTCTTAAAGCATTCTCCACTTAACACTGTCAGGAAAGAATTCTCTGTAGAAGGCTTGCTGAAACATTTGCCATGTAATTATACCAGTCATGTGTCTTCTAGTGCTCAACCACCAGTTATTGGCTCTTCCAGTTAGCAAATAGAGACATATTCAACTTTCTTATTTTTTGGAATATCCAGAGCAGCAAATATCTTCTCAACCTCTTCCATCCACAACTCTGCTTCGAGAGGCTTACCTGGTACTGGCTCAAACTTATGCACCAGGTCCACAAATTTGTTCAGACTAAGCACGTCTACATGCCTAGCTCCATTTCCTCCATTCCCATTTAACCTTTGTGTCTCCTGTCTCTAAGCTTCGGTGTTTTCTTGGACCATCTTCATGTCCTTCCTCACATCTTGCTGTTGTTAACCAACTACTCCTAACAAAGCATTCACAGCTTGCATAAGTTGTGCAACATCGATCGGAACCTGCTGTCCGATAGGTGGAAGTGGTGGTAAGTTTTGATTCTGAGCCTGCTATTCATCCTGCTGCTACCCCAAGTTCTCATTCTCCTCAGGAATTCTTCTTCTTAGAGGCATTCTATCAAAACAAAACACCACAAAATTAGAATAAGGATATCCAACACAAGATCAAAACTTAAATCTATAAGACAACATCAAACTTAACTAAACGACAAACCTATGATTCTACCCCACTCCACAAATCTCACCATTCTAAAGAATCAAAACTTAAATCTATGTGATTCAAAACCTATAGCTCTGATACCAAATAAGCCATAACGCCCTAAAATAAGGCATTACAACCCGCCACGTATCCCCTCTTAATATAGGATACACAAATGCTCTATTATCCACAATAATACAATCATCACCTGTAAACACTCATAGGGTAACTCATAGGATACCAAACCTATTAAAACTAAAAACTCATACTTCATAAAACATAAACTCCTGGTTCAAGCATAAAATCCAAGTTGACATCATAGTCAATAAATTCAACATAAACTAAAAACTGTTTACATTAAAATCTCTTCATTTAAAACCAACAATGAATCCAACTACAATTTCAAATGATTGAAACATATCTTCTCTTAGAAACTTGGTATATGAAGCCTAACTCTCGGCTGAGTAGTCAGGTCCACTATTGCCATCCCCGCTATCAAAGAATAAATCATAACCGGATAGATCATACACTATATCTTCTTCACCTGTGCCTAAAATTTAAAAGAATGAGCGGCGACGCCCAGTATGATAACTCTAATCCAAAAACAAATGCATATGCACATACAAAAGGCATACAATTCATGCAACTTAAACTAATGCAAACACTCATATTATTATCTTTCTTAAGCCAACACAACAATACAATCCAGTATTAGGTATACTCTAATCCTGAACTCGAAGTTACTTAGACCACATTGAAAATCATACAACTCTTTGAAAATAATAATCATATACATATATGGATGAGTGGTTACTCCCCAAACACCTCGAATCCAAAACACCTAATTCTACCGGAATCATATCAAAGTACGAGTCCACTAGGGATAACCTCATACCAAGATCATCAGGTTGCCTCACCAGTATCACTGTCTGCCAGGTCTTTATTGGTCAAAGCAAAGTACAACCAAAACATACAATTATTAAACCAAATAAAGATTAAGTTTATTAATAAATTCTGTTCCTATAAGCATTCGATCAATACTAAGCTTACAGACAAAAACAACAAGCAAGGATTGGTCGTACCTTTCTCAGTTTTAGGAAATTCCAATCTGTATCTCCTAAAAATCCTTTATCGACAACACTCAATCACAACCAAATCTCCTGAATCTCCATAATACTTCAATCAATATTAATAATTCAACAACAAACCCAAATCTCCAAAAATTCTTATCAACAACATACATTTATATATTTAACAAATAAAGACATGATATAAACAATTCCTAATGTACTATAACTCTCGAAATCCTAACCTGATAAAGAAAATCACCCAGTTACACCATCTAACCCGATCAATCTTCCACAACAATATATAGAATTTGATAATCCTTCAAAACCCTAATATTATATGACAACAAGAACACATAATGATCATCTAATCACACATTATTCAACTTCATCAAAGAAAGGATGAAACTTACTAATTTAGATTACCAAATTCCAACTCACATCCACAAATTCGGATCCCAACCAAACCTAGGGTTTCCTTTATGCAAAAAAATCACAAAATCCTTAGAATTTTCATGAAATTCGTATAAATCTGATATAAGTACATTATACTTACTTTTTTTAATCACAACACTCACTTCTTATCCAACCGAGGCAGATCAAATCCAAAATCTAAATCTTTCCCACGTTTTTCCTTCAAGAACACAATAAAACCCTAAGCAAACTCATACAAATTCGTATTTAATCCATGAGAAAATGTTTAAATCACTTACTTTGAATCATAAACACCTTCCAGATGGTTCTCCAATTCTAGATCTCCAAGAACATTCCAAAACTCTCTTATATGAAGGAGAAAATGATGAAAGACAAATATGTCGAAACTGTCTTTCGCGTTTCGTATTTATATAATTTTGGTCATACACTGGCCTTACGTCGGCGGCGTATGTGTAGATCTTGCCGGCGTACACCCTACACTGGCAAAATTTACACGAGCGCTGGCAGCGTTCATCAGGGCTTTGAATTCCAGAACTTCAATTCCTATTACATACGCCGGCAAATCGATGCCCTACGCCGGCGGCGTTCCATGCCGGTGTTGAGAGAAACCCTAGTGAACACCGGTGGCATTCCTCCCAACATTAAGAAAAACGCTACTCTTCCTATCCTACGTAGTCTCTACGCCGGCGGCGTAGATTCTCCAAGAGGCGGCGTACAATCTGTCAAAAATTGCAGAAATCCGAACTTCAACATTTGTTCTACAACCAAACTTAAACATTTACAATTTACTTGTTTTGACCTTAAACTCATCCTATATCATCTCATGATTCATAATTCATTATATTTTCATCTTTATTTCTGTATTTTACAGAACCCGTAACATGAGAGCCATCTTGTAAGTCAAAGTGTACAAGACGCTATTTATTTATCAATATTTATCATATAATGATATATTATGTTATTGGATTTCAACTATGGGATCCAATTTTTTAATTTTTACTAAGATCGTAGAGAATTGGTATCCCCTACCAAATGTTGAAAATGGGTTTCAAAATACAATATATAAAATTCAAAATTTATCTAATTTACGTTCTAAGTTTACCATATTCTATATCTCTATCTTCAATAGAGTTCATTGGAAAAGCTCTCTTCACATATTCCTAGCTCAATCCCAGTTAGTATTAATCCTGCACAAAATTGTTGGGGGGTGAGCGAACCACGGGCTCAGTGAGATAACCTGACCAGACCACACATCAACCAATAACAATCAAGTATAATTATCAATCATATGCACATTACAAGCTTGGATGATCTAGAATCCAAAGCAGGATGAAGATTTACGCCCTCTCATTGGGGTTGAAGGAACTCGATACTATGGCCCACCTACCCAGGAGAGACTAAGTGTACAGGAAAGCCTCAATCTCCATTGTAGTTATCTCTTTATACTTTAGGCACTTAATTCCTGTTTTAAGCCTTAAAAACTCCACTAAGTGTTAGTCATTTCACAGCGATACCATGAGCAGCGTCCTTTATTATCAGTTAGTTTCCATGGAACCAACGGAACAAATGTAATCTTACGTAGAACTAATAGCCTCTTGCCTAGAAAAACCAAGCATTACTAGAGAATCGAAACGCTAACACGTAGTAGGCTGCCACATCTTTAAATGTAGTTTATGTAAATCATGCGATGCATGTCTATTCATTATAGTACCAGTAGTTGTTAATCAAGTTTAAGGCGATCATATTATTTACAAACAATCATCAACATGCTTCATACAATATTTATCATACAATAGAATTATCACTTGTATTATGATAATTTGTCATTCAATCATACACCACACATCATGCATTATCCCCAATCCTGCATGCATATCAATTGAATATATATTATTCCAAATGCAGCTATACTACAAGCACAAACAATGTGATAAAGTCAAGTAACTCACCTGTGGTCCTTGCTAAATTGTTGTATAAGCTACCAGAAGTCCGGAAATTGATCTATTTTCCTATGAAAGGAAATGACAGAGATTTATTATTGGATTATTTCTATAAGAAAAGTCTTCCTAGAATTATAGGTACTGATTTCGATCGCCAGATATTACACTAAGTTCGTTATATTAATTAATTTGTCGTTCAATAATTTAATTAAATCCTTATAGGTGCCTAATTATTCTATATTGGTTTTTGATACAGTTTTTATTAAGGTTTTAATCTCTATAGTAAAGAATATTTATCTGTTATTTTGTTTTTATTTTGCTTCTCTTGATCTCAATCACTATCTAATTTTGTGTTAAGGGTTTGTCTTTTCCTGAAGTCTACTGCTTTTAGTAGAAGATTTTTGTTTATTATTTCTTTGCCTGTCAAGCTTATCTGTCTCTTAAATTAATATTTTTTATTTATTTATGAGTATGTCCTAGTATCTATACCTTTCAAAAATTATATATCGTATGTCTATGGAGTTTAGATATATCAATTTTTATTATACTTCAATTTTATTTTTATTAAAAACAAGCTAAGTTTAATAATATAATATTATCAGTAATATTAGTTTTGAAAGGTTAATATCAATATTAATAATAAATACAAGTATAATAATAACAACAATTTTTAGACTTTTAGTAAATAATAATATTAATGACAAAAATAATAATAGAATTGTTGATAATATAAATATAGTGACCTTAATGTAACAATAACTGTATTAATAATCATAATGATTCGTGATGAAAATATCAATAATACTGAATACTATAATCAGTAGTAATAATCATAACCATATTAATAGGAATAACAGTAACATTAATATTAGTTTATTAAGAGTGAAAACTGAATGATTTTCTAGTTTGCGATTTCTTATTCGTTTTAAATCCGATTTCGCTGTATAAATAGTTGATTTGATAGTACTCTTCGAGTACTTCCTAGTAGTGGAATTATTTTCAAGAAAAGAGATTTGTATAATTTTTAAATTTATAAAGCACATGTACAGGTTTCGAGTGAATCATGATAACTGTAGTCAAAACTTGTTTTGACGGTATCTTACTCATTTCTAGTCCGTTTTTTATGAATAAATAGTCATTTTCATAGTATTTTCCAAATACAATCCATTGATAGGGTTGTTTTCACATTAAACAAGGTCATTAAGGGGCGAAAAATGCTAGAACAGCCCGAGTTGTTCGTACAAATCTGGCAACAATAATCTAATTTTTGTTTTTGCAATATCGAATTTGTTTTTGACAAATAAATAGTCGATTTCATAGGATTTTTCGTGTTCTTTCCATTGGTTGGGGTCATTTTTTAGCTTCTAACAAACACTTTAATATATATTATTCAATCTTTAGTGATTTATATGAGTTATCTAAAGTTCAACATAGTTTTTTGTTGTAGTTAGGTATGGTTTTGGTTTTCCTTTCTAGGATTTGAATTTCTACTTAAAAATCTTCAAGTTGATGTATTTATATCCTAAATAGTCTAAATAACATAAATATTTTATTATATCCATTTTGGTAAATTTATAAGACAATTTCTATAGATCAAAATAATAAACATTTGTACTGGATATGATCCTTACCTTGGTTGGATGCTAGAATGAATTTAGCTCCTCATTCTTGATGAGAATAATGATCTAAAGAGGAAGGTAAGAAAATGAGTAACTAAGGCAAAATTAATCTAGCTAAACTAACATATAATCTATTTATTTTATTTTCTTACCTTGTTAAGCTTAGGTTCCAACTTAAATCTATGGTCAACCAAGGCTATTTAACTTGGTTTTTGATGTTGTTTGAAAAGAGGGAATTGATGTTTTTGGATGTGGTTGATACTTGGATAGGATATAGGAAGTAAGATAAAGGTTATGTTTTGTTTTAGAATTCCTTAAAGGTTATCTAAGTGGGGAAAATGGTGAATGAAGTGGGTGATTCGTATCTCTTCTTGTAGCTAGGATTTCAACTTGTTTTTGTAAAGATTTTGAGCTAATTTTGTGTTAAACTAAATGCTTTATATATGTATTAAGGTTAGGCTAAAGTTAGGAGGCTATGGGGGGTGTTTTGGGCTTGAAAAACTTGCAAATTGCAGCTGCTATTTTTAGACATGAATTTGACTGTTTTGGATGACGATTTTTGCTATATTTTGTATAAGATTTATGTCTGATTTTAAGGGGCATTAATTGTATTTTTTTGTTATTTAATTAATTTCATTTACATGTGTAAATTTAGACTCAAGTTGCATGAAAATCGGGTTAAAATTCATGTGAAAACAGAGGCTAAATTCTAATTTTTCTGTTGCAGTTTTATTTGTTGTTTTTCCATGTTGGTTTGCATGGCTTTTTGACCTGATTTCTCTTGTTGTTTCCTAGCCAATAATTGGTGTTTAAAGTGTGCATATAGAGGCCTACTATTGGTGTTTATTTGATCATAAATTTCAACTCAAGCTAAGCCTATATTTTTCCAAAACAGAGCTGGAGTTGGTGTGTGTATGCTGCTGTTTCACGGTAATTATCGGCCACTTTAGCATCCATTTGCAGCTGAAATGCAAGTTGAATTGAGCTAAAATTCTTTGTATTAAATGTTGATCACATGTGGAGTGTTTTGATTGAGTTAAACGTATTTTCAAGTTGAACTTGGGAGCTCAATATTGGGTGCACAATCTGGACGTGAATGCTGAAGTTTTTGTTTGGATTTCCTCCTGTTATAGCTATACTTTTCGATGGATATCAAGGCCATTTGAGAGTTGATTTGTTATTTGTTTAAGTTGGGATACTTTAGCATTTAGTGTGTATCTAAGCTAGGATTTCATGATTGGTTGATGGGTCATTTTCATTTTGATTTTGGAGCTCAATTTGTATCAAAGTTGGACATGAAGCAACCGTAATTTCCCTTGTTCCCGTGAAGAAATTCTACACCCCATTTCCTTCGTTCCAGCGTGTAATTCTGTCCGTGATTCTTCATCAGGAGCAGCTGCAGCTGAGAACTTCTAAATTTGTTCCACGGTAAAGCAAGTTCCAATTGCAATTGTATGTAATTTGCCTTGGCTGGAAATTCTTATATATTTATGTTGGTTTATATGTGGAGTTTTTGTATTGATTTAAATGTCATTATCACATTGAATTTGGATGTTCAAAGGGAGCAATTGTTGGACGGAATCTGCTTGAAATTCTACAGCCGAGGTATACAATTGCTGCCCGTCCCTTGCATCAGCCGAGAATTTTAAGTTTGTATTGTGATATAAGTCAACGTGATATTCTGCAGTCAGGTTCGATTTTTTTCAAATTAATAGTTTAATTAAAATAATTTAACTAATACATATATTTATAAGAGTTTTATCGAAATAGAATTTTCTAAGTTCTTATTTCTAGATTGTTTATGTATACAAATTTTTAGTTTAATGATTAATTAGTTTTAGTATTTTAACTTATGGATTAAAATTTTCAAGTTTAATAAATTGAATTAGGACCAAACTTAATGAATTACAAATTTCCTAACAAGTATAACAGCAGGTTTGGAATTTTCATTTTAGATTTAGATTAATATTTATTGATCGGTATTAATATCTATCATGTAATTATAATCCTAGTAATTCCTCTTTGGATTTTTGTTTTACACCAATAAGTTTTGTTAATAGACTATATCTTATCGGTTTTGAATTTTAGAGCTACTTCTAATTATATCTTGAATTATCAGTTTAAGATACGAAATCTCGTTTTTGGTATCTATTAAGGTCGATGAAATTTTTATTCGGGTTTTTCAAACTAGAAATGAGTTTATTATAACTCATAGATCTATTCTAGGATTTTTGTTGAATTATATATTTGATATTAGTTTCACCTTTGCTAATTTGTTCATTTTTCTAGTATGAACATTATTAAAGGTTACATTAGCAATTAGGGATTTTAGTTTCTAAAATCTCTAAATCTTTGAATTAGAATATTAGTGAAATTTAAATATTATTTAAGAACTAGATTCTTATATATCATCTATTTTTGATCTTATGTATCTTTGTAATTCTAGTGATTTATCATTAGTCTTAATTTTATAATTGTAGGCTCTAAAAATATAATCGTTTGTTATGTGATTTAAAATAAGGTTAACTGCAATTTCTTATTAGACTATTAATCATTTTACCAAATATTATGTTTTACTGAATAGGAATATTTATACTAATTTTTAATACAATATATTTTTGTCTAGTGCTACTTATATGTTAATAGATTAGTATAGCTTGACACTATTATTTCTTATTTAATAATGTAAAATTTTTCCTAAGTATTGAACTTAAGGAAAAAGATTCAGGAATTTAAATATTAACGATTGGTTTATTGTTGTTTTGTAAATTATTTGAGATCATGGAAATTATAATTTGTATTTCGAAGTTTTTTATTAGTAGAGATTCTAATCTTTTGTAATTTTAATAAAATTCATTCACACTGTAACATTTTTAAATTGAGAAAAAATTTGTAGTTATTTTTACTACTTGTTCCAAATTCTATAATTTATATATTACATTTTTAGTATTTGTTAAACTCAGGGTTACGTAAAAGTAGGGGGATTACAATTTGCTTCACCAAGTCCTTATGTGATTTCTTAACAAACTCAAAGAGGTTGTTTGCTAGTATACTTAACTATCAGATTCACTGATGCAAGATAAAGCCTCTCTCGAGGTCAGGAAATCTAGATCTAGATCAGACCATTGAAATCTCTTCACAAGCTATCAGCAACTTAGATCTGCATAAAGATCAAGAATCCTTTGATTAAAGCCCATTTTAATGAGTTTAAAACTAAGTGATAGAAAGTTCAACATCTCCATCTTTAGGTGATGAGCAACTTCATTAGCAGCTTATATCTATTTAAAAGAACGATTCCTCAATATGTTCGATTAAAAGCAAATATGGATCTAAAAGGTGTACCATATAATTATACCTACAAAAATAAGTTCGTACTATTAAATACAAGTACCCAATCAATATTCAATTGACACGCGTTTGAAATCACATGAATCATATCTTAGATTCACAAACCTTAAGTTAAGATAATTATTTCCCCATAGATGTAAACATTAACACAGATTCAAGAGAAATAATATGAGATTAAAAATGGATACTACAGATTAAGCACAAAAATCATCTAAGAATAAACATCGGGTTAAATATGAATTTACCAAAGAAACTTGAATTTCTCACAAAAGAAGAGTTTTTCTCATTAGAAATTCTCACAGTACTCTATTATGTGTCAAGAATTTGTTACATATAATACCATACGTTATTACACGTTTGTGCGCATTTATTTATATGTGGCAAGACACATAAATTATGAAGATTTTATTCGCTAATATGATAGATTCTTCATAACAGATTTGTCTTTATCTTCTTGAACTTAATTTAGGGTAACATGTTCGTGACAGCAAGGATAGGGTCACTTTTCATGTCTTAGATCGCGGGTTTGAAAGTTTGCCATGATATAAGCTATATCTTTTCATCAGAAGCATGATTTAGGTTTAATTCAAACTGTAGGTAGAATTGTGGGCACGATGCTTAGGTGCAGTTGGAGCTATATCATGAATCACAAGGCACAGTTATCTTGGTGTAAATTGTATTGCAAATTGAGGGCATGGTTTAGGGCATGATCTGGACTTTTGCCTTGTTTTCTTCCTTCAATTGAGATCTTTAGACACGGTTGGAATCTATCTTCAAACATTGTTGTTGTTTCGCTCTAATCTTGATTTAAATCACTTTATTTCTTCATTTCAGGGATAAAAACATGGTTCGTTCCTGTATTTTTGGATTTTGGCAATTTAGTGCCTAATGTTTGATTTTAGGCAAAAAAAGTGCATGTACTTTCAAAATCAAGGCATTTTAGTGCTCCATACACTTAAAATTAGGCACTTGGGCACCTGAAATGCCTTGATTTTGAAAGTAATGGGCATTTTTTTTATCTAAAATAAAACATTAGGCACTAAATTGCCAATCATCATAATACAAGCACTTTGTCACCCCCCGAAGGGTACCTGAACGTGCAGTCCGCCGTACACAATATTAAAGCCTAAGAATGACCACCTCAGTCACGCAAAGGACTCCATACTATGTACAAGGCGTCTAACACATGGAGGAGACTTATCAGAGTAATACATTTTTACTTGATATAGCTTGAGTAACAATGTAAGGAAATTACAAATTTACTATACTTCAGATACAAAATCACTATACTTCATAACAACTCATTAAACTTCAATTACACTTCATCAAAAGATTCTACTACGTAAAACTATTACAAGGCAATAAAAATCTAGCTGGTAACTTCAAACATTCATGCTCTTTGCTGAAATCCGGAGTCATTCCCGGCTCCAACCAATTCGGTCCCCACTTTGCATTCTTGAAATAACCTGCTCATTCAAACAACTATTGGGTATAAGCTACACTAGTTTAGTGAGAATTCCCTTAGTTCTGTATCATAACAAACAAGTTATTAATCAATCATATGCTATGCATAAACAAACACGTGAGCAAGCAATTATGCATGGGCATCCGGAACCCACACACAGAATGGATTTACGCCATCCGTATCTTGGGTTAGAATTGGTATTAAGTCTACACGACCGCATCTAGTCCCCAAGCCTCGGCTCTTAGCACTTGACTCGGTAGGCTCATCCAAAAATGCATCCACATGCGCCTTAGTACCCCTGAATGAGCTTTGGCACTGGGTTCGTTATCCAAACGAGTCATCCACGGACCATAACGATCGACCTGCGTAGGAGTAGCATGCTACAAATGCAATATATCCAATGCGATGCAATGACCCAATTTAAATTTTCTTAGGTCACAAATATTTATACATTCTTTAGAGTGAACCAACCAATATCACACATATAACAAAATAATATGAACGGTGCAGTTATTCAATCAAATCGTGGTTTCGATATGCTTTAGTATTCTTTGGCACACATTTGTCACAGTCTCATCGTATCTCTCATCCCCATTCATATCGATTTTTCTCTTGTTCCTATAATTCTAATGCAACTAACTACAAGCACAATCAAAGTAACAAAGCAAGGAGAAAACTCACTCGGCCATTGGATCACCGGTCTTCTAGTAATAATAATCCGGTGTAGGGAATCATCGATCTCGGGATCTCCTTAAATGGAAGAAATACTCTAATAAGTATTTCAACGAAACTAATTTAAACGATCTTATGCGAACTATCAAATTCGTAATTCGCGTCCTAAGCGGAATTCCAACTTAAATGGCCATATTGGTCATTTTAACTCGGAATCTCGCAAATTATATATCGATTTCTATCTACTTCGAAAGATCTATCTATTTCTAATATCATTTTCAAGTTTTGAAAACTTTTAAGCTTTGAAAGTTCAGATCAGATTAGGGCAGCAACAATTTCAATTTCCGAAAAATAGTTTTGTAAATGTTTTGAAATGTTCCTACTATATAACTTAACTATCATGCAATATGAGTGATTTCCTAACATGAAGACATGAGATGAGCCTATTGCATGCATGATCTTGATGATTTTACTAAAAGGAAATTTTATAACTTTTTTTTTTTATTTTGCAAGACCATAATGACAACTTACTTTAGAAAAATCTAGTTTTTAACTTTATTATTTTCCATTTGTTTTGGATTTGTTACTTAAGAAAAATATAATTATTTTTTGTCAAAATTGAGTCTTCATTATATATACTACTTATGACCTTCATTTCTACATAAAAATTCCCATTTTACACTTGTAAATATGTTTTCCAATATGATTTACTCAAAAATCGAATTTTAGAAAATCCACTTTTTGAATGATTCATTTGGAAAAACTTGTTTAAAGCATTAAAATTTTAAGGCTTTACTATATCAATTATCCTAAGGACTTCATTTAACACATAAAACTTGCAATTTGAGCTCAAATACTAAGTGATTACATATGCATCATCAAATTACGAATATGACAAATTTGATCACTAACTCAAATTTTTTCCATTTTTAATTCCATTACTTGTTTCACACATTACTCATGCCTAAACTCGTTTAACTTGTAAAATCATTGCTTAATGAATCTATTTACTTATATACTTCATTTTTCATATAAAAACATGAGTTTTGGAGTTGATACATGGGTTCTAAAAATTGGTCTTGGTTGGGATCCGAATTTACCAAATTCATTTTTGGTTATACCTTTTGATAAAATCTATCTAAGCTCATGAAAATCCATTCTCTTACATACCCTATCCTAAGAGCTTTCATTTCTTAAATAGAAACTTCATTTTTGAGTTGGAAAACATGTTTTTAAAATAGGCCTTGGCCAAAATCCGATAATAGAATTTGTATTTTGGAAATAACTTTTGAAATTATATTAGATTCTTGTAAAAAGAAGTCTTGATTATACATATATTAAGCCTTCATTTTCATAAGTAAAAATTACATTTTGACACTTGGAAAGTGGTTTTTAAATGGGGGTCTTGCAAAATACGAATTTCATAATTTTGTTTGAGTTCATAACTAAGATCTATACTTAAATGAACATAAACATAAAACAAATGCATGGTAATAAGCTATAAACATCATGGATCTAAACTTTACTTATCAAAATCTTCATTTATGGTATCTATACCCTAAGCCCTTCATTTAAATGAAAAATATACATTTTGAAGTTGAAAAACCCACTTTTCTAAATATGGTTCCATTTTCATCCGAATTTTCAAAAGTTGTTTTTGTTGAAAATGAAATAAATCTGAGTTTCCTGCAACTTCTACCATCATCATGCTATCACAAGTCATCCATGAACATAAAACAAAGTCAAATGCATTTTATGAACTCAAAACTCTAGATCTAGTTTTCTAATAGTTTTAAGTGCATGAACACATGTGAATGAAAATATATGCATAAATCATAGGTAATAACAAAAATAAAACTCATATAGTAAGATCTATGGCATAAACAAAAAATCAAAGCTACAAAAAGTTAGATCTACAAAATATAATAACTTTAAAACAAGAAAATAATTACAATACAAGGTATAAAAGTAGGGAAGAGAAAGATTTGATTTTTGGCATCATCATCCTAAGCTTTTAAGCTTATGGAAGTTCATTTGATGCATGAAACCTTCATTACACTTTCCTATATCACCTATGGAAGCTTTGAGAAGAAGATTTGCTTAAAAATCTTCAAAAAATATGTGTGGAAGCTTAAGAATGGAATGGGGCAGCTTAGTTATGGTAAGAAACAAGAACAAATGAAGAGGAAAAGAGAGGAAAAAGAGAGAGAAAAAGCTAAGGAATAAAAGGAGGAAGAAGGAGTAAATGAAGGAGAGAGAGAGATGAGTGTTTTATTAATGAATGAAGAAGAAAAAAATAAAACAAGCAGCCAAAATAGATGTGCTGCACGTGAATGTTGGGGAGAGGAGAGAGAGGTTTTGTTGAATTTTGACTCAAATTAATTTTGTAATAAATGTGTTGTGTAGCTTCTTTAAGAAGGAGTAGAATTAATTTATTTTAGTCAAAATAGGAGTAATTAAAGGACAATGGCAGCCAAAAGAAAGAAAAAAAAATTGCCATGAAGTGATTTAATAAAGGGTAAAAAAAATTGAAGTGAAAAAGAAGTGATGTGTGAAAAGGTGTACTTGAAAAGATGGGTTGTAAGAGTAACTTTCTTTATAAAATAAAAAAAAATAAAATAAAATTAGAAAATATATCCCAAATAATTGTAGCAGATTTTCATAATTAAAATTAAATAATTATTTGAATTATTTAGTATTTTAACAAATATGTTACCGTTATGATCAAAATACGCGAATATGGGCTATAAATAATATTTTTATAACCCGAAAAATTCCCTAAAAAAATTATTTTATGAAAATAAAATATTTTTCAAATATTTTTCAATTATTAATTATTTTATTTTATTTTTAGTATTGGGTCTTAAACTGAATCTGATCCCGTAAGACCCGAAACGAACTAAATTTTAGAAAAAACATAATTTTTCTATAACATATAAAATATTTATCTAAAAATATAAAGTCTTTATAAGAATAATAAAATTTTGTAATAAAATAAAAATGAATAGCGCAAAAGACTAATCAATTACCGGTAATAATGGAAAACGATAAAAGGTTATAACATAACTTTTATAACCCGAAAAATTATATAACTGATATATTAGAAATCTTATGAAATTATGAGTCTAAACGGTACTATTGGTATATTTTTGATATCTCGAGCCTCGGGACACGCTTTGCGAAGTCCGTATTCGAACGGGTTCGAAATAGGTCAAAAATTTACCAATCTGATATTTTTAAACAAACTCATATTACTATGAGCTATTCTACATATTTAACTACATCTCGGCCTCTAGGGTTAGGGGAGCTAGATTGCCGGACTTACGCTATTGTGTTCCGATTAGGGTTTCTGGGTGATTTTTTGGTTTAGACATTTGCCAGTTTGGAAACTGATATTTATGTTTATACAACATATTTAATTTGAGAAATTTATTTTAAATTTTATTTTTGTAAGTATTTAATATCTCTTAATGTTTTCGGAATTCTTGAATTGAGTTATATTTTCGAAAGTCAATCGTTATTTACTTTTTTTTAAAAATTTATTTTTGGGCTTTATATTACCCGTTTTTATAAGTCGGAGTTAAATATGGAATTTTTTGTACGTCGTGGTTTTGAATGTGAAGACCACTGCGTTCTTATTTTATTTTTAAATATTTTCATTTTCTCAAGATTAAGAAGTTTATGAATTTGGTCGTGTTTTTAGACTAGTTGAAATTCGGTTTTAATTTGGAGTGATTTTTAGGGTTTATTTCTGAAGTTCATCTTGGAATTATTTATTGAAATTTTCTGGGGCTTACACACTTCTTGTGCCTTTATCCTTTCTTTTTATGATATTTGGAGCTAAAAAATAACATTTTTTTTACAATAATATCATATAATCACAGGAATTTATTTGAAAATGGATAAGATAAAGCATGAATTCCTATGAATGGAATTGAGTAAAAATGACTTATGACAATCCTTAGTGGGGTATATTTTTGTAAGTTTTAGTTCTTGGCCTTCAATATAGATTCTCATACTCCACTAATGAAGTTATAGTCCTCATGTCCTATTTTAATTATTATATCCATATTAATTATATTGTAAGCTCCCGAATTTTTCGACAATGGTTTTGGAATATCAAATCAAAACCCTAAAGTTTGACCCAGGTTGAAACCAAATCTTAAACCAATTTCGATCACGGGATTTCATAAGAAAATTTTCAAAAACAAAAATAGAAATTCAATAATCATTCAATTCAAAAATCCAAACATGAAAAGGTCCGTCTATCCGATTGCTGAGTTAAACCCCTCAATTTCTAGGGTAAAGTTGGATTAAACCCTAACCCTAGTCAAACCGGAGTTTCAAAAGTCAACAAAGGTCAAGACAATCAAATAATTTCAACTCCGGCAATCCTGCGTTCTCAAACCCTAGAAAATAAAATTTAGTTAATGGCTTAAAATAGTTCGTAATAATATAGGGAAACATAAAAATATCAGATTTGCGAATTTCAAGTGTCCTTCAGACTCAAACAGAATCAGTTCTAGAAAAGCGTGTCCCGGAGCTTGGAATAATAAAATATTTCATTAACACCAAAAGACTCGTAATTAAACAAGGATTTCAAAAGTATTAGTTTTAGAATTTTTCGGTAACTAAAAATAACAGATATAGCTCGTTTGTGTGTATTTTTATTACTACCGGTATTTATATGTCTAGTTTACTATTCATACTACTATTCCTACTATTCATTACTATTTCACTATCTCTACTTTTTCTTACATCTATTTCTTACTACCTACATACCTATTTTCTTACACTTTTACATTTCCAATACATCTTATATCAAATTATATATTACAAATTAATTATTTTCTTACAAAATACAAATAAAATCAACTCACTTTATATCTTTTCTATCTAAGGCTGGTGCTACCTTCTTTTCCTTCCTCTCAATTATTTTTCTTTTTCAATTTATTTTATTACATCAAAATTTCAATCCAAAGATTCTATAAACACCCCATTCGTCCTTCATTCTTTCACACACTCATTTTACATAACAAAATTTTATCAAAATACTCTCTCAAAATCTCTCTCCAACCATTCCCTCTCAAAATACTCTCTACCAATTTCTACTCTTCAAGAAGAGAATAACAAAACACAAAACCCATTCATCTCTTTTCAAACCTTCCATTAAACCTTAGGTAAAAATCCTACCTATATTCTTTATCATGTTCATACAACTTAGTATGAGCTTAGTGTATATTTCTTAGACTCATATGAGTTAAAGAAGAAACAATATGTTCATGTTCCTATTTTACATTATGTTATTATGTTGTTGTTATTATTGTTATTATTTTTGCTCTAATCTAACTTATATAATATCATGTATACTATCTATATATATTTATTTAGAGCATATAAGCTCATTTGTTATTTATTTACTTTCATGTCTTGCAATTTATTTATTTACTTGTTTTATGCAATTTATTAAGACTAGTCTTTCTAGTCTTAGACTTGTCCATATCCAGTCAAAACAAATTTTCTTTCTTTTCTTTTCTTTTCTTTTGGGACTAGTGTATTCTTAGTCCCAGGTAGCCTTGATGAAGCGAAGGCTCCCAATACATGATCGGGATACCTTAATGAAGCTAAGGTTCTCAATGCTTGACTATTTTATTATGTTTATTTACTTACAAGTATTTCTTGCTATCTTATTATGTATTATCTTTACTTTTATATTGCTACATAATCATATTCACGCATGATTAAAATGTTGTTGTCTTAAATATAAATAAAAATTGGTTCTTTCTTGAATAAAGAAAAGTAAACTAGATTTCTTAACAAAAGGAATTTTTAACAAAAGATCTAAGTTTTGTTTTTAATAAATTTTTTCCAAAGGATAAGCTAATCATAAATTCTAGAAGAATTAGTAATGTAGATTTCTTCAAAATAATAAAAAGAATTTTTTTCTTTTATAAACCAAACTAAATACTCCATAAAGGAAGAATTTTTAGCATTTAAGGATTTTAACTCAACCATACCTTTTATAAAACTTAAATAAGTTCACTATAGACTTTGAAAATCACATAATATGAAAGTATCTTCAAAACATGAATCTTATATTCTTTTCAAAATTAAAATGAAATTTTACTAAGTTCTAATGTTAATAAATTCTTTATTAAGAAAGCTTTTCTTATAAACTTGTCTAAGATAATTATTCTACCATTTAACAAAATATTAAGAATAAAACAAGTTTTTCAAACAAAGATAAAGTCAACTCACTGTTTTGAAAACCAACCTAGAAAAAATAAATTTGCCAAAAAAGTAAAGTTTTAAAGGTATATCCATTTTCTAAAGAAGAGAAATGATATAAAAATAAAAGGAAAACATACATTTAACACAACTTCAAATGTTTGACCACATCAAAAACTTAAAGGATATTTTGAAAAATTTATTGTTCAATCACTAGAAATAAAGTCAATAGATAACTTAAAGAACCAAATTTTTGAAAATGAATTTACTTTTGAAAAGTGAGGAAATAAAATTATAATAGGAAAACATTTACTCATAACCACTCAAATATACTTTTTCTAAACAAATAAAAAAAGAGAAATTCTCAAAAGTTTTGTCTTTTAAAACCATCAAAGACAAATTTTTATGAAATATCAATATTGAGACAACACCACAAAGATCATGCAAACAATGTGAGTATAAATATATGTTCAAAGGATTTTTCAATTATATATATCCATATATTTTGCTTAAGGATTTTTGAATAAAGTAAAGTTTGGAAAAAATCATATTTTGTAAACTGTAAATTCGTAACTATTGTATACCGTATTATTTTCCAACCTAAATGGCTTTTTATGACAAAAATAACCTTAGAAATGGATAGATTTTTTCGAGTAGGTAGAAAACGGTATATTATTTGTGCAATTCCGAGATAAAATGACCAAGTTATGACCATTTTAAGTTGGAATTACCTTATATACGAATTTTAACGATCTTTTGACATAGTTTTTGATAAGTACCATAGAATCAATAAGAAATACTCATTATGGGTATTCTTCTTGATTAGGTGATTCCGAGAAGGAGTATTCATACCTGGAGGATTTTTGATTAGTGGATTCATCGATCGACTCATCCGTAAGAAAGATAGATCCTCATGGCCAAGTGAGTTTATTTCCTACCTTTTACGTACTTGGTTGTGCTTGTAGCTAGAGGCACTAGAAGTAGGAAAAGTGAAAATGAATTATATATGATAATATTGGTTGAAAGAGTGTTAAGCATACCGAGGTATGAATCATTGTTAATTAAGTTATGTTTTACTATTATTCTGTTAAAGTATGTGCAAATTTTGTGATCACCTTTAAAATTACTCTAATCATATACTATGAATTATATTAATTGATTCATGCATATCACGTAGTTAGTTTCATTGCATGAGTGGCTATTCTCGATGGGATAAGAGTATAGTAGCCGGGTGTACAGTAGCCAGAAATCTGCAAGATGGGTGATTAGGAGCCTGAAAGAACTATTTTAAGATGGGTGAGTAGGAGCCTCAAATAAATTACATGAGTTGGATTTTAAGATGGGTTTTAAAGAGCCTGGAACGCCTAACCTTGAATGGAAGGGTAAATCCATTCAAACATATGATTTCCAGTAGATCATATGTATTGCTTGATCACTTGCTTGATGCATTCATATGCTTGTTTAATAACTCGTTTGAAACTATTTATATAAGTACGTTGATTCAGGAATATTCTCACTAAGCTAGTTAGGCTTATACTTTGATAGACCTTTGTTGTAACAGGACTATATTTTTTATGTTCAAAGACTTCATATACTCAGGAGGGATGATGCTTTAGAAAAGCTTCTGGGAATCTTTTGAAGATCTTAGGTTAATCATCCTTCAATGTCTTATGATGTTAGTATTATTTGGTTGTGAGAAAGATTAAGTTGTTATTATGATTGTTTGGAGAATTATAAGAGAAAACCGCTAAGATGATGTAAGGATTATATTCTCTTAATGATATATTGTATGTTTATTTAGATTATTGTATGCTGTATTTACTATCTCAAACTATACATCCCACCAGTGTCTTCTATTATTGTGATAGATGCCTTACATATGGTGTTGAAAACTTTCGCATGACTTCGGAAAGTCATTCTTAAGTTTTAATACCGTATGTGACGGACTGCCACGTTTAGGGTACCTTTCGAGGCGTGACACATATTTGAGTTATAGTGTGTCTAGTTATTATCCTATAATTAACTAATGCATTAATGTAGCTATATCCATGTTATTATGAAGAGTATTTAAAAAGACAACATGTTGAAAAATTACAATAAATATCACATTTACATCATATAGAATTATAAAAATCAACCTGTGCATAATTCTAAGCACATCAGTTATCAATCAACTTATATTTATGGTTTATGCTCATCTTAAATCTAACTTAAGCATTTTGACATAGTCACATGATGTACACATTATTCTATGTCCTATTTCATTCATTTCATATTGCCAATTTATACTTCCAACTATATAACACAACAAATTCTCGTACAAAAAAAGGTAATTTCACACTATAAGGATGACATAATCACATTTCTTGTAATATACACTATAGGTAATAGAATGGCATGCATATATATAATTAAGTGCAATCTTTATATGCACTTTAAATTTGGAAAATTTCTCAATATATTGCACTTAACTCATTTTTATTCACAATTAACAAAGTATAGATAATTCTGCATGTAAATGTAACCGTGTATAACATATAAGTCATTTTAGCATTTCAATGATCTAAATATGTCCTCTACCAAGTTTATATTATTAAGATAACATGATTTCTCCACATATCCATTTCGTTCCATCCCTTTACACTAAATACAATCCACATTTTGCAAGCCAAAATAAGATTATCACCATAGTAGCCACATAGTTCATGTTATGCTTAATCTATCTCCAATTTATACCATGGACATAGTCATTCCCTAATTCAAAAAGTCATCAATTTATGATTTCAATACTTTATAAATATATAAATTACCTAATCCAATTCATTTGTCCCAAATCATCACAATTTTGCCCAAATTCTTCAATAGAACATAGTCCATTATCGCCCATTAATATGTGATACTTTTAGGACCTTAGAACATATTCACACACCATTGTTACCAAATTATATTCTGTTAGTATTTCTCTTTTGATGTTTTGATGATAACAAAAAGATTAAGTATTACTAATGAATTTACTGAGTATGCAGAAATCTCAATTTAATGTGATAAGTGAAGTAAGAGTTTTCAGAAAGTAGTTCAGAGACAAAATAGAAAGACAAAAGTATTCAGAAGGAAACTCAGAAAGTGAAATGGCTGATCGACAAGACAAAACTACTCAGAAGGTAACTCAGAAGGTAAATGGAAACAAGAACAGAATTCGCACAAAAGATCACAGTTCGATTTTTTCATAATTATTTCATTATTTTGAAGACCCAGCTCCAAAGTTGAGTGTATTTGGGTAATACATTCAAATGTTCCACAAAGTTGGTTATTATATCCAAGGGGATTCGAATTTTTTTTAACGTATAAAAACTCAAAAGCTCATGACAGAAAAATTAAATTAATCAAAGATCAGATTATGTCTGATATTTATGGCTTGGGTTTATATTCAATGATATTACAGAATTCGTTTTGTTATCAAGTTTGACAGTCAGATCAAGAAGGAAAGATTCTATCCTATTCTTTTGGGATTTAGAAGATATTTCACGAGAAAGTCTATCTTCAAGACGGTCAAACAATGATATGGATAAACATCAACGTTATCAACAGCAATATAAGATTTGGATAATCACAGAAGTATATCAAGCACAAAATCAGGAACTACTGGAGATTATCATCTATCCAATTGTTTTGAATTCGAATTCACTAACGTTTTCAACCGAAGAAGAAGGAGAATTTTAAATTTAAATATCTCGAAGACATGAAGACAGAGTGTGTGAAAAAGACGAGAATAATCAAAAGCCTTTGAGAATCTCTTGCAAAATTACTGTCATTCGAAATTTTCTTTGAGTTGAAATTTTAGAAACGTTTATTCTTTTGTTTCAAAGCATTGTATATCTCGAATGAGATTTGGTAGAAGTGAGAGTTACATTTAGTCTCTGTAGATCAGTAAATAGCTTGAGTGAAGCTAGATAGGCTGAGCAGAGTGTTTGAAGTTCTTTGTTGAAGAACAAGCTTGTATTCTCATTTCTTTTGGATATAGTGGAACATACCGGTGTGGAATACCGGGTCCTCGGCTTGGAGCTGGAAGAGAGGATTGACGCTTGAGGCGGAAACCTCTATAAATCGATCTTGCAATCTCTTTTCTACCTTATTTTTTTAATTCGTGCATATTTTATTGTTTATTCTTGCTGCATTATAAATCAGAAGACAGTCAGAGAGTAACTGGAAATTTAAGTTCTACTGAACATTGAACCAGAAGATCAGTCAGAGAGTAACTGGGAGCAAATAAATTTTTTTATTAACATATTTTTTTTTTTGCGAACATTGATCTTGTCTGATATTATTCGAAATTTATCAATATATTTAAAATAGAGTTTTAGAAGCCATTTAATTTGAGTAACTAAGTAGAGTGAATTTGGTTGAATTTTTTTTTTTTTTAAAAAGGTTAATTTTATTAAATAACCAATTCACCCCCTCTTGGTTATCTTTCGGGACCAACATATTCACACTTAAATTACCATATCCACATATCCCACTACATTAAACCTACTCATATAACATATTTAAGTTACCAAATCCACCAATTAGTATTCATAAGCTCACCCATGCATCTTTAAACCTAATAGACCATTATTCCTACTTTTTAACACCTACTCAATGTTATAACTATTAAATTATACCATTAAAAATCAATTGCATAATATGGAACAAACATAATTTTAACCCGAGTTATTGAAGTCTTCAATGAAAGTTATATTAGCTTAAAACCAACATAATCACCAAATTCACTTGAAATTTAATATGCAACCCGATAAATTAAGTTTCTATACATTAAATCAACACCAAAAACATTATTTCCAACTTAAATAACCAAATGCCATTTCTATGCATTACACGACACACAATAATCATTAGAACAACACATAAACCAACTTCCATTTATTTTTACTACCAAAACTAAGTTAAAACCTTACCTAAGGTAATGAAACGCCTTGAAACCTATCTTCTTGCTACATGCCAACCTTGATAATCTTTCGGGTGTATGGGTGGGGGTGGGGTGGGTTTGTTGGTCCCGAAAGAATAACCAAGAGGGGGGTGAATTGGTTATTTAATAAAATTTAACCTTTTTCAAAATTCAACCAAATTCACTCTACTTAGTTACTCAAATTAAATGGCTTCTAAAACTCTATTTTAAATAACAAATATTGATAAACTTCGAATAATATCAGACAAGATCAAGTTCGCAAATAATTAAAAAAAATATGTTAAAAAAATTTATTTTGCTCCCAGTTACTCTCTGACTGATCTTCTGAGTTCAATGTTTAGTAGAACTTAAATTCCAGTTACTCTCTGACTGGTCTTCTGAGTTTATAATGCAGCAAGAATAAACAATAAAATATGCACGAAATTAAAAAGATAAGGTAGAGAAGAGATTGCAAGATCAATTTATAGAGGTTCCGCCTCGAGCGTCAATCCTCTCTTCCAGCTCCAAGCCGGGGACCCGGTATTCCACACCGGTATGTTCCACTATATCCAAAAGAAATGAGAATACAAGCTTGTTCTTCAACAAAGAACTTCAAACACTCTGCTCAGCCTATCTAGCTTCACTCAAGCTATTTACTGATTACAGAGACTAAATGTAACTCTCACTTCTACACAAATCTCATTCGAGATATACAATGCTCTGAAACAAAGAAATAAACGTTTCTAAAATTTCAGCTCAAAGAAAATTCTGAATGACAGTAATTTAGCAAGAGATTCTCGAAGGCTTTTGATTATTCTCGTCTTTTTTCACACACTTTCTGTCTTCATGTCTTCCAGATATTTAAATTAAAAATTCTCTTTCTTCTTAGGTTGCAAACGGCTAGCGAATTTGAATTGGATAGATGATAATCTCCAGTAGTTCCTGATTTTGTGCTTGATATATTTCTGTGATTATCCAAATCTTATCTTGCTGTTGAAAACGTTGATGTTTATCCATATCGTTGTTTGACCGTCTTGAAGATAGATTTTCTCGTGAAATATCTTCTAAATCCCAAAAGAATAGGATAGAATCTTTCCTTCTTGATCTGACTGTCAAACTAAAAAAATTCTGTAAAATCATTGAATATAAACCCAAGCCATAAATATCAGACATAATCTGATCTTTGATTAATTTAATTTTTTTGTCATGAGTTCTTGAGATTTTATTCGTTGATTAAAAAAAATTCGAATCCCCTTGGATATAATAACCAACTTTGTGGAACATTTGAATGTATTACCCAAATACACTCAACTTTGGAGCTGGGTCTTCAAAATAATGAAATAATTTTGAAAAATTCGAACTGTGATCTTTTTGTGCGAATTCTGTTCTTGTACCCAGTTTACCTTCTGAGTTACCTTCTGAGTAGTTTTGTCTTGTCGATCAGCCGTTTCACTCTCTGAGTTTCCTTCTGAATACTTTTGTCTTTCTATTTTGTCTCTGAACTACTTTCTGATTTATATTTAAATTTCCATAACTTCTTACTTAGTTCTTGAAAACTTTTACTTCACTTATCATTAAATTGAGATTTCTGCATACTCAATAAAGTCATTAGTAATACTTAATCTTTTTGTTATCATCAAAACATCAAAAGAGAAATACTAACATTCTCTCCCCTTTTTGATGATAACAAAACCCATCTATTAAAACAAAAAATTATTTTCAAGATAACTCTATTTATTTGCATAATCCAGATAATTCAGTAATTAAAATATGAGTATATAACCTGCACAAACATTTGCATCGCACATAATTCATCATCGCATAAGTATTCATCAACCATTATTTGCATGATTATCTTTGTTTTTATCTTATTCTTCTCCCCCTTTTTGTTATCAGCAATTAGAATTAATACCATAAAAGAGATATCAAATAGTCTGAAAGAAATGCATTGGAATTAAAAGGATCATAACAACTGAGTTCTTAAAAAAAATAACAGACTGAAAATCAGCAGAAAAGAAAATTAGCGCTTCTTTTTAGGCTTGACTGATTTCCTAGCTGTGGTCTTCTTCCGTCCAGAATACCTAACGATAGGAAGAGTTGAGCTTTCAGGAGGTGGAGGAGAATTAAATGCCGGATTGAATGATTGCAGATACTCTATCAGAACATCAGAAAGAATGATTTGAGGAGTTTGTTGTGGTTCGGATGTTGAAGAGGGTTGAGAGATAGGAATCAGCTGAAAGGATTGAACATCTGGTTCCACTGTTGGTGGAGGTGGTGAAACTTCACTTGTCAGGGTGTGAAGCTTCAGACTTCTCAGGAGGATCAACATCCATTTCAGCATCAAAGACTGGTGGAGAAGGGACAGAATCATGTTGCGGAGGTGGAGATGAAACAGAGCCATGAGTAGGATCTGTAAACATGTCCTCGAACATGTGTGCTACTTCAGCCTTCATTTCAGCAAATCTTTTCTCCATCAGATCAAGAATAGCTGTCTTAAAACGCGATTTTGATGTTTCTCCTGGACCCTTAACAGAGATGCCCTCTGAGTCACTATCTGAGTCAGTGTCCAGATGTTTTCCTTCACCTTCCTTAATTTCAAACTTCCCTCCAGTCATGATTGCAGGTTTCTTCCTCTTTTCCTTCATAACCTCCTTTCCTGCTCTTCGCATTGGAGGTTTCTCCTTATCCTTCTTTTGTTTATCACCTTCTGAGCCACTGTCTGCTCTTAGTAAGTGCTCCCCCTCAACTGCAGACTTAATTTTCTCCCAATCAAAAATTCTTTTGCTGAACTTAGGATGAACATACCAAGCTCCATCCTTAGCAAACCAGAATTTGCGCTTAACATTGATGTTCATTCTCATAAGCACAATTTCCCCAATTCTTTTCAGATTTTGAGGAAACTTAGCATTATCTGGCAGCTTTACTTTCTTAAACCTCAGCAACTTCATCAACATGCTTCCATAAGGCATATTAAACTTAGTTTTCCACAAATGCTTCAGAATCAAAGATGGTAGATCAAGCTTTAAATTTCTTTTTATTGCCAGAATGACAATAGCTTCGGTTTTATTAATCGTAGTAGAACTACCATTCTTTGGAAGCAAACAGTCTACAACTATCTTGTGTAGCAGCCTTATCAACAAACTAAACTCAGTATTAAACACATCTTTTTCAGAATATGTTCCCACTCCATCATTTATTGCACGAAACAGATCATTTTTCTTAATGGATACAAAGAAGTCATCATCCTTTCATCTTTCATATCAAAACATGAAATAAGGTCTTTCCTAGTTATCTTAACTTTTTGCCCAGCTATTTCAGACTTCAACTTCAGTCCATCCACAATGTCAAGTTATCATAAAATTCCTTGATAACTTCTCCAGCAACTTCACTAGACAAATTACACAGATTTCGACATCCTATATTATCTAGCCAATGGTTCCAATAGAACCCATTTTTCTTAAAGAAAGAAAAATCTATGAACGAATTATCAAGAATCTTGATATTCCCATACCTTTTCTTAGAAGAACTTCCTGTCTTCTTCTTCTTTGCTTCTGACATTTTCTTTGGGGATCTTGAAGACAGTTTCCTCTTTTTCGAACTTTCTTTCTTTTGCGTGACTTAGTTTTTCTTCCTTAGAACTTTCTGAGTCACCGTTGAGTCACCGTCTGGTTTAGGGTTTGAACCCTCTTAGTCTTTCCTTCAGATTCTGGGGTAGTAACATCTAAAGATTCATAAGAAGACGAATCTTTTTCCTTTTCTTGCTCTGTCTCAGGGGTTGTTTGTTCAACTTCGACAGATTCATTTTCTTTTTCGTTCTTCTCTCTCTACCTTCTTGAAGTTCAGAGAGTGTTCGTGTTGAATCAGAAGATTCATCACGAATCTCTATAGTTCCTTTAACAACTTTGCCCTTTAGGACCTTTTGAAGCTAATCTTGATGATTTTCGTGGTGCCATGTTAGGGTTTGGAAGAGCAAAGAGAGCGCGAAATGAGAGAGAATTTTGAAGTTTGTTTAGAAAAAGAAAACGTTGGAGACGAATAGCAGCAGCACAGGGAAATGGAAGAGTCACGTTCTGGCCGTTTGAAAGACGTGGGAAAATGGAGACGTGATTAATGATTCACTTTCTTGCACGTTTTCCATAATCATCCGAATTCAATCACAAACACAAAGTTTATTAATTTATTTACTATTCTTATTGTATATATATATTATTTTAACATATGAATTAAAATATTAAAAAGGATAACACATTCCAATCTCATTTCTCAAAAATTCAAATCTGGTTTTATCAAGGGGTTTAGTAAAATATCTGCAAGTTGATTTTCAGTTGGAACAAAATCAATACACACATTTCCATTAACTACATGATCTCGTATAAAATGATGTCTAATTTCAATGTGTTTTGATCGTGAATGATGAACTGGATTCTTTGTCAATTAATTGCACTTGTATTATCACATTTAATCGAAATAAATTTATTTTCAACACCATAGTCTTGCATTTGTTGTTTAATCCAAAGAACTTGAGCACAACAATTTCCAAGAGATACATATTCAGCTTCTGTGTAGATAAAGCAACTGAATTTTGTTTCTTTGAAGACCATGAAATCAATTTATCTCCTAAAAATTGGCAAGTTCCAGATGTACTTTTTCTATCTATTTTACAACCAGCATAATCAGCATCAGAAAAACCAATCAATTCAAAATTTTGATTCTTTGGATACCAAATCCCTAATTTTGCAGTACATGCAATATATTTAAATATCCTTTTAACAGCTTTTAGATGATTTTCAGTTGGATTACTTTGGAATCTAGCACATATACACACAGCAAGCAAAATATCTGGCCTTGAAGCAGTAAGATATAACAAAGATCCAATAAGGCTTCTATAAAGTTTTTCATTGATTTTCTTACCTTCTGAGTCAGCATCTAACCTGATGAAGTACTCATTGGTGTAGTCACTTGTTTTTGTTTTCATAACCAAACTTTTTCAGAATTTGCCTTGTATATTTCTCTTGATGAAGAAAGATTCCTTCTTTAGTTTGATTTGTAGACCCAAGAAGAAATTCAATTCTCCCATCATAGACATTTCAAATTCAGCCTGCATAAGCTTTGCAAAATCTTGACAATATTTCTCATTAGTAGATCCAAAAATTATATCATCAACATAAATTTGTACAATCAATATATCTTCATTATAATGTTTCAAAAATAAGGTTGTATCAACATTACCTCTTTGAAATCCACTCGTGATGAGAAAATCACTAAGTCTCTTACCATGCCCTTGGGGCTTGTTTGAGTCCATATAAAGCTTTTCTTAATTTATATACATATTCAGGCTTGAAAGGATCTTCAAATCCTGGTGGTTGCTCAACATACACTTCCTCTTTAATATAACCATTTAAAAATGCACTCTTTACATCCATTTGGAATAAATTAAAATTCTTAAAACATGCATAAGCAAGTAGCAAACGTATGGCTTCTAACCTAGCAACAGGTGCATAAGTTTCATCATAATCTATTCCTTCTTCTTGAGAATAACCTTTTGCTACAAGTCTAGCTTTGTTTCTTACTATTTTGCCATTTTCATCTAATTTATTTTTAAATACCCATTTAGTACCTATAACAGATTTATTTAAAGGTCTAGGCACTAAATTCCATACATTATTTCTTTGAAATTGATTTAATTCATCTTGCATGGCATTTATCCAATTATCATCAATCAAAGCAGATTCAACACAATTTGGTTCAATTTCTGATAATAAAGCAAAGTGACTTTCAAAATCTTTTAGTTTTGATCTAGTTCTAACACCAGTATCTATTTTACCAATTATTAATTCAGGTGGATGTGCCGTTTTATATCTCCAAGCATTCGAGTTTCTGGTGTATTAGCACTAGCATCTGTATTACCTTCTGTTTGACCTTCTGATCTAGCTTCTGAGTAATCAGATATATTTGTTTCTTTAGGTGATTTTTCTTTGGGTGATTCTGATAGTAGCATCATTAGTAGCATTTTTCAAAAACACAGTTGTATTATCATCATCACAATCATCTTTAATTTCTTCAACAAAACGCACATTTATTGATTCTTCAATAACTTTGGATGTTTTATTGAAAATCCGATATGCTTTACTATTCAATGAATATCCTAAAAATATTGCTTCATCGGAACGTTCATCAAATTTACCAAGATTATGAATGTTCTTTTTCACAAAGCATTTGGCACCAAACACATGAAAATAAGAAACATTTGGTTTTCTTCCTCGAAAAATTTCATATGCTGTTTTTGATGTGAAAGGTCTAATATAAACTCTATTTATGATATAACATGCTGTTGCAGCAGCTTCAGCCCATAAATTCTTTGCAACACCGCTTTCATTAAGCATTGAACGTGTCATTTCTTGTATTATTCGATTTTTTCTTTCAACAACACCATTTTGTTGTGGTGTGTAAGGGCAGAGAAATTATGACTTATACCAAATTCATCACAAAAGGAAATAAATTGAGCATTATCAAATTCTGTACCATGATCTGATCTTATAGAATAATTGAAAAACCTTTTTCATTTTGAATTTGTTTTGCAAAAATTTGAAAGGCATCAAAAGTATCGTCTTACTTTTCAAAAACAGTACCCAAGTGTATCTTGAGAAGTCATCAACTATAACAAGTCCATATTTGCTTCCTCCAATACTTGAAACTCTTGTTGGACCAAAGAGATCCATATGTAACAATTCTAAAGGTCTTTTGGTAGATATTACATTTTTACTTTTATGAGGAGCTGATACCATTTTATTTTTAAGACATGTATCACATTTAATATCTTGTTTAAAAATCATTTTTGGTAATCCAGCAACAAGATTCTTTTTGGATAACTTTTCGAGTTGATAAAAATTTACATGTCCAAGTCTTTTATGCCATAAATGCACATTATCAGATATAGAAAGAAAACAACACTCAATATCCATATCAGATGGTTTAATTAGATAAATATTTTTCTTTCTAAATCCTTCAAACATTTTAATACCTTTATCATCATATGCATAGCATTTACTTTTCTCAAAAATCATTTTATATCCTCTGTCACATAATTGACTTATGCTTAACAAATTATGTTTTAGTCCTTTTACAAGTGAAACATTTTCTATAGCATGTGGTGGATAACCAATCATACCTGTGGCTATAATCTTACCTTTATTATTATCTCCAAATCTTACATAACCATTTTCTTTCCATACTAAATTTGTAAACAAGGAAACATCACCTGTCATATGACTTGAGCACCCACTGTCTAGGTACCAAGTTCCTTTTATTTTTGCTCCTTGTTCCTGCAATTAATCATAAAAGGCTATCAAACCCTTTTAGGAACCCAGACAAGCTTGGGTCCTTGATAAGATAAGCTCATTTTCTCCTTATTATTTACTTGATTCGAATTGAGCTTGTTCTTTTTATAAAAGCAATACTTTTCAATGTGTCCTACTTTATTGCAGAAGAAACAAGTATAGGTAGGTCTTAATTATATCTTGCATTTACCTGGTTCCATCTATTTTGTCTAGGATACCTTGGAGTGTATCGCTGACTGGACCTTCTGAGGTTGCCTCTGACTTGATATCTTTGTTCAGGGCACACTCTGAGGTACCTTCTGTTATTATTGTTTATGGGTCTATTCATTGTTTCCCTTCTGATAACAGGTTGTTGATTACATGCAACTTCCTTTGCTTTCACAAATACAGTCTTTTTCATATGGTTAGAACTACTTCCAATTTCATATCCAAGTCCATATTTATTGTTTCCAATTCTTTGACTAGAAAGTAGCATATTTAATTTTTTATCACTCTCATCAAACTTATTGAAGGTGCTTGTAATGGTTTTTGACAGATCTTCAAATCTTACTTTTAGATCTTTAATTTCATCCTTCAAAACACCATTTTCTTTTCTTAGATTACCAGAATTTACATGCAATTTTTCATTGTCAATTTTCAGAATGTCATTTTCATCAATAATCAATTTGTTTGTTTGTTTCAAGACATCTTTCTCATTTTTTAAAGCCTTATTTTCAATGTCTAACTTAGATATTCTTACATTAGCCTTTTTGAGAGCCTTTAACAATTTGTTCATTTCTACATACATCTCACTATCCGTCATATCAGCATCAGACTCAGAGTTTACCTCGGATGCTGCCATTAAACACAAGTTGGCTTCTTCTTCATCTTCACTTGCAGCTTCTGATTCAGCTTCTGACTCATCCAAGTCGCTCCAGGTTGCCATCATCGCTTTGTTTTCTTCTTTTGAACTTCTTCATTTTTTCAATGAGAGATGGACATTCATACTTTATATGTCCTGGCTTCTTACATTCATAGCAAATGATTTCCTTCTTCTCTTTTCTTTGTTCTTTTTCTCTATATAGTTCACCTGCATCACCTTTGTAAGTTTTTCTTTTAGTAAATTTGAACTTTTTACCTCTTTTATTCCTGAGCATTTTATTGAGCCTTCGTGCCAGCAAAGTAATGTCTTCATCATCACTGTCATCATCATCTTCGGTTTCTGCTTCACTGACTTTCTTAGCTTTGAAAGCTATGGCTTTCTTGCTTGTTTCAGCTTCTTCCGTGGTGTCCAAGTGAGATTCATACGCCATGAGTTTTTCTTTCAGCTGACTAAGAGTCAATCTCTTCAAGTCTTGAGCCTCCTCAATAGCGGTCTTTTTCGCATCCCACGTTCTAGGAAGAATTCTAGTATTTTCCTCACCAAATCTGGTTCAGGGATTTTCTTACCAAGTGATGTCAGTTCATTAGATATGGCAGTGAATCTATCAAATGCATCCTTTATTTTCTCATTAGATTTGAACTTAAAAAGCTCATATTTCTGAAGTAATGCATTAATCTTAGTATCTTTTATAGTTTCAGTTCCTTCATATGTCATGCATAAAGTGTCCCATATTTCTTTTGCAGTTTCACAACATGATATCACATAAAATTCAGATGATGCAATAGTCATGAGTAAGAGATTCTTAGCCTTGGAATTTGTCTCAATCAGCCTCTTCTCTGGTAGAGTCAACACTTCATCATCAGAAATCGTTACAGTATGATCACCATGTGAGATAACCTGCCAAGAGTCAAAGTCGTTAGCTTTAATGTATGTGGACATCCGCATTTTCCAATATGCAAAATTCGTGCCATCAAAGAAAGGAGCCTTGTTCATTGCAATGTTGTTATCAGCCATTTTCAAAGATCACTCAATTAATCAAAAGAGAACCGCTCTGATACCAATTGTTGGTCCCGAAAGAATAACCAAGAGGGGGGTGAATTGGTTATTTAATAAAATTTAACCTTTTTAAATTCAACCAAATTCACTCTACTTAGTTACTCAAATTAAATGGCTTCTAAAACTCTATTTTAAATAATATTGATAAATTTCGAATAATATCAGACAAGATCAATTCGCAAATAATTAAAAAAATGTTAATAAAAATTTATTTTGCTCCCAGTTACTCTCTGACTGATCTTCTGAGTTCAATGTTCAGTAGAACTTAAATTTCCAGTTACTCTCTGACTGGTCTTCTGAGTTTATAATGCAGCAAGAATAAACAATAAAATATGCACGAAATTAAAAAGATAAGGTAAGAAGAGATTGCAAGATCGATTTATAGAGGTTCCGCCTCGAGCGTCAATCCTCTCTTCCAGCTCCAAGCCGGGGACCCGGTATTCCACACCGGTATGTTCCACTATATCCAAAAGAAATGAGAATACAAGCTTGTTCTTCAACAAAGAACTTCAAACACTCTGCTCAGCCTATCTAGCTTCACTCAAGCTATTTACTGATCTACAGAGACTAAATGTAACTCTCACTTCTACACAAATCTCATTCAGATATACAATGCTTTGAAACAAAGAATAAACGTTTCTAAAATTTCAGCTCAAGAAAATTCGAATGACAGTAATTTAGCAAGAGATTCTCAAGGCTTTTGATTATTCTCGTCTTTTTCACACACTCTGTCTTCATGTCTTCGAGATATTTAAATTTAAAATTCTCCTTCTTCTTCGGTTGAAAACGGTAGCGAATTTGAATTCAAAAGGATAGATGATAATCTCCAGTAGTTCCTGATTTTGTGCTTGATATACTTCTGTGATTATCCAAATCTTATCTTGCTGTTGAAACGTTGATGTTTATCCATATCATTGTTTGACCGTCTTGAAGATAGACTTTCTCGTGAAATATCTTCTAAATCCCAAAAGAATAGGATAGAATCTTTCCTTCTTGATCTGACTGTCAAACTTGATAAAAAATTCTGTAAATCATTGAATATAAACCCAAGCCATAAATATCAGACATAATCTGATCTTTGATTAATTTAATTTTTCTGTCATGAGCTTTTGAGATTTTATTCGTTGATTAAAAAAAATTCGAATCCCCTTGGATATAATAACCAACTTTGTGGAACATTTGAATGTATTACCCAAATACACTCAACTTTGGAGCTGGGTCTTCAAAATAATAAATAATTTTGAAAGATTCGAACTGTGATCTTTTTGTGCGAATTCTGTTCTTGTTCCCAGTTTACCTTCTGAGTTACCTTCTGAGTAGTTTTGTCTTGTCGATCAGCCGTTTCACTCTCTGAGTTTCCTTCTGAATACTTTTGTCTTTCTATTTTGTCTCTGAACTACTTTCTGATTTATCTTTAAATTTTCATAACTTCTTGCTTAGTCTTGAAAACTTTACTTCACTTATCACATTAAATTGAGATTTCTGCATACTCAATAAATTCATTAGTAATACTTAATCTTTTTGTTATCATCAAAACATCAAAAGAGAAATACTAACAGGGTTTCTTGGCTTCCAATCTTGATACACATTATTTATATCACTAAACTTCATTAGGAGCCTTTTATGCATGTAAACTTGCTTACAACACTAATTACTCACTTTTCCTCTTGAAATATGAAATTTGAAGATGGATGGAATTTCTAAACTTTCTAGTTCATCTTCATTTCCTAGAAAAAGAAAAAAGATAAATTAGTTGAACGGTTTAGACATTAGTGCTTATCTTAAGAGAGCCATTAGAGAGGTTTTGGGAGTGTTTATATGAAAGGAAAAGGAAAAAATGAGGAAGAATAAGGTAAATAGATGTATCCAAAAGATGTTCCATGGGTCTAGGGTTTGCTTTTCATTGATACAATCTCAAAGGGATCTTTTTACACACATGTGCGAATCTGACTAGTTTTATATTTAAATGATTTTCCTTGGAAAATTTTCAACCAAAAATATTCTTAAACTATGAATTATTTTAATTTAGTATTTTAAATTGTTTATGATCTTTTTTGAAAATTTCGATTCTCGGTTAGGCCAACATTGGAATTTTTAAAAATTTGACCATTTGAGCCTTAATTTGATTTAAATTAACTTTGATTAATGTTGAATGATTTTAATTTCTCATGATTATTGTCTTGAACATTTCAGATAAGAACTTTAAGATAAAGATGGATATGTATATAATGAGGGATGTGGATCTTTCTACCTACCTCTTCCATTTTTCATTTCTGCTTAATTTTGTGAGTCAATGGTATCATCATGATGTCATTTCTTTCTTGTAATCTCAACCATTAGTTATACATGTCAGTATGACTAATGGTTGATTATATAGCTTGTTCAATGAAGAAAAGTGACTAATGACATTCACATGGAGATTTTTTTTTTGAAGTATATGAAGGCAGTATATTCTTCCCTGGCGTCCTACATGCGTGTGTTGAATAGCTCCTTTTTTAGTCAAAGACCTAACTCTATATTTTAATGGATTTTGAGAACATCTTTATAAGTTCTCAAACAAATTTAATTGCTTAGATTACTTAATTAGAGGCTTTGCACTTTGATTGCTAATTTTGATGATAAACCTTTCCTTTTGCGAGCTTCAAACATTAGTATTGTTGCAAATCGCTTGGACACTTTGCTTTGCTTGCAATGAAAAAATTAAAACTCATGGAGTTTACAAGGAATAAAATGCTCATTCCATAGTATATTTTGTGCAACGTAATTATACTCAGGTGCATAATTGTTTGAAACTTGTTAAGGATCACGATGGTTTAGAAAAGTTTAATGTCATTTGCTCATAAGTTTACATATCATGACCTCATAAATACAATGATTGAAAAAAAAAAGATTTTTACTTTCGAAATCTTTTTTACCAAATCAAACAACCTTGTCTCCTTCCTATAAATTTTTAGTGAGACACAAGCAATGAACTAAGTATCTTGATATCCTAGTCTTAATGAACCTATCAATTATGTCTCTTTATGAAATAAATATTGATATATATCCCTTTTTTTTTGCCTTTTTTTCCAATATACTGTTACAACCAAGTGATTGAATAGTAACTTGAATGAGTTATGGTATGTATTTAGTAAAATTTTCGTTATCTTCTTGTACAGCAAGGTGTGAATCCTTGTGGAAGAATGATTAACTATACATAAGCTCTAAACTAGATAGAAAAATTATTATGCAATTGAAATTATACTTCTTCTAACTTTTGCATGAATTCCTCATTAGTCCTATTTAGGGTGCTTGGTACTTAAATCTTGGTTTGAAAAAATATTCCTCTAGATATACATACTAAACTAGCCTAGTGAATAAGCAATTTTCATTTATAATCACATTTTAGCATGAGTGCACCATTACCTAGGGTTTATTTTAGATATAAATAAGGACATTTTTTAGTTTTTGAATTGTGAATGCTTATAACTATAATAAAGTTCATCTTAAATTTTAATATAGCCACTTTAAAATTCTTAAATCAATTATGTTGCAATAATATTTAACTAGATGCACAAGTGATACTATCATAATTAATCAAGCTAAGATTTTTGTTTTATTTATTTTTTTAATTTAATTCATATTAAACAATATAACTTATTTAATATGAATCTTCTACTGGGAACTAGTGGAAACCGATGTTGATGTTTTAGAGTTGCCAACAGAACATGGTTAGGCAATAAAAAAAAATGTAAGTGAAACTCACTTAACTACTTGTTTGCACAATTGATTTTGGAAAAGCATGTATCTAAGTTTAAGGCTAACCTATTAAAACTTAAACAATAACCACCTTAAACTTTTAAGTAAAAGAATCTTCTTTTAATAGCCATTTTTTTCAAGAAAGAAAAATCCTAAGTAACTCATTTTTTATTTAAAATAGGGATAATTTTTTTTTTTTTTTGTTTGCTTTTTAGGTTGCCACGTAAGTCACTTCATATCTCCAAGTTAGAATCAGATTGCCGTAATTCCTTTTCAAAATCGTAGTGTATTGGTATGTTTTGAATTTTCAGACTCTTTTCATTTTAGGTTCAATAAGCTTTACTTTATTTTTAAAAAAGAGTTTTGTATTTATTTCTTTTAAAAAACTTTAGAAATCTCTAATTTTGTAAAATTTTCAATTTATTATTAAGTAAAATAACTTTTTAAGTGTCAAAATACTACTACTACTACTACTACTATTATTATTATTATTATATATTATTATTATATTATTATTATTATAATGATTATTATTATTATTTTATTCATATATCAACTTTGTCCTATCGTTTAAGTAAAGGGTCATATTTGATTCTAAGGGATGAATGGACCATAACTCCTCGAGCTTACATATAAGTCTATTTATTATCATCTCTATTGCACCGTATAGATAAATATTTTTATTTTCTTTTATTTATTATATTTTCCTTTTTTATATATAAATTTTTTATTAATTTTATCATTACTATTTTATTTTATAATTAAGACAACTAAAATAAGGAAAGAAATGAACTTGGGTCAAAGAATGGGTCGGATTATTGGTTGGGCGAACTCAGTTAGATTTTGTGGCAAAAACTAGTGCAAACATTGGAGCTCGATTATATGGCTTTGAAGAGCTTAAGGTCAAGATCACATTGACTCGGTTTCAAAGGTGATGTGAGCATAGTGGATGGTGGTGGTGTTTGCTTCTAAAATGAATGGAAGATGGCGGTTTGAGAGTAGTAGTAGAGCTTAAGGATCTGTTTGGCAACAAACTTTTGATGTCTTTTTTTGGATCTTTTTAAAAAGCATGTTTGGGGAAAAAGACATTTGAAACGTGGCTTCCATTTTACACACATATCCTCAGGAATGAATTAATTCCACTTTTAATACCCTTGGAGATTGTAGCCTCTGCACGTCAGGAATCCTCACAGCAAGAGGGAAATCAATTTGCAGCTCCAAATCTTCAACGAATCCCATCTTCCTCCCACATCTGCCTTCCTCAGTGCATATTCCCTCTTGCCTCTGTCAAAATTTCCATCACTCACGAGGGAACAGTCCTTCGTTTTTGGACTACAAATCATGGCTTTCAACCGTACCACACATAGAGATAGAGAGATAAAGAGAGAGAAGAGGGAGAGAGAGGAGAGAGAGAGAGCGGACGGAGAAGGGGACGGAACACAGTGACGTCGAAGGAGGAGGAGGACATGGTTGCTACCCATTGTTTACAAAGGAGACCTTCTCCATTAACGATACTCAGTAATGCACTCTCTCTCTCTCTCTCTCTCTCCTCTCTCACTCTCTCTCTCTCGCTCTGTCTTCCACCTGTTGTATGTATCGTCGTACTTCCCATTTGAATGTTTTGCTATCCACAACTCTTTGGCAATGCATGGAAATGATATCTTCTCTGTCAAAATGGTTTGTTAAGATTTAGAGCCATCTATTACTGTTGATAACAAAATTGAAAATATCAGAAAACATAAAGGTTGCCTTGGGTAAATTTAGAAAAGAAAATAAAAAATTGTAACCAAGAAAATAAAAAACTATTGATGAAGATTCAGTGGCTTCAAATGGTCAATTTTGATTATTATACCACATGATATAGAACAGACTGGCTTCGGGCTTTTCAGTGGTGCTTTGAAATATTTGGGGGTTAAAACAATGTTCATCATACAAATACACTTTGTAATGCACATTGTAACTTAACAATTCGGTGATACATGGTTATCAGTTGCCCAAGGGCTTAGAGCTAGTGAAAATGGTGTAAAAAACCTGAATGTTTTCCTTTTCTCTTTTTTTTTTTTTTTAGTTCCTTCTCTTTTTTTGCTGTCAAACACACATCTTTGGCCGTGGTGACCCTCCCTCTGTCACACTATCTCCAACTTCCTCCTGTTTTGCCAACTCCAGCATCCTCAATCAGCTGGTCAGCCACACAATACTGCTATTGCCATCAGAACGTCGAACCTTTTGTCAAAGATCCTACCCAAATCCTAACTCACCCTTCTTCACCACAATCCTGTCGACAAAACCTTTTTCCTCTGAAACCAGACTTGATATGAAGCTTCCTTAGAAATTTTCTTACTAATTTTCCTCAACTGTCCCTCACCCAGCAATGTTTACCATTCCCACAGCTTGCTATGGCCACTGGTCCACCACTCCCTCTCAACCGTCCTCTACAGCTTATCATTGTCCACTACAGCCTCTCAACTGTCTCACCAACACATCCCCATCCCCTCACAGCCCACCTACCACCATGCCCATTCAGCCACCATGCTCTTTTCATGGCCTTCGTTAGAGACAACCCATCCTCTCCTGCCACTCCTCTACGTCACATTAGTGTTCTCCACCCCTCCCCATTACCTCTCTCAGTCCATAGTGCCTCCAATATCATTACCAATAAATTGTCTAAAAATAACTATCAATTGTGATCATCTCTGGTAATCTCATTCTTCATTTCCATAGAGTTGTATTGATATGTTGACAGCTTAGTTATAGCACATGCGTAAAATTTTCCTAACTACAAGTGCTTTATCCACACAAAACCTAGACTATACTCATTGCTTCGCATAGAGCATATAGTTTGAGCCTTGCGATAATCACCATACTGAAAATACTCATGGTGTAGACCACGTAAGGCACGAGTGATGAGGTTGCTTAGCTAAGGTTTGTTGATAGGTGCAAGCTAACTTGATCTCACGATCACTTCATTAGGATACTTTTCATGAAACAACCTCTAGGCTTTGTTTATTTTAGTATCCTCATCATGTGAGTTTGTTGCAAGTTTCTTTATGGCCTAAAATAGGTCCTTGGACCTGGTTTCATTCATTCAGCAATTTCCTTGTTACACTTACGTATGATAATGCAAAGCCGACACAATTATGTTCATTATCACTAATGTTTTGACACTGATCTTTTTAGTATATGTTTGTAACTTTTGGTAGCATATTTTTTTTTGTTTTCTGGGGTAAAAGACACTAGAAGGACCTAAGTTTTTCCAATTTATATATACAGACCCATGGTTTCAAATGTTTTTTTAACCTTTCCTTTTAAATGAGTCAAAATAGAACTTAATTACTCTTTGTTACGAGTGCTGTAAAATTCATCTTAAAATGAAAGATATAAAAATGTAAGTCCTAAAATTCAGAAAGATAAATAATGTAGGTCTTGAAGCGACAAAGTATGGAAAACTTAGGTCCTTCCATTGTCTAACTAAAAGAAAATTGGTTGATTTCTCATATTTTCTTACACTGCAAAGTAGAGTATTTGAAGCACATGAAATATCAGGAAGACTGAAGCTAGATTAGAAAATAGAAGAAAACAGGAAATATAAATAGTATCAGCAATATTCACACATTTCTGCCACAGATTGTAAAATTTTAAATTTGCATAGCATGTAGACATTCTCTTTTACCTACTGAAGACTAGCTGGTAAGAAACTTCAGATGCATCTTTTGGCAGAACAGCAAAATGCTGTTCGAGATACAAAATCCAGCCCAGAATATGCCATATTTTTCGAAACATACTTACCTTGGCCAACAAAGTTTCCTTCCACCCCGCATTATTTCATATGCAAGTTTGTATTTTTCTAAAGATGTCGACCCAGATTCTACATACTTGCATGCCATTTCTCGAAGACTCCATGTCAACATAGCCTTGATTTCCTGAGGAGTACCTACTGATTCGGCATCAATTAATGCACCATACTCAGCATTCCTAGTCCAACGATGCAAGATGAAATGAGGTGGAAGTTCTTTTATATCCAAAATCTGGAACAATCTCAAAATATATCTACAAAGCTCACCTTCCGATTCAAACATTTGACAGCCACAACTCACATTGAGAATGGATGCATTAACAGTAACAACAGACTTCTCATTCTCATTGCCACACCTGCGCACTAAATATCTAGTTATTGCACCTTCTTCACAAATCTTGGACTCAAATTGATTGCTATCCTTTTATGTTTACATGAGACTCAAATTGATTGCTATCCGACCTACATATATATAAGCACTTATTTGAATATAAGACTTGATTAGACTTGTAGGTTGCTCCATGCTTATGTTTGAATCTCTATGTTATTTTCCCTTTATTATGTATTTGTCGTTGATGAAAGTCTTATAATTATTTTGTTGCAGGTGACATCCATATTAGTGCAGTCGGTGGACATGGCATCTAATTGTAGTCATCGTAAGTAAAGATCAGTGATTGTCGTAGCGTATCGATCGAGCATATACGACTTTGTTTTGCCTTTTTTGCTGTTCTTTTTTTTTTTTTTTGGGAAATATGGCTGATAGGATCAATTGGAGCCCAGAGGAAACAATTATTTTTGTTGACCTATGCTTGGAGCAAGTGAGGTTAGGAAAACGTGGCAGCGGCCACTTGCTGCCTGCTACATTTCGGGAAGTAGATGTGAAATTCGAGGAAATTAGGGGAAGAAATTGACCCAAAACAATTACGAAACAAGTGGGATTCTTGCGAGCCCAATGGATAAAGTGGAATTGGCTGAAGCGCTACGTGAGCTAGGGGTTGATGGAATGAAGTGGTTCAAACCTATGAGGCGTCGGATGAGTGGTGGCGTGCAGCAATGAGGTAAATATCGAATCAATACATTTTTTATCTGTTTCATTATGAATTAATGAACACACCACTGGAGCTACTGAATACATTTCCCTTTTCTTTGTTGCAGGAGTACAAGAGGATCACATTGGAAGTGTTCTCTGTTTCCCGGATGCGGGGATTGCAGTACAAGGAAAACCTTGATGAAATGTTCAGTGGGACCAAGGGACGAACGACAAGTTATGGCACCATCATCATCTGCTCCCCCGCCACAAGATAGTCCAGAAGGAAGTGGAGATTCAGAGGGTGATCCACAATATGTTGATCCTCAGGACAATTTGCCATCAGTTGCAAATGATTCCAATGAAGACAGCTTTTTCGAACAACGATGCATGCTGAGGAATCTTCTAAGAAAGAGAGAAAAACTTTGGGTCAAATGGTAAAAACGAGTAGGGAAGAAACGATACTCCAAGAAGATATTACAAATGATTTAGGGATTAATTGCATCTATGAAAGAAAGATCCTCCAACAACTCCATGTCTGTATGCAGTGGGGACGATCCACGAGTATAAAGGCGGTGATGAAGAAGTGTGGACACTGCCTACTATTGTACAAATATCCAAATGGCTTGGATGCTGCAGACGTCCTTATGGACCCCGATAAGCGTGTAGTCTTTGTCAGCTGCCCAACCCCGGAAATAAAAACCCAATTTTTGTTGCGAGAGATTGACAAGATGAAAGGGCTAAACCATGACAACAACATTTCTTTTCGTCATTAAGTTTATGTTAGATTGTGATGCTGTTATATATAACTTGTAGAAGAAAGTTTAACTTATGTATTTCATTCACAATGTTCATATGTGTTGGATGATATTGTTAGTACCTTATTCCTAAGATTGCTATGAAATAGTCTTTTGTTTGTAAATTCAGTTCAATTTCACAGGGACACAAGTGGATTATGCGTTAGAGGAAGATGTAATCAAAGTGTCAATGATATATCTTCTAATGGAGAAGCACTTACGCAAAGCACACCATGCTACAATTCAAGAAGGAGAGGGTCGAACCTATCAATGAGCTACTAATCATAACAATCCAAGAAGATGTCAAAACATGTTCAGGTTGAACCCAGACCTGTTTCGACGATTGTGTGCAACCTTGCAAGAATATGGCTTGTTCGTAGTAGAGGAGTTGCTAAGGATAAAAAGTAGGGATAAGTTATGTTATCGTTGACATGGAGCTACAATGAGGAGTAGTTCAAGAGATTTTCAGCATTCGTTGAAACAGTATTCCGACACTTCAATGACATCCTCACAGCAGTAGTGTGAACTGTCGAAAAACATAAATAAAACCTGCACATCCTGACTTTCCTAACATTCCATCACATATACGACAGAGTGAAAATACTTCCCATTCTTCAAGTTATTATGTGTTTCTCGATTTCGCTCGTACATCTATATTAATGTTTCCACGTAATTAACAAACGTACTTTTACAGGATTGTATTGGAGCAATGGATGGAACTCACATTACTGCCCATGTTCCAACTAATGACAGAATTATAAACACCAACAGAAAGGGTGAAGTTACACAAAATGTGTTATGCGTTGTGATTTTGACTATAGATTACATTTGTAGCAGCAGGTGCGTGGACAAAGTCATGACGCTAATGTATATCTCGTGTAACTAGGATCCCCAATCAACTTTCCACACCGCCTCCCCAGGTAAAACTAGTTACAAAATGGCATTGCAATGTCTTACATTAAATTGTAGAATCGTTTCATCCCCTATATCATGAAATACTATTTACAGCAAAGTACTATTGGTTGACTCGGGATTCCCAAATAAAAGTGGATTTCTACTCCGTATAAAGGAGAGAGATACCATGGGTCTGTGTTTCGACAAGGGTACCCACCAAGAAATCCAAAGGACTATTCAATTATACGCATTCGTCTCTTCGGAACATTATTGAACGACATTCGCAATTTGAAGAACGGTTCCGTATTCTATAATGCATGCCCAATTATAAAATGAGCAAACAGATAAAAATAGTGCTTGCTACAGCGGCTTTGCATAATTACATTATAATGAATGATGGTGATGATCCATACGTGAATGATTTTTTTTCAAGTAAAGAAGCTGCAGCAACTAATTGCTCTATGGTGAACGAGGCATATGGGAGTAGTAGTGCGACTAATTCAAGTGGTCATCGGTGGATGAATGGTGTACGAGATAGTATTGCTGCTGATTTATTAGCAAGACCACCTACTAATTAGATATGATATCATCTAATGCCATGTACCTACTACTATGTTGTTCATCTGAATATATATTCGTAAAATTGAAAAAGTAAGTTACTGAAATGACAATTACCTGATTCAATTGAATAATGAATAAAAAAATAACAACGATCGTACCTATATTAGTTGTAGCAATTATAATAATAACGACACTAAGAATAAAGTCATCATATAGTTGAAGTAGGAATACAATAGAGCAGACAATTTATCCATACAAGGGACTCAAAAAAAAAAAAGACAAATGAGAACATAACGAAACAGATAGTTTATCCAAACATGAGGTTGGAAACAGATACAGATTAGACAGCTTCATCCAAACAGCCTTTTTTCGAACAGACACAGATCAGACAGTTTCCCAAACACCAGGTCACAAAACAGATGCAGATACAAATACAGATCAGATACAGATACAGATACAGATGAATAACAGACGATCCAAACAGACCCTAAACCTTATATGTTCTATGGCAATGGTTGGAGGCTGTTTAGTTAGTGTTGAAATGGAAGCTTGGAGATTTAGGAGCTACCTTAAAGTAAGAAATTGCTTTGAAAAGTAAAAAGTTTTATAGCAGTTCAAAGTCCTCAAAACCTTAACCTAAGCCAAGAAAGAGTTGGATGCTTAATGTGTGAGTTCATTCGAAAGATTGTAATGATCCATAAGAGAAGAGCAAACCTTTATTTATACTAATCGAGCTTGATACAAAAGATGGAAAGCCATTAAATGGAAATGAATCAAGCTTAAATGTTAGGGTTTTGACCAGATTAATTTTACACAAATTAGTGGAATCAATGTAAATGATTGACCAATTTGTATAATTATATGTTAGATTCCTTCTAAAAATAATATGAGGAAACTTCAATGAACATTGGGGAGCTTAATTTTAAGTCTGGTCAATGGCAAAGAAGAAGGTGTACATATTGATTTTCCTTGATATTGCAAGCCTGATTCAACTATCAAAAAGGACGAATTAAGATTGGTGGTTTTGATTCAAAGAAGGAAATGCAAACTTGTTAATTATAAAGGGATAATGATTAAAACTGGCTGGCAAAGGTGGTGGTCAAAAAGGAAAAGTGAAGGAAGATAAAGGAGAATGAGGAAGAAGAATAAAAAATATGAAGATTACTAATAAGAAAGCGTGGGTTGAACCCACAATTTTAGTGTAAAATGATAAGATCGCGCATGATGCGATTAGATTTCCAACCATCTTAAACAACTGGGATGGAGAATTGAGCTTTATTAACATATACGAACAATATTCTCTTAAGGGTTTCAATCTAAGCCTAATTGAATGAGTCAGATCAACTATGGCCATCTAAGTGTGCTCAAACTCAAATGCATAATAAAAATAACATTTTCCATAGCTCATACTAAGCTCAAATTTGTACATGAAATTAAAATAAAATCCTCTAATAAATCATGTATAACAAACTTTTAGGCATTTTGTTGTATTAGATTAGGTATATCTCAGTTATGGTGTTCCTCAGTTGAGAAATTTAAATCAAATTTAGATCCATTTGTAGCCATATTTAGCTTAAATTGCCTTTCCATTAAAGATAATGATACCTCGTCCAATTTTTGTAAAATGTTAATTATTCGAAAACCTTGGTCTTTTAATTAAAAATTAAGCACTTTGGTCAAACTATATATACTAATTTGGAGCCAATGAGATCTTTTATATTAGTAATATTTATTTTTATTATGCATAGAAACCTTAAATACTTCAGTTTGATCCCTATTTTATTAAATTCTTTGGTATTTTTCTTTTTTCTTAAGATTTTTTTTCTTTAAACTAGTTAGACTATTGCTGGCAAAATGGGGTGTATACGACACTTTTATATTCATATTTGTAATTAGGATGTCTGTACGAGAATCAATGTTGTTACATGTGAATGCAATTTGATAAGTTGAGGCAGCCCTTATGTATGCCCAAATATTACATACAAAATAAACTTTAAGTTTTGTGAACTCTATACATAATCATTAATTTATGATAGAAAAGAAAACATTTCGATATCCCAATAGGACCACAAATAAAATAAAGGGGAAATTCATTTTGAAAGATTACAACCTCCCTTAGTCTTCACTGCTTCCATTTTCATTGATTTCTTCAAGAATAATCACAAGAGCAACAATAAAAGCATAGTCAACATTTGGATAAACCGACACAGAGAACATGTCCTTCTCGAGTACAATGCTTTGCAAATTATGTTTCCTATGCATCTGTAAATATATAAAAGGTCATATAAAAGTAAGTAAATACCCCATTCACTGGATCTGTGCTCTTACAATCTACTTACTAAAGCCACTTGCAATGAAATATATCGTGGAGTTTTTCAAGCCATCAAAAATTAAAATCTATTTTTCAAGTAGGGTTCTATTTATTTAAAGATAAAGGTTTTTCAGTGACTTATATATATATATATATATATATTATAGCCATTTATATAATTAAGGAAAAAATTATTGATGCTAAAATTAGTAATAAATGGAGTACATGAAAGTTATTAGGCGGCTTTACAAAAACATGCGTCGTTCTTAAATAATAACCATCACATAGAACAAAATTACTCTTTTGTTTCCTAACTCCCATTGGTGATTCACTTATTTAATCATTTAGGGAAAAACCGCCTTTTCATACCTAAACTTTGGTCAAGTGGATAAATATATACCTAAACTTTCAATAAAATCAATTTTATACCTAGCCAAAGTTTTCATACTCTTTTTCACTACCTCATTCTTTTATTGTCTTTTGAAGTAATGGGCATCTGTCAGACAATGACTAGATAAGTTAGTAAAAAGGAATACAAAAAGTTTTGTTAGGTATGAAATTGATATTTTTGAAAGTTTAGGTATCTAGTTGTCTAGTTGATCAAAACTCAGGTACCAAAAAAAGACTTTATCTCTATTATTTATCATTTATCATTTTTAAGCATTCACAACCGATGGTACATGCTCATCCTAAGAAAAGTGATTTGATTTTTGTCTAAATTTTGTAAACAATTGTCTATGAACTTACTTGAGCAATAATGGTCGAACTATTTCCCAAATAGATTGTACAAGATCTTTCTAACCAGCTCCCTCTGACCTTAAAATCACACACATCTTCCTTTGTGTTACTTGCCAAGAAAACATCTAACTCTCGTTTTGCTTGGATCATAGAAGACTTCTTAGCACTAAAGATTAAGTCGCTAGGATCTGTGTTATCCCCCCTGAATACTTGCCACCTTCTGTGTGCTGTTAACATCTGCAAAAAAGAAGATGTATTTCAATTCAGTTAAAGCGTTAGTTAACTAATAACTGGTGACTATACAAGCAAATTACTAGTGACATGCCCAAAATGTTTTTGAACTTTCTTAGTCATGAAAAATTAGCTTAAGAAATGGGAATTTAATGGAATTTCTCAACAGCATGTTAGGTTAATTTTATAAAGGTGGAATACAATAATTATTTTTTACTTACAAAGTGTGGTAGGGTGAAACAAGTCTTGAACATTACACCACTTTATACAAACCTACTTTCACCCTTCAAATGTCTTTTACAAATAAGGATAATATTTTTAGTTATACAAATATATCTATATATATGTTAGAGAGAGAGAGAGAGAGAGAGAGAGAAGAGAATTAAGAAAAAAAATAGTAATTTGTCTTAAATGTATCATTCAAGTTCCTTTTAATTATAGTTGTATATACAAGTGATTTGAAGGAAGTAAGTTTTATGGTATATCTACCAGAACGAGGACAAGATTGTTGCCAAGACATGCGGCGTGCCTTGGATAAAATCAAAACACAGCAAGAGAAAGCATAGCTGGGAGAGAATGTTGTTGGAAGTTGCTATTTCATATTACAAAATTTAAAATATTCGGAATATCCATTTGATATCGAAGATACATTCTAAATTCTAAAGCCAATCATTAAAGAAATGTTTTTGGATACTTTTCATTGGAAAATTGATTTATACTTTTGGTCAGGCATGCCATTAATAATAGAAAATGAAAATGAAATTTAAAACCGCATATCATTAATATATTTTTCTCAATATTCTATTTTCCCTGTATTATTGAAATATGATTATGTTATTTATTTTTTAGACACATGCATCATATGACATTAATGTGAAATATCTTAATGTGTATATATATGTATATATATATATATAAATATAATTTTACCCCATGTGGTATATATCAAATCTACTATATTTTTTTAAAAGCAAATAATATTTGATTGTGCAAATTTTAAATGTTTGCAGCACTTGATTGCTTCAATTGAAAAACTCCTTAGGACTTTATTATGAAACCCAAAAGTTTCAAAGCATCCAATTCATTTTTCCATTTAATATTCTTTCACATTCAATTCCTAAAATCTATTTCTTTATTTCTTTGTTCATATAATATATAGTTTTACAATCATTCTCCCTCAATAATTTGATGAATTTCTCGTAATCGCCTAGTTTATCTTTTAATTTTAAATTGAGTAAAAATCCGATTTCCCCTCGAATTTATTTATTCTTTTCTACGTTAGGATTACAATGAAATAATAGGATACCTTGAAGTTACGTATGTTTTTAAATCTTCATTACACACAGTTCACAAAAGAAAAAAAGAAAAAAAAACATGGTCAAGAAAAATAAACCAAAAGAACCTTAATAACACATTAATATTAATATACCGTCTTTAAATCATCAACTATACTCATTAACAAATTGAAGCAAAAAAAAAAAAAAGGAATGACTTCTTAGAAAGATGAAAGAAGAAAAAAATAAAATGACAACAACAAATTACCTTTTGTCGAAGAGATATAATGGGAGCACCAGCGGCGTCAAGTATGACACGACGATCCCTAATGGTAAAGAAGGTGCCTTTAACTTTGAAAATGACATTCCCATTAACATCACATACCAAGAAATCGCCCTCTCTAGTGGTAAGAAGCTTCCTCACAATGACTAGGTCTACCACATAGGGTGCACAAAATTGATGGCTTATCACTCTACTACTGTATTATAATTGTTACTCTGTGGAAACCCTAACCCTAACTCACCCGTGTTTACCAGTGTTTGCTCCATCCTTCACATTTACAATCTAATTAACGTCGTTTTTCATACGTAACTTGGATATGAAAACTACATGGATGGTTTGATTACACTCTTAATTAATTAGATTGATCAATCATGGTTCGTCACCATTTCTCATTGATTTATAACAAAAATAAGAAACGAGGGAAAAAAGAAGAAGAAATTAAAAGTGAAAAATCAATTGTTAAAACATGGGATGGTTGTTAAAGAGATGAGAGGCCCGTGCTTTGTGCTTCCTTGTTTCTAGAGCTATTTTTGTTCTCTACTATTTTTAGACATATGCAATGTTAGTTGCATTTTATGCTTTTTCTCGTTTGATTTTGGTTCGGTTCTTAGTTCCTACGTTAAATATGAGAACAAGTTTATACATATTGGATTTCTTAAGAATAAGGACCATTTTTGTTTTTATGCAATTTTAACCATTAATTATTATTCGTGAAGTATTTTAAGAATTTGAAGAGAATAAATTAATAGATGGAAAGAATGCCAATGGATACCTCAATTTCCTCTCATTATTGAGTGGACTAAACCTTTTTCCTTATTAACTAAGAAGGGCTTAGTCATATAAACTGGATGAAAAAATTTTCATAAAAATAAATATTTATGTTTGTGATAGAGGAAAAAATTAAGTCAATACTTATGTTGTATTTACACGCTTTTTTTTTTTTTTTTAAATGATAAAAGGAGAAATCATATGAATTTTTAAGAATGGTAAGATTTTAGTAGGAAATTGAATGGTTAAGGTGATAATTAATGATGGATCAAATAGCATCAAAATTAGAGCCGATCAAGTTCAAGTTTCAACAATGTATTTTAAGGAATTAGATTTAAAATAGTATGGGATACGAAAGATCAAAGCCATTTCGAGTTTCGGAGGATCAAAGCCACCGATCTAAATTTGTGCACCAACAGCTTGAAGCTTGGAGTTTGTGCGCTAGCTTGAATGCCCACTATAAGAATTTTTACTTGTAATAACGTTTCCAAAATTTGCAAACGTTACTAATTTGTAATTGTTTTAGCGATTTTTAATAAACATCGCATAAACTACTCTATTAGTAACGTTTATTATAATAGTGAAAATATGTAAAATATACAATATGATTTGTGACGCTTTCAAAGGTAGACGTCATAATAAAAATAAAATAAAATAAAAAAAAGCAGACTCTTACATGTACACTTACTTTCTAAAAACTTATCTTCTTTCCTCAAACATTAAGTTATATTGAAAAAAGATATTTTAATAAAGTATTTATTAAAGAACACTACCTATTATCTTAGATAACCCAAATTCTATCTTTAATTATTAATATTTCTAATATTTATTACATTTTAATGATTTTTATAACATTTCATGTTTTTTTTTTTTTGTGATCTATATTATGATTGGTCTATCTTTCGTTTTTTTTAAATTGAATGCGTTGGTTTTTCAAAATTATTTTTTCTTTTTTTCTATATATACTTGCAATATGAGTGTATCATTGTATAATAATAAAGAGCAAAAATAATTGAGCATTTTAATGCATGTATAAAAGTAATGTGTATAAAATCTATGATATTAATTTGATTGATATTTTTAATATATTATTATTTGTATTTTTTATAATAAATAATCATATATAGGAATTTAGACTAATCACTTTTAGCCTCAATATATAATACTACATTAATTCTTGTTCTCCATAGGACCCTATGTTACTCATAATTTCAATACATATATTCTTTACATCTGTAAGTAATATTAGAGCCATTAAGGGGTCTAGTGTCTTATATGTTTATATTTATTTTGATATTAATAAAATAAATCAAAGAAAAATAAATAACAAAGTTACAGTAAGGGTGAATAAGTTAGATAGGAGTTATTATAGCACAAATACATAACCTCAAAATAATTAAACAATTATATATTTTTCTAATACATGCTTCTAGTAAAAAGATATCAACCAATATGTATTAATAAAAAATAAGTCATGTATCAAGAAAAAAAATCTACACTTCTCAATATATTAAATAAGTCATTTATTGATACAAATAATTATTTACCATCTTTAAGCACCCATTTTCGGTAGGTGCCATCTTGTCACGCCCCGAAGGGTACCCTAAACATGGCAGTCCGCCACATATGGTATTAAAACTTAAGAATGACTTCCCGAAGTCATGCGAAAGTTTTCAACACCATATGTAAGGCATCTATCACAACAATAGGAGACACCGGTGAGATGTATAGTTCAAGATAATAAATACAGCATACAAGAATCTAAATAATCATCCAATTTATCATTAAGAGAATATAATTGATAAGATCATATTTTGTACAAATCTTGATAATCAATTGAGCTAGAATGGATATTAGTTTTGATTAAATTTTATGTTTCAGGACTAATTTGGATAAAGAAATCAAAACAATTGAATTTGAATTGAAAAGAGGAAAAATTGAAGACAAGGCCGGCAATTCATCATTGAAAGCCGCCGGCTTTTAGCCGGCGTAAAATCCAAGGCCGTTGCAGCACAGCCAGCTTTGCCCAGCACAAGTTAAACAACATTTAAAGCCGCCTCAAAGTTGCCGGCGTAGAAGATGAAGAAGCCAGCGTAAATGAAGGCCGACAGCCCAGAACTGAAACATCACCAGCTTTGAAGGAGTTACATTATAAGCCGGCATGAAAGCCGCCGGCCTTGAGGCAGTGTACATGGAAGAATTGAAGAGACATGAAGACATGAAACTTGAAGGAAAATGAAGCAACACATCTGTTGGAATGCCTACGCCGGTGTCAAAGCCGCCGGCCTTGGGACGGCGTTCGTTATAAATCTGCCCAACGCTTCATTTCTGACTACATACGCCGGCTAGATCTACGTTCAAAGCCGCGGCGTTGAAGCGGCCTACATTGTAACAGATATTGAAGGCTGCCAGTGCACTGCCTGCGCAAAGGACAATTTGAAGATACGCCGCCTGTAAGCCGCCGGCGTAGGATCCATAACGGCCGGCGTACATTGAGAAACAGCAAAGTTCATTAAATGTTTTTTACGAAATTTTTCCTATAAATAGGGGGTCTTCCCCTCACTTCAGAATCATCCAAGCATCCAAATATCCAATACTACAAGTAGCTTTAGAATATTTAGAATAGGCATTTCATAAGAGATTTTGAAGAGATTTGAAGTTATACAAGATTTGCAAGTGAAGCTTTAGTATTTTGAATTGGTGATTTCTAATCTTATTCTTTTTATGCAATTCATATACTTGAATATTCTGATCATAATGAAATCATTTGCAATTTCTTATTTGATTGTTGAATCATCATCCATGAGTAGCTAAATTTTTGTGGGAAGTTGATGAAGCTTTAAACATGCTAAATGATTTTTGAATCCATGTTATGATATTTAGAATCATGAAATATTCATATTGAATTCTGATTATTCATCATGTTTTGGTGTATAAGAATTCTAATAACTCGGAAGGGAAATTAGTGTTCACATGAATTCATAAATTGAGATTAAATTGCAATTGCGGAAGCGGCGTAGTTTAATCTAGTTTAGAAATTGTCCATGAATATTAATGCAATGTTTTATGTTGATTTCTCACTAAGGAATTAGGAGATTTTAATATAAAGTATTAGTCAATTATAGAATCGGGAGATTTATAATTGTAATTTTGATTCCACTAATGATTTATTTAACGGAAGTTATTGAATTGTTTTGTGGTTTAAAAGGTTTTCAAACTTTGTTTTTAAATCTTGATAATTTCTTATGAATGTTCATGAATCTAATTATCATTATAACATGAGTTCAAGTTGATTGGCAATAGTTTAAAGTGGATTCTGCTCCTTCCCACACTTTTCACATATCCCTCTCTTTAAAAGCTCATTGCATTCATATAGATAATTAGTTAGATAAGTTAGTTTAACTTAATCATCTTAAAAAGATCAATTGCCTAGATATTAGTATTAGTTGATAATTGTCTAGTAGTTAGTAAATCCTTGTGGGATCGACACTTTATTCATGCTATATTACAATAGAAGACCTAGTGCGCTTGCTAGAAATATGCTTTAAAATTCAATACTATCAAGCACATCAAGTTTTCTGGCGCCGTTGCCGGGGATTTATTAATATTAGACTAACTTCAGCTTTGCTAGTAGTTTAGGTTTAAATTTAGTTTGAAATTTTTCCTTTTCTCTTTGCAGGTTATATGCGAAGAAGTAGAAGTGCTGAAATTCTACCTTTAGATCCAGAAATCGAAAGAACCTGCGACAACAGAGAAGAAGGAACCAAAGAAGAGGAGCAATGGCCGAAAATCAAGATAACAACAACCAATTGCAACCAGCTGCTCCAAGGGCAATTCGAGACTATACGGTGCCTACTATTCAAGATCCCGCCATACGAATGCCCACTGTGGAGGCAAACAATTTCGAGCTTAAACCGTCCCTAATTCAAATGGTTGAATCACATCAATTTGGAGGATATCCAATGAGACGCCAGATGAACACCTTGCCAAATTTCTTCAATACACCAACACTGTCAAACTCAATGGTGTAAGAAACGAAGTCATCCGACTTCAGCTTTTCCCTTTCTCTCTTAGGGATAAAGCTTTGGCATGGTACAACTCCCAACCTCCAGATTCAATCACTACATGGGCTGATCTGACAAAGAAGTTTTTGAAGAGATTTTTCCCTCCAGCAAGAACCGCCAGATTAAGAAATGAAATTTCCAACTTCACCAAATTCCCTGGAGAATCATTATATGATGCTTGGGAAAGATTCAAAGAGGCGGTCAGAAAGTCCACACCATGGTTTACCCGATAATCTACTAATTGAAATTTCTACCTCAGTCTTGATGAAGCTTTAAGGTCATTAGTAGATGCTACATCGGGCGGATCACTGATGGGGAAGACATATGAGGAAGCTAGTGAGATTATTGAAGAATTAGCTTCTGCTGCTCATAATTGGAGTTGTGAAAGAACAAGATAAAGTAGCATCATTGGAAGATAAAGAAGATATCTCACAACTCAAGCTCAAATGGCAACTCTCATCACTCAAGTAAGTAAACTCACAACTACAAATACTTCCAATAAAAACAACAAGTGTTTTGTTGTGAGATTTGCTCAGGACCACACTCCTCTTTTGAGTGTCCACATGGATCATCTTCAAATGACGAGCAGCTCAATTATGTGGGAAATTTCCAAAAGGCAATTTTGGAAACACATATCATCCGAATATGCGAAATCATCCAAATCTTTCATATCGGAATGATGCCAATGTTCTAAAGCCACCACCTGGTTTTCAAGGACAAGGATATGTGAGAAATGCTCCACCTCAACAGCAAATTCAAACATCCACTGATGCATTACTGAGGGATTTCATTGTTACCACAACAAATTCACTCAACAATCAGAATGCAATCATTCAAGATTTGCAAGGGAAACTCCATCAACTTGCACAGCAAGTGAGTAATAGACCATCTGGGTCTTTACCAAGCAACACGGAGGAGAATCCCAAGTCTGTAAATGCAATCACATTGAGAAGTGGAAAGGAGATTGCTCCAGTTGAGGAAACTACTAAAGATGAAGAGGAAATTCCACCACAAAACAACAAAGGGAAACGAAAGATGGAGGAAACTATTCAAAAACCACCTGAGGTGAAATCATATGTTCCTCCCGTTCCTTTTCCAGGAAGATTAAAGCAACAAAAGCTTGATGAGCAATTTTCAAAATTCCTGGATGTTTTCAAAAAGCTGCACATCAACATTCCATTCTTAGAAGTAATTCAAGGAATGCCTTCCTATGCCAAATTCATCAAGAATTGCTGTCTAACAAGAGGAAGATTGATGGAAATGTGATACTCACTGGAGAATGTTCCATGATCCTACAGAAACAAACAACCAGTCTGCCCACTAAGCTCCGAGATCAGGGAAGTTTTACTGTTCCTTGCACCATTGGTGATTGTTATTTTGATAAAGTTTTAATTGATTCTGGTGCAAGTATCAACTTAATGCCTTCATCATATTTCAAAAACTAGGATTAGGAGATTGCAAAGATACACATGTAACTTTGCAACTTGCTGATAGAAGTGTAAAATACCCTAGGGGTATTGTAGAAAATGTCCTAGTTAAAGTTGACAAATTCTTTTTTCCTGTGGATTTTGTAGTGCTTGACATGGATGAAGATAGGGAAGTTCCCATGATCTTGGGCAGACCGTTCCTTGCAACAGGAAAAGCACTAATTGATGTGGAACAAGGGCAACTTACATTACGGTGATGGATGAACAGGTTACTTTCAATGTCTATGAGGCAATGAAGAAATTTGATGATGCCAATGCCTGTTACACCATCAATACCATTGATGAGCTGGTTTCTGAGTCACTTGAGGAACAAACTGGTGTGGAGACTATGGAGTCTGTCTTGAAGACGTGGACAATTGGAGTGATGATGAAGAGGAAGAAGAACAATGGAAGATGTACCAATGATCAAAACCAGATATTATGAATCTTTGGGTACAAATGAGCAGAAGCAAGTTCCATCTTTGATGCAGCCACCGACCTTGGAACTAAACCACTTCCTGACCATCTGAAGTATGCTTTTCTTGGAATTGGCGATACTTTGCCAATTATCATTTCATCTGCATTGACAGATACACAAGAACAACAGTTGATTGATGTGTTGAAAAAGCACAAAGAATCAATCGGATGGACCATTGCTGATATCAAGGGTATTAGCCCTACCATTTGCACTCACAAAATTCTTATGGAAGCTGAGTGTAAACCTACAGTTCAACCACAAAGGAGACTTAACCCGACACTTAAAGAAGTTGTCAAGAAAGAAGTTTTGAAGCTGCTTGACGCAGGTATCATCTATCCTATCTCTGATAGTAAATGGGTTAGTCCGGTTCAAGTAGTGCCAAAGAAAGGTGGTATGACTGTAGTGAAGAATGAGCAAAATGAATTGATTCCTACTCGTACTGTGACTGGGTGGAGAGTTTGTATTGATTACAGGAAGTTGAACGATGCCACTCGAAAGGATCACTTTCCACTTCCCTTCATTGATCAGATGTTGGAGAAACTTGCAGGGCATGATTATTACTGTTTTCTTGATGGATATTCTGGATACAATCAGATCTCTATTGCACCCGATGATCAAGAGAAAACAACATTCACTTGTCCTTATGGCACATTTGCCTTTAGGAGAATGCCTTTGGACTTTGCAATGCACCTGCTACATTTCAGAGGTGTATGATGGCTATATTCTCAGATATGCTTGAGAATTTTATCGAGATCTTCATGGATGATTTTTCAGTCTTTGGAAAGTCATTCGATCTATGTCTTGAGAATTTAGCCTCGGTTCTACAAAGATGCAAAGATACCAATCTGATCCTGAATTGGGAAAAATGCCACTTCATGGTTAGAGAAGGGATAGTGTTGGGTCACAAAATTTCTGCGAGAGGAATTGAAGTGGATAAAGCCAAAGTGGAGATTATTGAGAAGTTACCACCACCCACGACTGTTAAAGGAGTCAGAAGTTTTCTTGGACATGCTGGCTTCTACAGACGATTCATCAAGGACTTCTCCAAAATTTCCAGACCTCTTTGCAACCTTCTGGAAAAAGATGCGGTGTTCAATTTTGATGACAAATGTCTGCAGGCATTCAATTTATTAAAGGAAAAGCTCATTTCCACACCAGTGATCATTGCGCCAGACTGGGAGCTTCCTTTCGAACTCATGTGTGATGCCAGCGACTTTGCAGTTGGAGCGGTACTTGGTCAGAGACGAGGTAAGATCTTTCATGTTATATACTATGCAAGTAGAACACTAAATGAGGCCCAGAGAAATTATGCCACTACTGAGAAAGAGCTTTTAGCTGTTATCTTTGCATGTGATAAATTTAGGCCTTATCTGATAGGTTCTAAAGTTGTAGTATACACTGACCATGCAGCTCTCAAGTATTTGTTTGCTAAAGCTGATGCAAAACCTAGGTTGATTAGATGGGTTTTACTACTGCAAGAATTTGATCTTGAAATTAAAGATAAAAAGGGAACTGAAAATGTTATTGCTGACCATTTGTCTAGACTTGAATCTGATAGTCTCGACATTCCTATCAATGAGAAGTTCCCTGATGAACAGTTGCATGCAGTAGAGATTCTTGATTTGCCATGGTATGCTGATATTGTGAATTATTTGGTTAGTAAGATTATCCATATGGTTTATCATATCCTCAAAAGAAAAAGTTTTTGCATGATGTAAAATACTATTTTTGGGATGAACCATATCTGTTTAAAAAATGTGCTGACCAAATAATTAGAAGATGTGTGCCTGAATCTGATCAGCTTAGCATTTTAGAACACTGTCATTCAAGGGAAGCAGGAGGACACTTTGGTGTTCAAAGGACTGCAGCAAAAGTATTGTCATCTGGATTTTATTGGCCTAACTTGTTTCGTGACTGCAGGAATTTCATTATGTCATGTGCTCAATGTCAAAGGACAGGTAACATTTCTAAACGACATGAATTACCACAAAACAATATTCTGGTAATTGAGCTTTTCGATGTTTGGGGGATTGACTTTATGGGTCCTTTTCCCTCATCTTTTTCAAATAAATACATACTTGTGGCAGTTGATTATGTTTCAAAATGGGTGGAAGCTGTTGCTTTACAAACAAATGATGCCCGAGTAGTTTTGAAATTTTTGAAAAAGAATATTTTTACCAGATTTGGTGTGCCCAGAGCTATAATTAGTGATGGGGGGTCTCATTTTTGTAACAGGCAATTTGAAAAACTTTTGGCAAAATACGGTGTTACACATAAAGTGACTACCCCCTATCATCCACAAACAAGTGGGCAAGTTGAAGTTTCTAATAGGGAGATAAAAAGAATTTTGGAAAAAACAGTTAATGCATCAAGAAAAGATTGGTCTTCAAAATTAGATGATGCATTATGGGCTTACAGACTGCTTTTAAAACCCCTATTGGAATGTCCCCATACATGCTTGTTTTTGGTAAATCATGTCATCTTCCTGTAGAACTTGAGCACAAGGCATTTTGGGCTATAAAATTCCTTAACTTTGATGAAAAAGCTGCAGGTAAAAAGAGATTGCTCCAATTGAATCAACTGGAAGAATGGAGAAATGAGGCATTTGAAAGCGCTCGTATCTATAAGGAACGAGCAAAGAAATGGCATGATAGGAACATCATCAAACGAGAATTTTTTCCTGGACAAAAAGTTTTACTTTACAATTCTCGTTTGAAGTTGTTTCCTGGAAAATTACGGTCAAGATGGTCGGGACCGTTTGAGATAGCAAAGTTTTTCCATATGGAGCGGTTGAATTAAAAACTGAGGATGATCGACTTTTAAAGTGAATGGGCAACTGCTCAAGCATTATTTTGAGGGGGAAAATCTTGACAGTACTACTACTGTCATCAATCTTAAAGAACCATGATCAGGATATAACATAAAAAAAAAAAAATTCAAAAGGTTAAAGGCCGGCTCAGAGCTGCCAGCCTTGAGCAAGCTCTGAGAAAACAAGGAAGGCCGGCTCAAAGCCGCCGGCTTAGTGTCGGCGTAAAAGTCAGTACAGGAGTAGGTGAGCACCGCAATTTAGGCCGGCTTGGGAAAGGTCTAGGCCGCCGGCTTATATGCCGGCGTTGGAGTACAAGATTGACGCTGGCAAGGGAAGGTGAAGGCCGCCGGCTTAAGGCCGGCGTATATTGTAGATTTCTTGATTTCTGAAATTTCCCGATGAAGGCCGGCATCTGGGATTTAAAGCCGCCAGCTTTATGCTGGCGTATCCATTTAGGCCGGCAGTGTAAATCGATAAGCGGCCAGCTTTGAGCTCTCGGTATGTAATTTTTTCACTTACACTGGCTGAAAGCCGCCGGCGTACATTGTGCAGAAGCTTAAAAACAGGTACGAATCTCTCTCTCTTTCATTCTCTCATCCTCATTCTCTTTCAATCACTTTCAATCAAAGAACACCACTCCTAGTTCATCAATCCATTGCATATAATCCAGCTGATCAAGTAAGTGTATATCACCTTTGCTCTTAGTTTTCGATTTAATCCATTATATTACATATATGTTTGTCCAATCTGATGATAAATGGGTTTTTGCTAAAGAATGTGATATTAGCTTCAAGTTTGATTACTTTGATGATGTTTGGATTAAGCTGCACTTCGTTCCATACATGTATACATTTGATTGATCAATCTGTTGATCATTGTGCTGTATTAATCCATGATTGCTGCTCAGATTAAGAAACTAGGGTTCTTGAGATTGGGGGTGTATTAAATTTCGAAATTGGGGGTTGTTGCAATTAAAGTTACAGCTGCTGAATTAGATTATTTTAATGTTAGATAAGTAGCTCCAATACTTGCATTCTGTTAAAATTTGTTAGAATTGAACTTGGAATTGGAATTGTGCTCAATTTTGATACACATTCTGTATGAAATTGATTTTGGAACAAAAAGGAAAAATTTTTGAAAATCAATTTTATTTGAAAAATTTGAAAATTCCAACGTTCAATTCTGAGCTGGCAAGCCTAAGCTGCCAGCTTTGATAAGTAATATGCAAGTGTATATGATCCATGCAATTCATTAGTTGATTGGTTTCAATTAGTTATATGTATTGATATCCACAATGTTTAAAAACATGTTTTAGGCATATATTAAAACTGTGCATTCCTTAATACTAATTGAATTTAAATTATTTGCAGGAATGGCCCCAAAACAAAAAAGACCGAGAACGGGTGATGCTTTTACATCGGGTTCAGATACCCGAGATCTGCTGTCCAGTCAACAGTACACCAAGGACAGGAAGAAAAGGCTGGTCAAGAACGACTTTATAAACATCCAGTATTTAGACTAGTGCTTGCTGGATCAGTTTGATATGGTAGACAGAATTCGAGGGATTATACAAGATCCAGCATGGCTGAGATTATTTGACCTACGGGAGCCTGCATACAAGAATCTGACGATAGAGTTCTTGTCCACGGTCAAAAATATCCCAGACCGTGAGGAGTCCACCTTCCAGTTCCAGGCCTATGGACAGATACGGGAAGTAAAATTGAAGCAGATAGGCCACATTTTGGGACTGTATGATACTGCGGAAGAGAACAGGACTTTGCCAAACAGCTGGCCAGAGGACAAGACACAGGAGGCTTATTGGGCCCACTTAGTTGGTCCTGGATCAAATGAGCACTTTGTCCCATCAAAGTCACTGGCCACATCATTCCGTGCCATTGAGCACAAGCTCATCCATCACATTATTGCACACACCCTGAGCTGCAAGAAAACGAGTCACAGCAAGGTGACTACATTTGATATGTTCTACCTGTTTAGCCTTATTAGAGGTTACAGGATTGATCTCGGGGTGGAGGTAGCAAATTTTATATACCGGCAGGCTGAGGATACGAAGACCCGAGGTATGGGTTGTGGAGGCTACATCACTCGGCTATTGAAGGGGATGAATCTTTTTGAGCCTCCACAGGATGATGAGGTGTATGAGTGCAAGAGAATCACATCTGCACCATTTAAAGGCTGGGGGGTTGCTGACTGAAAAACCACAGGCCAACAGCCACCGGTATTGGAGAGATTGAGTCCAGGATATTTTTCCTGGAGACGTTCCATTTGAGATGCCATCTACATCTGCTCCACCTCCTCCTACAGACGCTTCATCGGCATATGGTATGGACCAGCTTAGCTGGATGTTGAAGAGCTGAAGCGTCAGAGTCAGGAGCTCAAAGATAGTCAAGAAAGAGAAAGAAAGAAGAACAAGAAATTCAGAAAGACTATCTTTGATGCGTTGAAGACGGCCATCTGCTGCATTAGCCCAGAGACGGGGGCTGGCATGACCTATCAGACTTCATCTGAGTCTCATCACTCAGATAGGCTCAGTTCAGAGCATACTTAGACGGTCAGCCCAGGAGACACTGTGAGACACATACCTGAGGGCAACAGCAGAAAGAGCCCAGGGCCAGAGAGCTAGAGACCCTGCTAGCTCTTATTTGCTTTTATTTGATATCTATATTATTGGCCTGTATATTTATTGAGTACCCAAGTTCCTGTGGGTGAACTCATTTATTATTTTTCTGCTTTTATTCTGCTTTTATTTTGTTTTTGTTTTTGTTTTTGCTTTTGTTTTTCTTTGTAGTGATTACAGGAATCGAGCAAAGTAAATCTCTTGCAATGCCAAATTTTGATGATTATGAATCAACTGACTTCAGGGAAGTATCCAATTCATTTCTTATTCCTTTTCTCTGTTTTATTTGTTGAAAAACAGTGAGGTCACTGTTTGATTGAAGTGTGGGGGAAGGGATAAAATTACATGAAGTGTTGAAGTGATGAATATGATCTGTTTGTTGTTGTTTTATTGAAAAATCTCCACCTTGTATTTTTGGTTTGAAAGCAAAATCATGAGGAAATTCTGCCAAAATTTTTTCAAAAATCTCTTGAAATTGGAGATAGTACAAAGCAAAAGAATGAAAATCAATGAAACTGACTTGTGAAAGTATCTTACTCACCTGCTATTGTGATTGGTTTACTAAGTTAAAATTAAGTTGTAAAATCCTTAAGAACAAGTTTACTTTATTTTTAACTTTGGAATTGGAAATTTAAGAGCTGGTCGAGTCCTTTTGTTGAAAAATAAACAGTCTACTTCTTGGAAATTTTAATTTGTAAATATTCTTTGAATTTTAACACTTGGTGAAAGAGGTAGAAGAAACTTTTAACTTAGTGATCCTTCATAAAAAAAGTCTTTGATATTGTATTACATTCAAAAAGAAAGAAACAAGCATAGCCACTACTCCTCTGACTTGAAATATTGAGTTATGAGTATCTGAACTTGAATGTTAAAGTGAGGAAGAGTTCTTAGGGGTATTTTGAAACCTGGTCACTTAGGTGATGAGCCTGGGATGTACCGACTCAATGAACTCACTGTAACGAGAAGGAAGAATGGCAAAAGTTCAATTCTTGAGCTTTGAAAAACAAAAAGATGGAGGCAAAAACCTCCCAAAAAGAAAATAAATGCTTGAGAAAGAAAAAGTAAAATGAATGCAAAATATGCAAAGGAAGGAGACTTATAATAAAGAAGGAGAAATTCTAAGGAAAAAGTAGATACCACATGCTTTCATTTTGTGTTACTTAGAATATATATAAGCTAGAAATCCAAAGAAGTTTAAATGAGTATTTTTCCTTAGTGGATTGAGTATTTGCTTTTGAATTGAAAGTTCTTTTGTTAAAAGTTGAGATTAAAACTTGTTTTGTTTGGATTAACTCCTAAATTTTGATTATAGTACTCTAATTGCAAGGAATTGGTAGGGTTAGAGCTGTAGATACAAGAAAAACAAGTTAAAGAAGTTGAGATTTAAATGGAAAATTGTACTATCTGAAAAGAGATTTCATTTTATTCTTCATTTTGCTTGAGGACAAGCAAAAGTTCAAGTGTGGGGGAATTGATAAGATCATATTTTGTACAAATCTTGATAATCAATTGAGCTAGAATGGATATTAGTTTTGATTAAATTTTATGTTTCAGGACTAATTTGGATAAAGAAATCAAAACAATTGAATTTGAATTGAAAAGAGGAAAAATTGAAGACAAGGCCGGCAATTCATCATTGAAAGCCGCCGGCTTTTAGACGGCGTAAAATCCAAGGCCGTTGCAGCACAGCCAGCTTTGCCCAGCACAAGTTAAACAACATTTAAAGCAACCTCAAAGCTGCCGGCATAGAAGATGAAAAGCCAGCGTAAATGAAGGCCGGCAGCCCAGAACTGAAACATCACCAGCTTTGAAGGAGTTACATTATAAGCCGGCATGAAAGCCGCCGGCTTTGAGACAGTGTACATGGAAGAATTGAAGAGACATGAAGACATGAAACGCTTGAATGAAAATGAAGCAACACATCTGTTGGAATGCCTACGCCGGTGTCAAAGCCGCCGGCCTTGGGACAGCGTTCGTTATAAATCTGCCCAACGCTTCATTTCTGACTACATACGCCGGCTAAATCTACGTTCAAAGCCGTCGGCGTTGAAGCGGCCTACATTGTAACAGATATTAAAGGCTGCCAGTGCACTGCCAGCGCAAAGGACAATTTGAAGATACGCCACCTGTAAGCTCATGCGTAGGATCCATAACGGCCGGCGTACATTGAGAAACAGCAAAGTTCCATTAAATGTTTTTTACGAAATTTTTCCTATAAATAGGGGGTCTTCCCCTCACATTCAGAATCATCCAAGCATCCAAATATCCAATACTCCAAGTAGCTTTAGAATATTTAGAATAGGCATTTCATAAGAGATTTTGAAGAGATATTTGAAGTTATACAAGATTTGCAAGTGAAGCTTTAGTATTTTGAATTGGTGATTTCTAATTTTATTCTTTTTATGCAATTCATATACTTGAATATTCTGATCATAATGAAATCATTTGCAATTTCTTATTTGATTGTTGAATCATCATCCATGAGTAGCTAAACCATTTGTTGTGGGAAGTTGATGAAGCTCTAAACATGCTAAAATGATTTTTGAATCCATGTTATGAGATATTTAGAATCTTGAAATATTCATATTGAATTCTGATTATTCATCATGTTTTGGTGTATAAGAATTCTAATAACTCGGAAGGGAAATTAGTGTTCATATGAATTTATAAATTGAGATTAAATTGCAATTGCGGAAGCGGCGTAGTTTAATCTAGTTTAGAAATTGTCCATGAATATTAATGCAATGTTTTATGTTGATTTCTCACTAAGGAATTAGCAGATTTTAATAAAAAGTATTAGTCAATTATAGAATCGGAGATTTATAATTGTAATTTTGATTCCACTAATGATATTTAACGGAAGTTATTGAATTGTTTTGTGTTTAAAAGGTTTTCAAACTTTGTTTTTAAATCTTGATAATTTCTTATGAATGTTTATGAATTTAATTATCATTATAACATGAGTTCAAGTTGATTGGCAATAGTTTAAAGTGGATTCTGCTCCTTCCCACACTTTTCATCATCTCCCTCTCTTTAAAAAGCTCATGGCATTCATATAGATAATTAGTTAGATAAGTTAGTTTAACTTAATCATCTTAAAAAGATCAATTGCCTAGATATTAGTATTAGTTGATAATTGTCTAGTAGTTAGTAAATCCTCGTGGGATCGACACTTTATTCATGCTATATTACAATAGAAGACCTAGTGCACTTGCTAGGAATATGCTTTAAAATTCAATACAATCATAGCCATCAATAATCCGTACATCATCTTAGGGGTTTCCCCCTATAATTCTCTAAACAATCATAATATCAACTTATCTTTCTTACAACAAAAATAATACTAACGCCAAAAGATATTAAAGGATAATTAACCTAAGATCTTCAAAAGATTTCCAAAAGCTTTTCTAAAACACATCCCTCTCGAGTATATGAAGTCTTTGGGTATAAAAGATATAGTCCTATTACAACAAAGGTCTATCGGAGTATAAGCATAACTAGCTTAGTGAGAATATTCCTGAATCAACGTACTTGTATAATTTCAAGCAAGTTATTAAACAAGCATATGAATGCATCAAGCAAGTGTCAAGCAATACATAATAATATCGGAAATCATATGTTTGAATGGATTTGCCCCTCCATTCAGGTTAGGTGTTCTAGGCTCTTTAAAACCCATCTTTCAATCCACTCATGTAGTTTATTTCAGGCTCCTACTCGCCATCATAACATAGTTCTTTCAGGCTCTTAATCGCCATCTTGCAGATTTCTGGTTACTGCACACCCAGCTACTATACTCTTGTCTCATCGAGAAGCAGCTCATGCAATGAGACTAACTACGTGATATGCATGAATCAATTAATATAATTCATAGTATATGATTAGAGTAATTTAAAGATGATCACAAATTTGCACACACTCCAACAAATAATAGTAAAGCATAAATGAATTAACAATGATTCATGCCTCGGTATGCTTAACATTCTTTCAACCAATATTATCATACATAATTCATTTTCATCTTTTCCTACTTCTAGTGCCTCTAGCTACAAGCACAACCAAGTACAAAAGGTAGGAAATAAACTCACTTGGCCATGAGGATCTATTTTTCTTACGGATGATCGATCGTAAATCCACTAATCAGAATAATCCTCCGGGTAAGAATACTCCTCCTCGGGATCACCTAATCAAGAAAAATACCCATAATAAGTATTTCTTATTTATTCTATGGTACTTATCAAAAACATGTCATAAGATCATTAAAATTCGTATAGAAAGGTAATTCCAACTTAAAATGGCAATAACTTAGTCATTTTAACTCGAATCGCGCAAATAATATACCGTTTTACCTACTCGAAAAGATCTACCCATTTCTAAGGTTATTTTTATCATAAAAAGCCATTTGAGTTGGAAAATACTACGGTATAGAATAATTACGAATTTATAGTTCGCAAAATATGATTTTTCCAAACTTCTCTTTACTCAAAAAATTCTTAAGCAAGATATATGGATAATATATATATATAATATAGTTTGAAAAATCCTTTGAACATATATAGGCCCTCATATGTATGCATGATTTTGTAGTGTTGTCTCAATATTGATTATTTCATAAACAATTTGTCTTTGGTGGTTTTAAAGATAAAACTTTTTGAGAATTTCTCCTTTTGAATTGTTAGAAGGAAAAATATATTGAGTTGTTATGAGTAAATGTTTTCCTATTATAATTTCATTTTCTCATTTTTCAAAAGTAAATTCATTTTAAAAATTTGGTTCTTTAAGTTATTTACTAACTCTATTTCTAGTGATTGAAAATAAGCTTTTCAAAATATTCCTTAAGTTTTTGGTGTAGTCAAATATTTGAAGTTGAGTTAAATGTATGTTTCCCTCTTATTTTTATATCCTTTTTCTTCTTTAGAAAATAGTTGTATTTTAAAACTTTACTTTCTTGGCAAGTTTTATTTTTCTAAGTTGGTTTCCAAAATAGTGATTTGATTTTATCTTGGTTTGAAAACTTGTTTTATTCTTAATATTTGTCAAGTCATAGAATAATTCCTTTAGACAAGTTTATAAGAAAAGCTTTCTTAATAAAGAATTGTTAATATTAGAACTTAGTAAAAATTTCATTTTAATTTTGAAAGAGAATAACAATATAAAATTCAAGTTTGAAGATACTTTCATATTATGTGATTTTCAAAGTCTATGGTGAACCTATTTAAGTTTTATAAAAGGTATGATTGAGTTAGAATCTTTCAATGCTAAAAATTCTTTCTTTATGAAGTATTAAGTTTCGTTTATGAAAGAAATGATTTCCTTTTTATTATTTTGAGGAAATCTACATTACAAATTCTTCTAGAATTTATGATTAGCTTATCATTTGAAAAAAAAAAAAAGTTTATTAAAAACAAGACTTAGATCTTTTGTTTAGAAATTCCTTTTATTAAGAAATCTAGTTTACTTTTCTTTATTTAAGAAAGCACCAATTTTTATTTTTATTTAAGACAACACTATTTTAATCATGCATGAATAGATTATATAGCAATGTAAAAATAAAGATAATACATAATAAATAGAAATAAATACTTGTAAGTAAATAAACATAATAAAATAGTCAAGCATTGGGAACCTTGCTTCATCAAGGTATTCCGATCATGTATTGGTAGCCTTAGCTCCATCAAGGCAGCCTAAGACTAAGAATAGACTAGTCCCAAAAGAAAAGAAAAGAAAAGAAAGAAAGAAAATTGTTTTGACTTGATATGGCAAGTCTAAGACTAGAAAGACCAGTCTTAATATATAAAACAAGTAATAAATAAATTGCAAGACATGAAAATAAATAAATAACAAATAAGCTTATATGCTCTAAATAAATAATATACATAGTATACATAGATATTATATGAGTTAGATTAGAGCAAAAATAATAACAATAATAACAATAACTAATAACATAATATAAAAATAGGAACATGAACAAAAACAAAACATGAACATATTGTTGCTTCTTTAACTCAATGAGTATAAAAACATACACTAAGCTCATACTAAGTTGTATGAACATGATAAAGAATATAAGTAGAATTTTTACCTAAGGTTTAATGGAAGGTTTGAAAAGAGATGAATGGTTTTGTGTTTGTTATTTTCTTCTGAAGAATAGAAATTGGTAAAGAGTGTTTTGAGAGAGATTATTGGAGAGAGGTTTTGAAAGAGTATTTTGGTAGAGTTTTGTTATGTAAAATGGATGTGAAAGAATGAAGGAAGAATGGGTATTTATAGAATTTTGGAGTGAATTTTAATGTAATAAAATAAATTGAAAAGAAATAATAATAAGAAAGGGAGAGGAGGCCGGCGCATAATGGAGGAGGAAGAGAGAGAGTTTGATTAATTTTTGTATTTTTGTAATGAACAGAAGTAATGTGTAAGGTTTGATGTAATAAAGTTGTATTGGAAATATAAAAAGTTAAGAAAATAGTATGTAGGCAGTAAGAAAAAGTAGAGATAGTGAATAGTAATGAATATAGAATAGTACTATGAATAGTACTAGACATATAAAATACCATTGGTAATAAAAATACGCGTAATCGAGCTATATATGTTATTTTTAGTTACCGAAAAATTCTAAAACCGATATTTCTGAAATCCTTGTTTAATTACGAGTCTTTTGATGTTATTGGAATATTTTTATTATTCCGACTCCGAAACACGCTTTTCGAGAACTGATCCTTTTGAGTCCGAAGGATACTCGAAATTCGCGAATATGATATTTCTATGTTACCCCTATATATTATTACGAACTATTATAAGCCATTAACTTAATTTCGTTTCTATGGTTTAGAACGCAGGATTACCGGAGTTGAAATTGCTTGATTGTCTAGTCTTTGTTGACTTTTGAAACTCCAGTTTGACTAGAGTTAGGGTTTAATCGCAACTTTGCCCTAGAAAATTGAGGGGTTTATATCAGGAATCGGATAGGTGGATCTTTTCATGTTCGGTTTTCAAATTGAACGATCATTGGACTTTCTAATTTTGTTTTTGAAAATTTTCTTATGAAATCTTATGATTGAAATTGATTAAGGATTTGGTTTCAACTGGGTCAAACTCTAGGGTTTTGATTCAGTATTCCAAAACCATCTAAAAAAAAAATTCAGGGGCTTACACATCTATCGATACTAAAAAATATAAGATTTCTTTCCTACCAATGCTTAAAAGATTGCATGCCATTGTAATTGCAACCAAGTTTAGAAGTCCTAATTATTTAAAGATATTCATTTAATTATTCACCAAACATTATATTATTATATTCGTCGCTCTTACCCTCTCTGCCTTAGCAATCTTTGTGGAGCAATTAAAAACCCCATACTACAAGTTTTCTCCTCCTTGTCCTCTCTCCGCTTCCCCTTCCCCCTAACCCCCTCTCCTTTCCTCTCTAAATGCAATTAATATTATCAATATTTATATGATTATGATATTTTTTCCCTAAATTCAGTATTCTTTATTACAGTTCAATTATTTAAATATTTCACATTGAAGAAAAATACCCATGTGTTTTATTTATAAATAATCCTCTTTATATGTTAACTTTTATTTTAATTTAAATACGTTGCTTTTCTTTTATTTTCAGAGTGAATGCTATTAGATATGTCAAATTATATCTTACTAAGGTTTAAAATTCCATCTTACTACAATTCTTTTTCAATTTAACAAGTGTAAACTCTTTATTGCATTTAGTCCCTATATTTCATTTAATTTCTATTCCTCAAGACCATCATTTAGGTGTATACATAAAGGATAATTTGATTAAACAAATGTCCTTTCTAATGTCTTATTTGTTTGTAGGTATATTGTAATCCCCCTAATTTTACGTAACCTGAGTTTAACAAATACTAAAAATGTAATATATAATTATATAAAATATTTGGAACAAGTAGTAAAAATAATCAAATTTTCTCGATTTAAAAATGTTATAGTTTGAATGAATTTGATTAAAATTAGAAAAGATTAGAATCTCTACCAATAAAAAAAACTTCGAAACACAAACTAATAATTTCCATGATCTCAGATAATTTATAAACCAACAATAAACCAATCGTTAATATAAATTACTGAATCCTTTTTCCTTAAGTTCAATACTTAGAAAATAAATTCTACGCTTGTTGAATAATGAAATAATAGTTTCAAGCTATTATTAACCTATTAACAATATTAAGTAGCACTAGAAAAAATATTTTTATTAACAAATTAGTATAAGTAACTCCTATATAAAAATAACTTTGGTAAAATGATCAATAGTCCAACAAGAAATCATAGCTAACTTTAATTATAAATTACAATAAAAGACGATTAATTTTTTTTAGAACATACAATTATAAAACAATAGACTAAAAGATCAATTACTAGAATTACAAAAGATACGATAATATCACAAATAGATTGATATCTAAGAATCTAGATTTTAAATAAATATTTAAATTACACTAATAATCTAATTAAAAGATTTAGAGATTCTAGAAATAAAATCTTGAATTGCCAATGTTACCTTCAATAATTTTCATGACTAAAAATGAATAAATTAGCAAATATGAAACTAATATCAAATATGATTCAATAAAAATCTTAGGTTAAATCTATGAGTTGTAATAAACTCATTTCTAGTTTGAAAAACCCGAATAAAAATTTCTTTGACCTTAATAGATACAAAAAATAAGATTTTGTATCTTGAACTGATAATTCAAGATATAATTGGAAGTAGCTCTAAATTTCAAAACTGCTAAGATATAGTCTATTAATAAAGCTTATTGGTACAAAACAATAACCTAAAGATGAATTACCAGGATTATAAATACATAATAGATACTAATACCGATCAATAATTACTAATCTAGATCCAAATGAAAATTCCAAACCCGTTGTTATACTTGTTAGGAAATTCTGAATTCAATAAGACTTGGTTCCTAATTTAATTTATTGAACTGAAAAATTTAATCGCGTAAGTTTAAACACAAAAAATAATTAATCATGTAAACTTTAAATTAAATATTTGAATATATAAACAATCTAGAATTTTTATAGGAACTTAGATAATTTATTTCAAATAAAACTCTTATCTAATCGTTATAAATATACGTTTATAAATTAATATTTGCTAAAATATTTTAGTTAATTATTATTAAGCAAACAATAAATAAATAAAAAAAAATAAAACCAGAAGCAAAATCAACAATCAACGGACAGAAGCTTCATGTTGGAATAGAGTCTTCATGCTGGAGCCGTTGCAGAATTTCACGTGGAATAGTGGAGTCTTCACCCGGTGTAGATTTTGTTGAATCAAGGAAGAAGAATCCCAACTGCAGCAAATACAAATCACGCTGAAGTATATAACGGACAGAAGTCTTCACTATGAGCAGCAAATGGGAATCACAGCAGCAGAATTTCATGCTGAAATAGAGATCACTGAAACAGAGGACTTGGTGTAGGAATTCTTCACGTACAGCAGCAGCAAATGGGATCTTCGGCTGTAGAGTTCACACAGAACATTTCCAAGTTGATCCAAATTTGAACCCCATATTCAACATGAAACCCAACCACAACACTCCACATGAGACCAACATTAACTAAAGAAGAAATCTAGCTCAAACTAAAGTCAAACACAACTCCAAATAGCCATTTATTCCACCGAGCAAGCCAGCTGCAACAGAAGGAAATTCGAACAGAAAAACTGCAACATCCTTCATGCAAATTGCAGCTCTGTTTTGGAAAAATATATGCTTAGCTTGAGTTAAAATTTTTTACCAAATAAACACCAATTAAAAGCCTCTATATGGAAACTTCAAGCACCAAATATTAATTAAAAACCAAGTGAAGAAACCCGTCCAAAAATGTCAACAAAAAGTGCAGCAGAAAATTAGATTTTTGACCTCTGTTTCACACGATTTTGAATCCGATTTTTGTGCAACTTGAGCTCCAAATTTACACCTATAAATGACCTAATTAACTAGCAAACAAATACAATTAATGCCCCTTGAAATCAGCCACAAATTTCATACAAATTCATCTAAAAATCTTCCTCAAATTCGCATCAAAATTTCCACCCGAGAACAACAACTGAAACTTGTATTTTTCAAAGTCCAAAACACGTTCTCTTATACGTAAATCTTAGCCTAACATTACTATATACATATAAGCTTAAATTGGCTACAAAACCAACTCAAAATCTCTCCAAACACAATCCAAAAATTCTCTCCAAATAGCTACTACAATTAGAAATACTTCTCTTTCCTTGCTTACTTGTTCAACCTTGTTTAAACACTTCAAAAAAAAAGTGTATCCCTTTTTATATCCTAGCATATCTAAACATCAATAATTTATCGACCACTGTCACGCCCCAAAGGTACCCTAAACGTGGTAGTCCGCCACATATAATATTAAGACTTAAGAATGACTACCTAGTCATGCGAAAGCCTTAGTATTACATGTAAGGTGTCTAGCACGATAATAGGATACACTTTTGGGAAGCATAGATTAAGCAGTAAAGATGAACATACAAGAATCCAGAAATAAAATATATTATCTTATTAATAATCCAAGATTTATTACATGATTTTTTAGGGGCATACCCCAGCTAATTCAAGGATCGTAATAGTCTTTACAACATTCAAAAACTACATTAAAGATTTCAAAAGAATTCTAATCTAAGTTTCCAAGTACATTTCCTCCAAAAGCTTAATGGAAAACTTACACGATATGGGGGCCCGGCACAAAAATAGGTATTCCTGAGAATACAAATACCTATAGGAGTGTAAGCTTATGGCTTAGTAATAAATCCCAAATTCATACTCAAAGTAAATTATCAACCAAGTTTATTATTCAAACATATGAATGCAACAACCACGTGAGCATACAAGACATATGACTTTCCGGAAATCATATTTGAATGAATTACGCCCTTCATTCGGGTTAGGTATTCAGGCCAATTACAGCCACAACTTTTAAAACATTTTTAAGTTCTTACAATCTCCTATAACGCCATCAAAAACTTATAGTTATTACAGGCTCCTACTAGCCACCAATTACGTAGTTCTTATTGGCTCCTACGCGCCACTTACATAATATACCGGTTATGTCTACCATCACTATTATACACTTGTCCCACCAATTGTATAGCAAATAAAATGTGACTCAACATATAAGCATGCATAATTTCTTAATTAACGGTCTAGTAGTTATATTTATCTTCTTTCAAGTGAGTAACCAAATTTCAAACACTCAAGATAGTAATGTACAAACAACTTTATTACAAACAAATCAAGTTTCAATATACTTAATATTCTTCTCAACATGTTATCATAACACTTCCGTTTGATTTTCCTAAATTCTAGTGCAACTAATTTACAAGCACAATCATAAGTATGAAAAATAACGGGAATAAACTCACTCAGTCATGATGACACCTTTCTTGAAATGGATGATCGTTCGGATTTCCACTAATCGTAGTAATCTTCGGATATGAACAATCCTCCTCGAGATTATCTAATCAAGAAGATATCCAAAATGATGTTTTTATGAAGCTTCTATTCTTAAAGATTCTAAACTTTCTTAAAATCGTGGTAAAATCGTAAAGAACTTCCAACTTAAAATGGCCATATTGCTCATTTTAACTCGGAATTTCACAAATAATATATCGTTTTCTACTACTCGAAAAGATCTACCTATTTCTGAACTTATTTTCAACAAACTAAGTTGTTTGGGTTCCGAAAAAGCAGCGACCAATTCTCCACGAATTTGCAAAAACTTGTTCCTCCTTTTAAATAAAGTTCACTTGAAGAGATAGATTTTCCAAATATTTTATAAGCTTTTGAAAGGTATATACATATATGTAATGACCATAATAAATGTATGAAGTAAATGAAGTTGTCTCAATTTATGAAAAAGTAAAGTCTTGAATGATTTTGAACTTGAGAATTTTTGAAATATTCATTTACTTTGAAAAGATTTGAGTTACTTGAAATGAGTGTTTCTTTTTCTAAATTTAATTTCTTGTAATTGTTCTAAATTCTTAAAGAATGATTTTTATTTTCTAAGTTTAGATTCCAACAACTTTTAAAAGTAATAACAATTTCATAAAAGAATATTTTTTGTTTCTTGTGATTATTCCAAAAGAATTTCTAATACTTGATGAAAAATAAGCTTTTATAAAACTTTTTTTATTTAAAGAAAAATCATTTCTAGGCATGTTTATGAGTTTTTAAGAAACTTAATCTCTTCATTTATTTCTTAGAAAAGAATCTTTAGTTTAAGAAAATAACTTCCTCCTTTATTTTTGTTGAGACAAAAAACATTAGGTTCATGCATGAATATGAATCATAAAATTATGGAAATGTAAAGAAACATAATAACTTGAAAGAATAAGCAATTAAAGGAATAAATCAAGTATTGGGACCTTAGCTTCATTAAGTACCCCGGGACTAAGAAAAGACTATCCCTAAAAGAAAAAAAAAAAAATGTTTTGACTTGATGAGGACAAGTCTAAGACTAGAAAGACTAGTCTTAAAAACAACTTGAAATTAAATAAATTGCAATGAATTAAATAAAGTGCAAGAAATGTAAATAAATTACAAGACAATGAGCTTATATGCTCTAAAAATAATATAGCCATATAGATATTTAGATAATTATGAATGTAAACCCCGGTTTTTCAAGTAGCCAAGATAACCCTAAAACGGAAACCAAAACCCTAAACCGGAATAGCTCAGTCTGGATGAGAACTAGAACCCTAATTTCGGCTTTTCCTCGTTTCCAATTAAGAAACTCTAAAAAATTTAATTTTGAATATAGTCCTTGATTATATTTCCAAAAATATCAAAAAAAATTTTAAGAAAAATTTCAATGTCGGGTCATCCCGAGACCCATTAAAAAAACTGCCCCGGAACTAGAATTTCAAAAATTTACTTATGAGTACTCATTTGAACCGAAATAAAATAAGGATTTCAAAAATAAATTTCAATAATTTCCGCTTTATGAAAAATACATTATACCTTTTATCAATTTCATTACTACCGAAAATTAAATTACCTGTCTATATCCTCACTAATCACAAGTTACCACCTATATACCTATTTGCATACTCTACAATTTCAACCCTTACCATCACTCAAATCAATCTCTTTTCTCCATGCTTTTTGTCCCTTAAACTTCATTACAAGTTATAACAAGTTAAACATCAAGTTAAATCAATCAAAAAAAAAATTGAAAATCAAACTTCCTCCCCCTTGATGAATAGTGGCCCGGCGTGAATGACGCACACCCCCCCCCCCCCCCCAATGCTCCATTTGCAATTTTTTTTTTTTACTCCATTTAACCTAAATTCCAATGCTATATAAACTACTTTTTCTCTCTCTCTCTCATTCTTTCACTTTTCAACTTTTACAAAGTGTAAAAGCTCTCAAATCCTCCCCATTTTCCCCTCCTTGCCGTGAGCTTTAAGTCCCCACACCCACACACACAACTTTCCATTTCCTCTTTCATCTTTTATTTCACTTCAAGTAAGTAAACTTTTACTCCTTCCACTCATAGATCTTTGTTATGGTTAAGTGATTCTTGGATATTTCAACCAAATGTCCCCATGATCTTTTGGTAGGGACAATGAGATATCAAGACAAGAATACCGAACCATTACAAAGTAGATCTAACATTTAAAGGAGTTTTCATGCCAAAAGCTTTATGTTTATCCATCAAAAAGTATTTTAAACAAAAGATCTTTTATAAAAATATAGTTTTTATGTTTTCAAAACTCATTTTAAGCATTTGAAATAGTAGATCTATCATTTACTACTGATAATCATGTAGGCATTTAAGGTCTCATTATTATTTTGTGTTTATGTGCATTAATAGTCTTTAATGCTTTTCTTTAGTAAATAACCTTCTTAGTGTATAGATCTATGGGTAGATAAGTTAATAAAGTCAAAAAGGAAAACACTTTTCAAGAAATGAACTTGTGTAAATTCAGATGACTTTGGAAACCTAGGTTAAAAACACTTTTATCAACTTCTAAACATATCTTTTTCAAGAAAAATGAAGCCTATAGGTAATAGATAATGTTTGATAGTATTTTTCATGAGTCTAAATGAGATTTTACTAAAGAAAATGTTGGAAACAAGAAATGAAGTCCAATAGAAGTTTTGAGCTAAAAGTCATGTAGACAAAATTCGTAATAATGGATGTATGGTTAGAAAACACTATTTTTCCAATTTCAAAAATGGTATTTTCTTAAATAAATGAAGTCCTTAGGGTATAGGTATAATAAATACTTAAAGTTTTATATATAAAATACATTTTTCCTAAAGGAATCAACTTAAAAATGGAATTTTCTAAATTCGGATTTTTGGAAACCCCCTAGTAGAAGACCCACTTAAAAGTTTATAAATGAGGATTTTATTAAAGAAATAAAGGCCTTAGGATATAACTAACATAAAGGTCAAAATTTCTTTAAACAAAGTGGAGTTTTTCTAAAGAAAATCCTTGTAATATGTAGGTGGCCAAGTGTAGTAAATTCACTTGTTAAACAATAGTATGAAATGGTTTTCTAAGAAAAAGTTTATTTAAATTCTTTAAATCTAAAAAGCTATAAGAACTTAGGCTCATTAGAGTTCATATTATGACATTCATGATAAGGAAAATCATTACCATTGCATTTAGTTTCATTTTGTACTTAGGAATCTCAAGTGCATTCATGAAAACCACATTTTTGGAATAGATGTACCCGCTGTACAGATCTGATCCCTCAATTCCGAGGCTTAGATATTTTCAAAACTTGATTTAAACTTCATAATTAGAAATGTTTTCCGAAGTAGATAGAAATCGATATAAAATTTGCGAAATTCCGACTTAAAACGACCAAGTTATGGCCATTTTAAAACGGGACTTCGAAAATGACGCGATTTCGATTTCACTAAGTTTCTTAGAGTTTTAGTATCCTAAGATGGTAGAATACTTATTAGGGTATTTCTTATATGAATAGGTGAACCCGTGGACGGTGACTCTTTGCCTCCGGATTATTACTAAAAGAAAGGCGAACCAATGGCGGAGTAAGTTTTTCTTCCCGATTCATTTATTGTATGTGCTTGTAAAGTAGTGCACTAGAATGTAGGCCAAATGAATGGAATATGAATGATGGGAAATAATGGGAAATTATATGTTGATGATGATGTGAGAACTCAAATTAAGAATATCGAAACCGGGTGATAAATTTTGGTTGTGTACTTAGCTATGATGGATTGTATGAAAAATTGTTTGATCGCCCAAGTAAATGGCTTAATCAACTACTTGGACTAATGCCAAATTCGACACGTGCATATCATAAGGGGAAGGAGCATTAGCATTTGTAGGTTAGTCGTGAACCATAAACGACATCGAATAATCGTAGCTTAGTCGTGAACCATAAACGACATCGAATAATCGTAGGTTAGTCATGAACCATAAACGACATCGAATAATCGTAGGTTAACCATGAACCATAAACGGCATATTGATGGTACCGCAGTAGTCGTTAATCTGCTAACCCAGGATGGAGGGCGCAATTCCATCCACATATGATTTCCAGTTGGTCATATGTATGTTGAACTCACGTGTTTGATGCATCCACTTGCTTGAGTAATAACTTGATTGAATTGTTGTGACATGAATGTTATTGTGGAAGATTACACTCACTAAGCTAGTTAGCTTACGTCCTTACAGTCCATTCGTTTTGCAGCTATCCCATTTGTGGCTTAGGCGACGTGACCCGGCTGAACAGGTAAAGAAGCTAGGAGTTTCCCCTAAAAGTTGGAATTTATGTATTAGACTTCCATAGGAAACTTCTAAGACTTGGATGACTGTATAAGACCGTTAATTATTCTTTTGCGGGAGAATGCCCCTTAGAATTTGTAATATTTATTTATGTTTCATGAATTATATCCTACTGCTAATGCACGCCAAATTAAGCTTTTATCTCCATGTGGACTTGTATTCTATTGTTGTAAAAGTACGCCTTACATCTATATGAGGCTCTCGAAAGACTAAGGTGGTAATTCGGGAATCTTATATGGTATGTGGCGGACTGTTACGTTTAGGGTACCCTATGGGATGAACATAAAAGAAACATAAAGGTCTAGATTATGAACAAAAACAAAGTATGAACCTATTGTTGTTTTTTTAACCTTCATGGTTTTAGAAAACACACACTAAGTTCATACGAAGTAGATGAACGTATGAAAATCTTGAAGGTATATTACCTACAAGAAAGAAGAAGAAGAGAACTTCTTATAAGAGACTTCTTGGAGAAATTTTGAGAGAGATTTGAGTATAGTAACTTTAGTGTAGAAGTGGTGTGAAAGAAGTGGAAGTATGAGGGGGTAATTTATAGGAAAATATGGGAGATAATTTGTGTTAATTAAATAAGTGAAAAATAAAACAAATTGAGGCATGGGAGAGGGGTGGCCGGCGCAAATCCAAGGGTAATGGGGAGAGAAAAATTTATTTTTTTGTTATTTTGTTAATTAAAAGTAAGAAATTAAAGATGTGAAGTTGTATTGGAAATGAAAATGTGTAAGAAATAGGTGTATGGGTTGTAAAAGTAGGTTGTAAGAAAAAGTTGAGATAGATGAATAGTGTAGAATAGTAGAAAATAGTGTATGTAAAAGTAGACATGACAATTAAATGTCGGTAGTAAGAAAATATGCGTATAAATGCGATATCTGATATTTTTAGCTACCGAAAAATTATGAAATTGATATTTTTGAAAATCTTATATTTTTACAAGTCTAACAGTATATTTGGAATATTTTTACTATTCCAAACTCCAGGACACGTTTTTCGAGAACTATGTCCGATCGGGTTCTAAGAACACTCGAATTTTGCAAAACTGATATTTTTATACAACCTATAGCTATTACGAACCATTATAGCTAATTATTCCAACTTCATTTTCTAGGGATAGAGAAAACGGCAATGCCAGACTTAAGCGGTTACAGTAAATAGGGTTTTGTTGACCCTGGAAAATCCGGTTAACTTCCGATTAGGGTTTAAACTATAATTCGAATCCAAAAATTTTGGAGATTTACAACCACCATCAAAACCCCACTTTAACTATCCCAAACGACATCAAAGACCATGTCACGCCCGGAAGGGTACCCTAAACGTGGCAGTCCGCCACATATAATATCAAGACTTAAGGATGACTACCTTAGTCATGTGAAAGCCTTAGTAATGTAAGGCGTCTAGCACAGTAGTAGGAGACGCTTTTGGGAAGCATAGTTTAAGCAAGTAAAGATGAACATACAAGAATCCAGAAATAAAATATATTATATCAATGATAACCAAAGGTCTATTACATGATTTCTTAGGGGCATACCCCCGCTAATCCCAAAGATCGTGATAGCCTTTACTGTCACGGTTCTAGACTTTTCGCTAGTACAATGGAACCGTGCGGCGCTTACTGTCCTACCTGAGTAGTAGTGAGCAAGCTTAACGCAGCACTATTTGATTAGCGATCAATCTTAATATCTGTAAGCAACACACGTAGGCAACAGTAAGTAACCAACAAAAAGTAAAAAGGGACGCAGGCAAGAATCATTCTGAAAATGTATTACACTTTATTAATCTCATGTACAGGCAATAGTAAAGTGTGTGTGGGGGTTTGTGTAAACTGAGATATCATTGACTGTGGGCAGTCAACCGATGAGTAAAAGCTTCTATCCAGAAGAGTACTCACACCCCCACAAAGAGTTTTATTAGCTTTTGTGGTTCTTGCAGGAGGAGACATTAAAATTGGTGAGGATGTAACACCAAAATTAAAATAAGTAAATAAAAAAATATTTACGATAATCCCCCTTTTTACTACTAATATACAAGAGATCGTCACACCCTCCCCCACTTAATCTATTGACGTCCTCAGCAAGGTGTGCTAGAGGTTAATCCTAAGGCTTGAGTTTTCCTTGCTTTAACTGCTCTCCTCTTAGCATGAGGCATAAGATCTTCTTCTATCTCCCAGCTGTTGTCTTCTTCTCCACGATCTTTCCACTTCACTAAGTATTCAATATGTACTGCTCCAATGGTTGTATCTTTGACACTTCGTTCAGCAAGGATGTCTTCGACGGCTTCTCTGACTTTAAAGTTGAACTTGACATTCGGCCGCTTTGACTCATTACGCTTTGGGTCTTCCATGTCAGAGTAATAGGGCTTCAAAACACTTACATGAAAGATAGGATGAAATTTCAACCCTTTAGGAGGCTCCACTTTGTAGGCGGCTTTTCCAATCTTGGCGATGATAGGAACTGGACCAACATACTTCTGCATAAGTCTTTTGTCTTTATGCTTCAATGGTCTAATCTGGTATGGAAAAAGCCTGATGAGGACTTGATCTCCAACATTGAATTCTCTGGGTCTTCGCTCCTCATCTGCCCATTTCTTCATGCGTTTGGAAGCTCTTTCAAGATAGACCTTAGCAACTTCAGATTTCTGCTTCCAATCCTTTGCAAACATATAAGCTTTTGGGCATTTCCCTGTATACGGCACTGCCACTGTGTGGGGTAATAGTGGTTGCTGACCCATAACAATTTCCATAGGGCTCTTGTTGGAGGAAGAGCTTCGCTGGATGTTGAAACAGAACTGGGCAATATCCAGCGAATCCACCCAATTTGTCTAGTTGGCAGCAACAAAGTGCCGCAAATACTCCTCCAGCATTCCATTGAACCGCTCTGTCTGTACGTCGCTCTGAGGATAGTGGCTGGAGGACATACTGAGTTCGGATCCAAAAATGCTGAACAATTCGGTCCAGAACTTCCCTGTGAATCTGGCGTCCCGATCACTTACAATGTTTTGAGGCACACCCCAAAACTTCACAACATGCTTGAAGAAAAGCTGGCAGTCTCTGTAGCATTCGAACTCTTCGTGGTTGGAATGAAGGTGGCATATTTTGAAAACCTGTCTACCACAACCAAGATGGATGAGAGATCACCTACTTTAGGTAAGCAAGTGATGAAATCCATGGAGACGCTCTCCCATGGACGAGAAGGCACCAGAAGAGGTTCCAATAACCCTGCAGGTTTCTACTTCTCGATCTTGTCCTGTTGACAAGTTAAACACGTTCTGGTGTAGTTCATCACATCTCCCTTCATATCCGACCAATAATAACCCTGCTTCAACAAGCTCATTATCCTCTGCCATCTAGGATGACCAGCCCACAATGTATCATGGCACTCCCTCATGAGCGCTCTCCTCAAGTTCCCCACTTTGGGAACATACAGGGGTCGACCTTTGGTGTAGATCAAATCACCTTCAACCCAAAATCTGCGAGTCTTGCCCTCCTCAATCAACTTCTTCAAGTTCTTGGCCAACAGGTCTTGGCCCAGGTGTTCTTTAATCTGCTCTCGAATAGTACCAGCAACTCGACTGGCAGACTGTTGGACTATCTCGGCCAAATAGGCCAAATCTACTCTTCTACTCAAAGCATCTGCCACCTGATTTGTACGCACGCTGTGATACACAATCTCCATATCAAACTCTGCAAGGAATTCCTGCCATCTCGCCTGCTTAGCTGACAGTTTCGGTTGAGTAAGAATATGGCTGGTAGCAGAATTATCAGTTCTCACAAGGAACTTCGACCCCAACAAGTAATGCTTCCACGTTCTGAGGCAGTGCACAATAGCTAATAGCTCCTTCTCCTGTGTTGAGTATCTGTGCTCAATGGGGTTCAGCTTCCTACTCTCATATGCCACTGGATGTCCCTCCTGAATCAACACTCCACCTAAGGCGATATCAGAGGCATCCGTGTGGACCTCAAAAGGTCTGGAGATGTCAGGTAGGGCAAGGACCGGCTCCTCTGTTACAACCCGCTTCAACTCTTCAAAGGCAGCCTGACACTCCTCATTCCAAGACCATCCTCGGTCCTTCTTCAAAAGATCTGTAAGGGGAGCAACCCTCCTGGAATACCCCTCTACAAACCGTCGGTAATAATTGGCAAGTCCAAGAAACGAGCGTAGCTCAGTGATACTTCTTGGAACAGGCCACTCTCGAATAGCATCTACCTTGGCTCCATCCATCCTGATGTGCCCTTCTTCAATCACATGCCCAAGAAAGTTGATGCACTTCTGGGCAAAAGCACATTTCTCACACTTCACATACAAATGGTTTTCCCTCAACTTCTGAAATACCATCTGTAAGTATTTCACATGGTCCTCCAATGTCCTGCTATACACAACCATTTCATCTAGATAGACAACAACAAATTTATCCAGATAATCACGAAAGACATTGTTCATTAAAGTACAAAAAGTTGCAGGAGCATTTGTAAGTCCCCGAATTTTCGGTTCCAAATTAAAAGACCTAAACCCTAATCGAAAGTCAAACGGAGTCTTAAGTCAACCAAAACCCTAGTTTATCGGGACCGCTTAAACTCCGGCATCGCCGTTTTCTTTAGCCCTAGAAAACGAAGTTGGAAAAGTTTGCCTTAATGGTTCGTAATAGTCATAAGTTTCGTAAAAATATCAGATTGAAGAATTTCGAGTGTCCTTTGAACCCGATCGGACATGATTCTTGAAAAACGTGTCCGGAAGCCCGGAATAGAAAAATTATTCCGAATATACCGTTAGACTCATAAAAATATAAGATTTCCAAAAATATGAATTTTGCAATTTTTCGGTAGCTAGAAATATCAGATATCGCTTTTATGCATATTTTCTTACTACCGGCATTAAATTGTCATGTCTACTTTTTCATTACACTATTCTCTACTATTCCACACTATTCATCTATCTCTACTTTCTCTTACAACCTATTCTTACAAACCATATACCTACTTCTTACACATTTTCATTTCCAATACAACTTCACATCTTTCATTTCTTACTTTTAATTAACAAAATAACAAAACTTTAATTTTTCTCCTCCCCATGCACACAAAATGGCGCCGGCCCCCTCCCTCTCTATGCTCAATTTGTTTCATTTCCAATTATTTAATTAACACAATTTATCTCCCACATTTTCCTATAAATACCCCCTCATACCTTCACTTCTCTCACACCTCTTCTTCTCTAAAGTTACTCTACAAAAATTTCTCTCCAATTTCTCTCAAGAGTTCTTTCAAGAAGTCTCCTTAGTTTAGCTTCCTTTAGGTAAGAAATTTCTCAAGAATTCTTCATGTTCATCTACTTAGTATGAGCTTAGTGTGTGTTTTCTAAAACCATGAAGGTTAAGAAAGCAACATTAGTTTCATGCTTTGTTTTTGTTCATAATCATAATTCCTCTATGTTCATTTATGTTTCTTTTATGTTCTTTACCATCTAGCATATCTATATAGCTATATATGTTATTTAGAGCATATAAGCTCATTGTCTTACAATTTATTTATCTTTCATGCAATTTATTTACTTCAATGCAATTTATTTATTTCAAAGTTGTTTTTAAGACTAGTCATTCTAGTCTTAGACTTGTCCTCATCAAGTCAAAACAATTCTATTTCTTTTCGGGACTAGTCTTTTCTTAGTCCCGGGGTACCTTGATGAAGCTAAGGTCCCAATACTTGATTTATTTCTTTTCCTTTAAGTTATTATGTTCTTTTCATATTTTCATAGCTTATGATTCACATTCATGCATGAACATAATGCTTTTGTCTCAACAAAAATTTAGAGAAATGTTTCTTTAAAAACTAAAGGTTCATTTACATAAATGTAGGAAATAGATTTTATTGGAAAATCAAGAACATATTTGAAAATAAATTTTTCATAAACAAAAGGTTTTATGAAAACTTATTTTTTCTCAAGAAATATTCTTTACAACTATTGTCATTTTATCACTCTTTAAAACCAAGTTTTGATAATAAAACCACACCTTGAGAAATTAAAGAAACTACAAGAGATTACATTTAGAAAAAGAATATTCAAACTCAATAGCTCAAGATCTTTCAAAAGTAGAATAAATAATCAATAGAATCTCAAGCTCAAAGTCTTTTTTTTTTTTTAACCTTACTTTAAAAATTGAGACAACTTCATTTACTTCATATATTTATTATGAATCATTATATATGTATATACCTTCCAAAAAGTTTACGAGATACTTAAAGTATTTATCTTTCATGAGAGCTTGTTTACAAAGAAGGAAAACAAGTTTTATAAATTCGTGGCAAATCTGGTCGCTATCTTTTCGGAACCCAAATGACCTAGTTTTATGAAAATAAGCTTAGAATTGCATAGATCTTTTCGAGTAGGTAGAAAACGGTATATTATACGTGAAATTCCGAGTTAAAATGAGCAAGTTATGGCCATTTAAGTTGGAATTTCCCTTTATACGATTTTACCGCGATTTTAAGGAAAGATTAGAACTTCAAGAATAGAAGTCTTATGAAAGACTCATTTTTGGTATTTCATCTTGTCTAGGTGACGAGGGACCCAGATCATCTATCCGGAGGACTACTACGATTAGATCCACCGATATGGAGTGAGTTAATTCTTTTCCTAAATTCATTTCTTGTTTGTGCTTGTAACTAGTGGCATTAGAAAACTAGGAAAAGAAATGAACCATGGCTATGAAAACAATTGTTGAATGAAAGTTAAGCATATCGAAAGACGATATGTTAAATAAAGTGTGATTTATGTATTGAGATGATGAAATTATGGTTGATCACTTATCTAATATGAATTCAACTTATATGATCGATTGTTAAATTAAAATTATTCATGCATATCATATACATAAATCGCATTTGTTCACTACTTTTCTTCGTGTGGGGAAACGAGGAAAGAGTAGTGGTGGCTGGTAGGAGCCGGTAAGTCTACATGATGGCTGGTAGGAGCCGGTAAGTCTACATGATGGCTGGTAGGAGCCGGAAAGTCTACAGGGCAAGCAGGAGCCGGTAAATCTGCAGATATTGATGGTCGTATGGGCCTGTAACCTCCCAACCCTTGTCATGGAGGGCGTTAAATCCATGCTACACTTGATTTCCGGTTGATCATGTGTATCTTACATGTTCATATGATTGATGCATTTCCATATGCTTTGATTAAATACTTGGTTGATGTTTCGGAAATGTCTTATAGTTGGAATTTTCTCACTAAGCTAGTCATGCTTATACCCTTATAGTTTTCTATTACAGTATGATTATCTATGGTTGGCCCCGAGGAGCCCCGTATGCCAGGTACGAGTATAAGCTACTAGGAGCTTTTGGAGGAAGTTTATGTATTTTTAGTTTTGAACATAGACTTCTAGGAAAAATCTCTATAGTAGACTTATGTAGTATGTGGTTATTTTGATATTAGTATTTGTGATCTAAGACTTTAAGGCGGGGGAATGCCCCTAAATGATGTATGAATTTATGATGAAATGAAGATCTTATAAATATTTATTTAAGTTCATGCTTGCTTTTGCTATCTATTTAAATGTAATACCCTATGAGTCTCCTACTATCTTGGAAGCACGCCTTGCATATGGTATCAAAGCTCCTGCATGACTATGGTTTGTCATTCATTAGCTTTATTATTGTATGCGGCGGACTGCCACGTTTAGGGTACCCTCTGGGGCGTGACAGCATTAGTGAGACCAAATGGCATCACCAGGAATTCGCAAGCCCCATAACGAGTTACACAAGTAGTTTTGGGCTCATCTCCCTCAGCAATACGACTTGATGATAGCCTGAGCGAAGATCTAATTTGGTGAAGTATTTGGCACCACTCAGTTGATCAAACAAATCAGCAATAAGAGGAATGGGATAACGATTTCTCACTGTAAGTTTGTTGAGAGCCCGATAATCAATACATAATCTCAAACTCCCATCATGCTTCCTCTGAAATAAGACAGGAGCCCCGTATGTTGCTTTCGATGGGCGAATGAAACCCGCCTCTAACAACTCATCAAGCTGCTTTCTCAATTCTGTTAGTTCTGGAGGCGACATTCTATATGGAGCCTTGGCAGGTGGTTTGGCCCCTGGGATCAACTCAATTTCATGATCCACTGACCTTCTTGGAGGTAACTCCTTTAGGAGCTTGTTAGGCATAATGGAACCATACTCCTTCAAGACACTATGAATTACCTCTAGAATCTCAGCATTCCCTCCATCCTCCTTCTCTGTCAAGACAGTAAGGAATGTTGGCTCTTGGTGCTGGAGCCCTCGCTTCAATTGGAGCGCTGAAAGCATCATTGCCCCAATGCTCTTACCTCTGTTACTCCCACTACCAGCTTTCCTCTTTAAACGGGCACACAACATGGCTTCTCACCCATAAACATTAGGCAATCAGTTGCTGGCAAGGAAGCAACTCGGGTGCTTCTTAGAAATTCTATCCCCAGGACTATTCTGAAGTCATCTAAAGGGATAGCAGTGAAGTTGAGATTCCCGCTCCAATCTCCAACCTTCACCTTCACACTCTTTGCAACTCCCTGAACCGGACAAGCCTTGGAGTTTACAGCTTTAATTTGGCTAGAGTCATCAGATAACACTAGCCCCAATCTCTGTGCTTCGGGCACATCAATGAAATTGTGTGTGGCTCCCGAATCAATCATTGCACTGGCAATCTTGCCGTTGATGTGCAACTGAACAAACATCAGTTCGTTGTCAGTCTTGGTTTTGCTGGGCTCTGTGGAGGCTTTTCCAACGGCTGACAACATGTGTAAAGCTCCCATCCTGGGCTGCTCTTCACAATCTTCCTCAGATTTCTCATTCGGACAAACACCCTCTGCCTTCTTCGTTAGGCATTGAGTGCAGCCTTAGTTGGACATTCTGCTACCCTGTGAGTCCGTAACACAGGAAACAAGCAAGTGGTAGCTTCTTGCCACTGCTTGAAGCACCATTTTTTCCCGTTTATCGAGAACCACTGAATTCTTCTGGCCCCCTCCATTACCTTGTTGTTAGAACTTGAGGCCCCCCCCCTCCCCCCCCCCCCCCCCCCCCCCCCCCCCCCCCCCCCCACTTTTGGCTTTGCCCGACTTGCCAGACTTTCCCCATCGTGTCCCGATGATGCACCCTTCCCTCTGGAATCATTGGTGTAGTCTGTCAAGCGCTCAGCGGCTGTTTGCGCTTGAGTCAAATTCTCTACCCGTTGCCTCTGCAACTCATTCCTGGCATATGGCTTCAATCCCTCTAGGAAATAGAACAGCTTATCATCTTCACTCATACTCTTGATATCAAGCATAAGTGCAGAAAAATCTCTAATAAACTGCCGGATGTCATCGCCATGGCGAAGCTCACGTAGCTTCTTCCTGGCATTGTACTCAACATTCTCGGGGAAGAATTGAGTTCGCAACTCAGTCCTCAACTGTGCCCATGTATCTACATGTGCCGTACCATTCTGGATCTGCTCATATTTGGTACGCCACCACAGCTTGGCATCACCAATTAGGAACATAGTAGCTATGGAGACCTTTGTGCCCTCATCATTATGTCCCATAGCTAGGAAATACTGTTCCATGTCGAAGATGAAGTTCTCCAATATTTTGGCATCTCTCATGCCAGTGAATGGTTTTGGCTCAGGCACTTTAGGTTGATTACCAAGAGCTTGAGCATGGGCTTGGGCGGGAGCATTTGCAACAGCTCGCGTCAGCAATGCGATTTGCTGCCTCAACTCCTCTACTGTCTCTACGGTAGCATATCTCACCAACCTGTTTCTCAGCCCTTCAACAACTACCTGAGATTCCTCCCGAAGAGTGGCAATAGCACTCCTGAATTCTTCAACCATCTCACCAACCCTCGAGGTGATTTCTTGACATAATGTCTCTACATCAGTCATCCTCTGATTAAGCAGCAGTAAAGCTTCAAGATGCCGAGAAATATCCGTAACCTGCACATTCAAAGCCTCTAAACTTCGAGCAAACTCTTCTTATCGCGTCATGGTTGTTCCCACTGGAATAACCTAAGCTCTTATACCAACTATCACGGTCCTAGACTTTTCGCTAGTACAATGGAACCGTGCGGCGCTTACTGTCCTACCTGAGTAGTAGTAAGCAAGCCTAACGCAGCACTATTTGATTAGCGATCAATCTTAATATCTGTAAGCAACACACGTAGGCAATAGTAAGTAACCAACAAAAAGTAAAAAGGGACGCAGGCAAGAATCGTTCTGAAAATGTATCACACTTTATTAATCTCATGTACAGGCAACAGTAAAGTGTGTGTGGGGGTTTGTGTAAACTAGGATATCATTGACTGTGGACAGTCAACCGGTGAGTAAGAGCTTCTATCCAGAAGAGTACTCACACCCCCACAAAGAGCTTTATTAGCTTTTGTGGTTCTTGCAGGAGGAGACATTAAAATTGGTGAGGAGGCAACACCAAAATTAAAATAAGTAAATAAAAAAAAATATTTATAATAATCCCCCCTTCTACTCCTAATATACAAGAGATCGTCACATTTACAACATCCAAATACTATATTAAAGATATCAAAGGAATTCTAATCTAAGTCTTCAAGTAGATTTCCTCCAAAAGCTTCAATAGAAAAACTTACACGGATATGGGGAGGTCCCAAGCACAAAGAGAGGTGTTTCTTGAGAATACAAATACCTATAGGGGTGTAAGCTTAGGCTTAGTGAAAATCCCAAAAATTTCATACTCAAAGTAAATTATCAATCAAGTTTATTAGTCAAGCAAATGAAATGCAATAACCACGTGAGCATACAAGACATATGACTTTCCGGGAATCATATGTTGAATGAATTACGCCCTTCATTCGGGGTTAGGTATTCAGGCCAATTACAGCCACAACTTTTAAACACTTTTATAGTTCTTACAGGCTCCTATACGCCATCAAAAACTTGTAGTATTTACAGGCTCCTACTAGCCATCAATTTACGTAGTTCTTACTAGCTCCTACTCGCCACTTACACAATATACCGGTTATGTCTACCACCACCATTATACACTTGTCCCACCAATTGTATAGTAGTGAATGCAATATGACTCAACATATGAAGTGCATGAATAATTTCTTAATTAAAGTCTAGTAGTTATATTTAACTTCTTTCAAGTTAGCAACCAATTTCAAACACTTCAATATAGTAATGTACAAACAACTTTATTACAAACAAATCAAGTTTCGATATACTTAATATTCTTTCAACATGTTATCATACAACTTCCATATGATTTTTGCTTAAATTCTAGTGCAACTAATTTTACAAGCATAATCATAAGTATGAAAAATAACGGGAAATAAACTCACTCAGCCATGATGACACCTTTCTTGAAATTGATGAGTCGTTCGGGATTTCCACTAATCGTAGTAATCTTCGGGATACGAACAATCCTCCTCGAGATTATCTAATCAAGAAGAATACCCAAAATGAGTATTTCATGAAGTTTCTCTTCTTAAAGATTCTAAACTTTTTTTAAAATCGCGGTAAAATCGTATAAGAGGAAATTCCAACTTAAAATCCCATAACTTGCTCATTTTAACTCGGAATTTTGCATATAATATATCGTTTTCTACCTACTCGAATAGATCTACTCATTTCTAAACTTATTTTCATAAAACTAAGTCATTTGGGTTCCAAAAAAGCAGCATCCAGATTTACCACGAATTTTTTAAAAACTTGAGTTTCTCCTTTTAAATAAAACTCATTTGAATAGATGAAAATTCCAAGTATTTTGGAAACTTTTTGAAAGGTATATATATATGTAATGACTCATAACAATTGCATGAAGTAAATGGAGTTGTCTCAATTTAAAAAAAAAAAAAAAGTGAAGTCTTGAAAGTTTTTGAACTGGAGAAATTTTTGAAATATTCTTTTTACTTTGAAAAGATCTTAAGCTACTTGAAATGAGCATTTCTTTTTCTAAATTTAATTTCTTGTAATTGTTCTAAATTTCTAAAGAATGATTTTTATTTCTTATACTTAGCTTTCAACACTTTTTGAAAGTATTAATACTCCAATAAAATGATTTCTTGGTTTCTTGAGATCATTTTGTTTTAATGAAAATAAGTTCTATTATTTAAAGAAAGAGATGAAGTTATTGTAAAATTCTTGTTTACTTCAAAAGTTCTTTGTATGTTTATAAAATCTCTTATAAACTCATCTAAGTTTGTTTAGGATGACTTCTTAGTCTCTTAGGAAAACATTAACTTCCTACTTTTATTTATAGAGGAAAATCTTTATTTTAAGAAAACATTTCCTTCATTTATTTTGTTGAGACAAAACCATTATGTCCATGCATGAATATGAATCATAAGCTATGAAAATATAAAAAGAACATAATAACTTAAAAGAATAAGCATATAAAGAAATAAATCAAGTATTGGAACCTTAGCTTCATCAAGGTACCCCGGGACTAAGAAAAGACTAGTCCCGAAAAGAAAAGAAATGTTTTGACTTGATGAGGACAAGTCTAAGACTAGAAAAACTAGTCTTAAGAACAACTTGAAATTAAATAAATTGCAATGAAGTAAATAAATTGCATGGAAGGTAAATAAATTGTAAGACAATGAGCTTATATGCTCTAAATAATATATATAGCTATATAGATATTTAGATAGTTATGAACATAAAGGAAACATAAAGGAGTTGAGATTATGAACAAAAACAAAGTATGAACCTATTGTTGCTTTATTAACCTTCATGGTTTTAGAAAACACACACACAGTTCATACTAAATAGATGAACATAGGATCTTCTTGAAGAATTTTTACCTAAAAGAGATAAACTAGAGAGAGCTTTTAGGAAAACTTTCTTGGAGAGATTTGGAGAGAAATTTAAGTATAGTAACTTTAGTAATGAAGAAGTGTGAAAAAAGTGAAAGTATGAAGGGGTATTTATAGGAAAATGTGGGAGATAAATTGTGTTAATTAAATAATTAAAAATTAAAATAATTTGAGGGGAACAAGGGGGTGGCCGGCGCAACTTTGTAGTGTAGGGGAAGAAGAAATTTATTTTTTTGTTAATTAAAAGTAAGAAATGAAAGATGTGAAATTATATTGGAAATGAAAATGTGTAAGAAATAGGTGTATGGGTTGTCAGAGTAGGTTGTAAGAAAAAGTAGAGATAGATGAATAGTGTTAAATAGTAGAAAATAGTGTAATGTAAAAGTAGACATGACAATTAAATACCGGTAGTAAGAAAATACGCGTATAAATGTGACATATGATATTTTTAGCTATCGAAAAATTACGAAATTGATATTTTTGGAAATCTTATATTTTACGAGTCTAACGATATATTCGGAATATTTTTACTATTCCAAGCCCCGGGACACGTTTTTCAAGAACTGTGTCCGATTGGGTTCAAGGGACACTCGAATTTCATAAAACTGATATTTTTATAAAACCCATAGTTATTCCGAACTATTATAGCCAATTATTCCAACTTTGTTTTCTAGGGCTAAAGAAAACAAGAATGTCGGTTCTAGAATCTAGGGTTTGTACTAGCCTTTTGTTGATCTTTAGGGTTTCGGTTGACTTCCAATTAGGGTTTAAACTATAATTCGAATCCAAAAATTTCGGGGATTTACAGACCAAGCTAAATAGCCTTGGGTTACCATAGATTGAAGTTGGAACCTAAGCTCAATAAGATAAGAAAATAAAATAAATAAATATATATGCTAGTTTAGCTAGATTAATTTTTCCTTAGTTACTCATCTTCACCTTCTCTTTAGATTATTATTTTCATCAAGAATGAGGAGCTAAATTCATTCTAGCATCCAACCAGTAAGGATTATATCAAGTTCAAGTGTTCATTATGTTTGATCTCTAGAAATTGACTTATAAATTTATCAAAATTGATCTAACAGTATATTGATGATATTTAGACTATTTAGGATATAAATACGCAACTTGAAGATTTTTAAGTGTAGAAATTCAAATCCTAGAAAGAAAAAACCAAACCATATCTAAACTACAACAAAACTAAGTTGAACTTTAAATAACTCATGTAAATCATTGGAAAGATTGAATAAAGTGTATGGGTGTGTTTGTTATAAGCTTAAAATGACCCCACCAATGGAAAGAACACAAAAAATCGCATGAAATCGACTATTTATTTGTTTAAAATTAGATAAGAAACGAATTAGATATTACAAAAACAAAAATTGGAACATGGCTGTCAGTGATTGCACAACAAAGAGAACTTTTCTTGCAATTTTCTCCCTCTTAATGACCTTGTTTAATAAAAACAACCCTATCAATGGATTGTATTCGGAAAATACTATGAAAACGACTATTTATTCATAAAAAACGGACCAGAAATGAGTTAGATATCACAAAAACAAAGTTAAGATAAAACTGTCATGATTCATCCGAAAATTGCAGACTTGATTTATGAATTTAAAAACCCTACTTGTTTCTTTTCTTGAAAATAACACCATTACTAGAAAGTACTCGAAGAGTACTATTAAATCCACTATTTATACAACGAGATCGGATTTAAAACGAATAAGAAATCGCAGATAGAAATTCACTCAGTTTTCACTCTTAATATACCAATATTAATGTTACTGATATTCCTATTAATATGATTATGATTATAACTATTATTATTACTACTGATTATATATTCAGTATTACTATATTTTATCAAGAATCATTAAGATTGTGAATATTGTCATTATTTACGTTAATATCACTATATTTAATTATCATCAATACTATTATTATTTTTTGTCACTAATATTATTATTTACTAATAGTATGAAACTTGTTGTTATATTATACTTGTATTTATTTCTAATATTGATATTAACATTTCAAAAACTAATATTACTAATAATATCATAATTATTAAACTTAGCTTATTTTGCAATAAAAATGAAATTGAAGTATAATAAAAAATTGAATATATCTAAACTCCATAAATACAACTTCATTAAAATAATTTTTGAAAGACATAGATACTAGAACATACCCTTAAATAAATAAAAATTATTAATTTAAGAGACAGATAAGGTTGACAGGTAAAGAATTAATAAACAAAAATCTTCTACTAAAAGCAATAGGACTTAAGGAAAAGAAAAACCCCTTAAATAAAAATATAGATAGCAATTAAGATGGAGAGAAGCAAAATGAAAACAAATAACAAATATATATTCTTTACTATAGGGATTAAAACCTTAATAAAAACTATATCAAATACCAATACGGAATAATTAGGCACCTATAAGGATTCAATTAAATTATTGAACGACTTAATAATTAATATAACAGACTTAGTCTAATATCCGGCTATCGAGATCAGTACCTATAATACTAGGAAGACTTCTCTTATAGAAATAATCCAATAATGAATCTTTGTCATTTCCTTTTATAGGAAAATAGAACAATTCCCGGATTTTCGGTAGCTTATACAATAATTTAGCGAGGACCACTGGTGAGTTACTTGATTTTATCACATTGTTTGTGCTTGTAGTATAGTTGCACTTGAATAAATATATTCAATTGATATGTGTGAGGTATTGGAGATAATGCATGATGTGGTGTATGATTGAATGACAAGTGATAATTCCACTGTATGAAGTATGTTGATGATTGTCTGTAAATTGTATGATCACCTTAAACTTGATTAACAACTATTGGTACTATAATTGAAATAGACATTGTAAACCCCGAAAAATTTCATAATTCATAGAAAATAATCCTAGAAGTGTAATATTAAAATTGAAATCCCAAAAATTGACTCAAGTTAAAACCAAATTCTAAATCAAGTCAAAAACAAAAATTCTTAGTCTTGAGAAAACGAGAACCCCTAAAAAGAAATATAAAAATCCCACTATCGGTTAAATCAACATCCGTACATCAATCAAATCACCTAACCGTTTCCTAACATGCAAATCAAGACAATATATCCAAATAACGATCGACAACAAAATGCTAGGATCATAAAACCCTCGATGAATTTTAGAATCAGAAATTTCAATTTTCACCAAAAATCAAACTGAGTCAACTCATAACCTTAGACTCGGTTAAACGATCCCAAGAACTAAAAACTATTAAATAATCACCAATAAAATAAGATAAACCTTAGATATCGAGATAAAAATATAAAACAGTCAAAACTCAAAATTATATGATCTTACGAATAACTCAACAAAACCGAAAGTCAAACCGGAACCCTAAAAGTCAACAAAGCCTATAACAACCCTAGTGTTTAAGATCCGGCAATCCCGCTTTCTCAAACCCTAGAAAACGAAATTAAGTTAATGGCTTAAAATAGTTCGTAATAATATAGGGTAATATAAAAATATCAGATTCGCGAATTTCGAGTGTTCTTCGGACTCAAACGGGATCAGTTCTTTAAAAGCATGTCCCGGATCTCGGAATATTAAAAATATTTCGTTAACACCAAAAGACTCGTAATTAAACAAGGATTTCAAAAATATCATTTTTAGAATTTTTCGATAGCTAAATATTAGATATCACATTATTACGCGTATTTTTATTACTATCGTGCTTTAATTGTCTAGTCTACTATTCATAGTACTTTTCTACTATTTATTACTATTTACTATCTCTATTTTTTTTACACCTATTTCTTACTATCTACATACCTATTTTCTTACTTTTTATATTTCCAATACACCTTATATCAAATAATACCTTACATATTAATTATTTTCTTACAAAATTCACTCAAAAATCAACTCACTCTCTCTCCAAGTACCCCATGGCCGGCGCTATACCCCTCCCATTTTCTCTCAATTATTTTCTTTTCAAATTATTTTATTACATCTAAAATTCACTCCAAAAATTCTATAAATACCCCATTCCTTCTTCATTCTTTCACACAATTCATTTCACTACCAAAACTCTGTCAAAATCTCTCCACAAATCCTCTCTTCAAGAATCTCTCTACCAAAACTCTCTCAAACCAATTCCTCACAAAAATCATTCTCATACATAAACTATCTACCACATATCACTACTCACATAATACCCCTTCCATCTACCATCTTCATATCACATAAACCTTAGGTAAAAATTCTCATATTCGCTTATCATGTTCATATAACTTAACATGAGTTTAGTGTATGTTTCTTAGACTCATGAGAGTTAAAAAAGCAACAATTTATTTATGTTTTGTTTTTTTCATGTTTCTACTCTTTCCTTTATGTTAATATTATGTTTGTTATTATTTGCTTCTAAACTAACTTACATAAAGTATTATATATATTATGTATATATATTTATTTAGAGCATATAAGCTCATTTGTTATTTATTTACTTTCAAGATATGCAATTTATTTATTTCATGTTGTTATTAAGACTAGTCTTTAGTCTTAGACTTGTCCATATCAAGTCAAAACAATCTTTTGTTTATTTTCTTAATCTTTCGGGACTAGTTCCATTCTTAGTCTGGGATGCCTTGATGAAGTTAAGGCTCCAATACTTGACCGGGATACCTTGATGAAGCTAAGGTTCCCAATACTTGATATTTTATTTTCTTGCTTATTATTTGTTTCTAGTATTTTCTTATGTTTTATTACTTTATGTGCTCATGATACTTGCATCTACATAATGTTAATGTCTTAACTAATCTAAAAGTAGAATTTCATTTTATTAAAGGAACTCAAAACTAGATTTTCGATTATATGATTTATCACAAAATCATGAAGTTATAAAAATAGAGTTTTGTTAACGTTTTCATAAATAACAAAGATAGATTACCAAGGAAACATAAGAAATAAACATTTTTCTTTGTATATTACGGTAACCAAAGTTTTAGTAAAATAATTTTAATATTAAAAGTTTTTACAAAAAAAAACTTAAGATTTAAACTCTTTTTAACTCCATAACAAAACTAAGAAACAAACTAGTTTAAAGTTAAGATGAATTCAACCAATAAAATTACAAACCCACTTAGGAAAATAATGATTTTCAAGTCCCTAAAAAAAAAGACTTATTTTTCCAAATAATATAAACAAGATAAGGTTAGAAACAAATGATTTACCAATAAAGATGATTCTTTTCGAAAGAAATAAAAGAACAAGTTTTAGAAAACAAAACTTATATTTTAAATAATAGAGACAAGACTCAAGAACCATTCTAACATACAAATTCATAAAGAAGTTTTTCAACAACTTAATATACTTTTGATAAATTTGATTTTTTAAAGTAAAATTTATGAAAGACTAAGGTTAAAGGAAAAATTTACTTGTTTTGAAAAAGGAATAAAGAGAATAAAGTAAGAATATACTCATTTATAACAAACTAGGAAAACATAAAGTTTCTTCAAATACTTGAAAAGAAATTATCAAAGTTAAAGTTTTAAACTCAAAATGAATTGTTTTATGAAATAAATTGTTGAGACACTACCATTAGAATTTTGCATATAAAGTGAGCTTACCTATATATTCAAAGTATTTATCAAATATATATTTATATACATATATTGTTACAAAAGGATTTTCTTTAAAATAAAGTTGAGTTAGAAAATGAATTTGCAAAAGTTTAGAAATAATTCGTTTTAAATTGTACCTGATGTTTTCGGAACCTAAATGACCTTTTATGACAAAGATAAGTTTAGAAATGGATAGATCTTTTCGAATAGGTAGAAAACGGTATTTATGCGGAATTCCGAGTTAAAATGAGCAAGTTATAGTCATTTTAAGTGAGAATTTCCTCTTATACGATTTACCACGATTTAAGTAAAGTTTAGAATCTCCAAGAATAGAAATTTCATGAAAGACTTATCCTGGGTATTTCTTTTGTTTAGGTGACGAAAGATACGAGATTACCCTACCCGAGGATTACTACAATAAGAAGATTGCGAAATGGACGAGTGAGTTATTCCTCTTAATTTCGTTACCTTGCTTGTGCTTGTAAAGTAGTAACATTAGTATACTAAGAAAAGATAAAAATGGATATATATTTGGGGAATTCGGGATTATGTGTATATACGTGATTCTATGTTTATGCGTGAAATGAGAATTAAGAATATCGTAACTTCGAACTTTTTGTTTAAATAATTTTGTTTACTTACTTGTATGCCTGTTTATTGTTTGCTAAATTAATTGATCGCCCCTAATAAACCTTAATAAGGTTTGGCTTAAGAAAAATAAAACGTTCACGCATAGCATCCATCGAGTCACATCTACTTCGGAAGGCTGCTACTCCTACGCGTAGAGTTGGATTGGCTGTGATCGTACGGTGCCACGGGCCATGTTCCTTCCTGGAGAGTCCAAATCGCTCGAGGAAAGCTACTCTAGGTTCGGAGCCGAGCTAACCAAACGCTGTGGGTGAGGACCTGGGGTCTAGCAGTAGAAGGTAAAGGACCTTCAACCCCGATTCCTAACCTTTGATACGGAAGGGTAAATCCGTTCTATATATGGTTTCCGGATAACTATATATTTGCGTAATCATGTGGTTGTTGCATTGTATACATAGCATATGCGTGAAAATCTAAATGAACTTTTGAATATATGGTACGAATGAAAAGAATATCTCACTAAGCTAGTTGAAGCTTATACCCCTATAGAAACATGTATACTCGTGGCTTAAATTGAGGATCACGACGTTAAGGATGTCATGGAGAGATGTTAAGCTTCTATGAAGGAAATGGAATCATAAGATGAAGTAATTTTGTAAGGTTCTTTATATGTAATGACTTATATAATTAGTGGTGTATATTTATTTGAAGACAATAGAGGAATATGCCCTTAAGAATTGTAATTTGTTTATGTTTTATGGTAAGTATTCTCTTTGTCTTGCTACTTTTTTATTATCAATATAAATTGCGCTACTCCGATGTATTCCCTTGGTTGTGATGTACGCCTTGTACATAATATGAAAGCCTTTGCGTGACAGAGGCAATCATTCCTAGGCTTTAGTATTGTGTACGGCAAACTGTCATCTTTAGGATACCCCTCGGGGCGTGACAAACATGCATCACATGATTTGCCTAAACTGTATTTGAAGATGTGGCAGCCTACTACGTGTTAGTATTTCCTTTATCTAGTAATGCTTGGTTTTTCTAGGCAAGAGGCTATTAGTTCTAAACAAGATTACCTTTGTTCCGTTGGTTCTATGGAAACTAAGTGGTAATGAAGGAAGCTGCCCATGGTATCGCTATAAAATGGCTAACACTTAGTGAAGTTTCCAAGGCTTAAAACAGGAATTGAGTGCCTAAAATATAAAGAGATAACTTGTCACGCCCCAAAGGGTACCCTAAACGTGGCAATCCGTCGCATGTAATATTAAAGCTAATGAATGACAATCCTTAGTCACGCAGGAGCTTCGATATCATATGCAATGCGTGCTTCCAAGATAGTAGGAGACTCATAGGGGTATTACGTTTAAATAGATAGCAAAAGCAAGCATGAACTTAAATAGATAAACATAAGATCTTCATTTAATAACAATTTAGTACAGCATCTCAGGGGCATTCCCCCGCCTTAAAGTCTTTGTACAACTATACTAATATCAAAATAAACATAACTACCACATAAGCCTACTATAGAGATTTTTCCTAGAAGTCTATGTTCAAAACTAAAAATACAAAAACTTCTTCCAAAAAGTCCTAGTAGCTTACACTCGTACCTGGCATACAGGGCTTCTTGGGGCCAACCATAGATAATCATACTGTAATAAAAAACTATAAGGGTATAAGCATGACTAGCTTAGTGAGATAATTCCATCTATAAGACATTTCCATAATTCAAACAAGTATTTAATCAAAACATATGAAAATGCACAAATCATATGAACAAGCAAGATACACATGATTAACCGGAAATCAAGTATAGCATGGATTTAACGCCCTCCATGACAAGGGTTGGGAGGTTACAGGCCCATACGACCATCAATATCTGCAGATTTACCGCTCCTGCTTGCCCTGTAGACTTTCCGGCTCCTACTAGCCACCATGTAGACTTTCTGGCTCCTACCAGCCACCACTACCATTTCCTCGTTTCCCCACATGAAGAAAAGTAGTGAAACAAATGTGTCCCATGTATATGATATGCATGAATTAATTCCAATATAAATTTAACCAAAAATATTTAGTTCAAGTTAGAGGTGATCAACACAATTCTCATCATATCAATACAAGAATCACAAATTATTTATCAAACCAAATTCCGATATTCTTAGTTTATATTCAAGCAATCATAATCATAAGTCACATGACAATTGTTCATTTTATCTTTCTCTTAATTTTTGGTGCTTCTATTTATAAGCACAAAACAAGGAAATGTAACTTGATGAGAGGAATAACTCACTCCATATCGGTAGATCTAATCAAAATAGTCCTCTGGATAGACGATCTCGAGTCCCTCGTCACCTAAACAAGATGAAATACCCAAAATGATTCTTTCATAAAACTTCTATTCTTGAATATTCTAAACTTTTCTTAAAATCGCGGTAAAATCGTATAAGGGAAATTCCAACTTAAAATGGCCATAACTTGCTCATTTTAACTCGCAATTTCGCGTATAATATACCGTTTTCTACCTACTCCAAAAGATCTACGCATTTCTAAGCTTATTTTCATAAAACTACGTCGTTTGGATTCCGAAAAGACAGAGACCAGATTTGCCACGAATTTGCAAAACTTGTTTTCCTTCTTGTAAACAAAGCTCATTTGAAAAGATAAATATTTCAAGTATTTTGTAAACTTTTTGAAAGGTATATACATATATGTAATGACTCATAACAATGTATGAAGTAAATGGAGTTGTCTCAATTTATGAAAAAGTAAAGTTTTTAGAAGACTTTGATCTTGAGATTTCGTTGGAATATTCATTTTTCTTTTGAAAAGATCTTGAGTTATGGATATTCCTTTTTCTAAATTTAATCTCTTGTAATTGCTTTTAAACTCCTAAGGAGTGGTTTTATTTTCTAAACTTAGATTCTAACAACTTTTTAAAAGTAATAAATGATATTTTTTGTTTCTTGTAATGATTCCAAAAGAATTTCTAATTCTTGATGAAAGATAAGTTTTCATAAAACCTTTTGTTTATTTAAGAAAAATCATTTCCAAGCATGTTCATGAATTTTTAAGAAATCCATTTTCCATATTTATTTAAAAAGAACCTTTAGTTTAAGAAAGCACTTCCTCATTTATTTTTGTTGAGACAAAAACATTATGTTCATGCATGAATATGAATCATAAACTATAGAAATATAAAGGAACATAATAACTTGAAAGATTAAGTAAATAAGAAAGTAAATCAAGTATTGGGACCTTAGCTTCATCAAGGTACCCCGAGACTAAGAAAAGACTAGTCCGAAAAGAAAAGAAAAAGTTTTGACTTGATGAGGACAAGTCTAAGACTAGAATGACTAGTCTTAAAAACAACTTGAAATAAATAAATTGCAATGAAGTAAATAAATTGCATGAAAGATAAATAAATTTCAAGACAATGAGCTTATATGCTCTAAATAATATATATAGCTATATATATTTAGATAGTTATGAACATAAAGGAATTGTGATTATGAACAAAAACAAAGTATGAACCTATTGTTGCTTTCTTAACCTTCATGGTTTTAGAAAACACACACTAAGTTCATACTAAGTAGATGAACATAAGAATTTCTTGATGGCATATTACCTAAAAGAAAGAAGAAGAGAGGAACTTTTTGTTAGAGACTTCTTGGAGAGAATTTTGAGAGATTTTGAGAGAGTAACTTTAGTGAAGAAGTGGTGTGAAAGAAGTGAAGGTATGAGGGGTATTTATAGGAAAATGTGGGAGATAATTTATGTTAATTAAATAAATGAAAAACAAAACAATTTAAGGGAAATTGGGAGGGGGCGGTGCAAATCCATGCATGGGGGAGAGAAAATTTTAATTTTTTGTTATTTTGTTAATTAAAAGTAAGAAATGAAAGATGTGAAATTGTATTGGAAATGAAAATGTGTAAGAAATAGGTGTATGGTTTGTAAGAGTAGGTTGTAAGAAAAAGTAAAGATAGGTGAATAGTGTAGAATAGTAGAAAATAGTGTAATGTAAAAGTAGACGTGACAATTTAATGCCGGTAGTAAGAAAATACGCGTATAAAAGCGATATCTGATATTTTTAGCTACCAAAAAATTACGAAATTGATATTTTTGGAAATCTTATATTTTTACGAGTCTAACGATATATTCGGAATAATTTTCCTATTTCTGACTCTCGGACACTTTTTTCAAGAACGATGTCCGATCGGGTTCAAAGGACATTCGAATTCCTCCAATCTGATATTTTTATATAACCTATAGCTATTACGAACTATTATAGCTAACTTTTCCAACTTCGTTTTCTAGGGCTTGAGAAAACGACAATGCCGGACTTAAGCGGTTACGGTAAACTAGAGTTTTGTTGACTCTGAAAATCCGGTTGACTTCCGATTAAGGTTTAAGCCTTAATTTGGATGAAAAATTCAGGGATTTACATAACTACAATGAGGATTGAGGCTTTCCTGTATACTTAGTTTCTCTTGGGTAGGTGGGCCATAGTATCGGGTTCCTTCAACCTTGATGAGAGGGCGTAAATCTCCATCCTACTTTGGATTCTAGATTATCCAAGCTTGTAATGTGCATATGATTGATAATTATACTTGTTTGTTATTGGTTGATGTGTGGTTTGGTCAGGTTATCTCACTAAGCCCATGGTTCGCTCACTCCCCAACAGTTTTTGTGCAGGATTAATACTAGCTGGGATTGGGCTAGAAATGTGTGAAGAGAGCTTCTCCAACAAACTCTATTGAAGATAGATATAGGATATGGTAAACTTAGAATGTAAATTAGATAAATTTTATAATAATTGAAATTTGTAATTTGTAGTTTGAAACCCATTTTCACCATTTGGTAGGGGATACCGATTCTCTACGATCTTGATAAAAATTGAAAATCGGATTCCATAGTTGAAATCCAGTAATATAATAAATCATTTATATTATAAATATTGATAAATAAATAGAGTCTTGTACACTCTGACTTACAAGACAGCTCTCATGTTACAGGTGCACACGTAATATGATAATTTTAGATTAATCCTACTAGGCCCCCTATTTGGAGTCGTGACATATATGGCTACGTCTTCAATCAAGCAAAATAAGTGCGATTACGATTTATGTGTTATAAACTTCGTAACAAATATTTATAGTGTATTTGTAAGCCCCGGAAAATTTCAGTAAATAATTTTAAGATGAACTTCGAAAATAAACCCTAAAAATCACTCCAAGTTAAAACCGAATTTTGACAAGTCCTGAACAATGAATGAATCAAAAATTTCTTAATCATGAGAAAACGAAAATCTCGAAAATAAAATAAGAACTCAGTGGTCTTCAAATTCAAAACCACTACGTACGAAAAATTCCATATTTAACTCCGACTTATAAAAACTGGTAATATAAAGCCCAAAAAAACAAATTATTAAAAAAAATAAATAAATAAATAACGATTAACTTTCGAAAATGAAACCCAATTCAAAAATTCCGAAAACGTTAAAAGATAATAAATATTTACAAAAAAAATAAAATTTAAAATAAACTTCTCAAATTAAATATGCTGTATGAACATAAATATCAGTTTCCAAATTGGCAAGGTCTAAACCGGAAAATCACCCGGAAACCCTAACCGGAATACAATAGTGTAAGTCCGGCAATCTAGTGCCCCTAATCCTAGAGGTCGAGATGTAGTTTAAATATATAAATAGCTCATAGTAATATAAGTTTGTTTAAAAATATCAGATTGGTAAATTTTTGACCTATTTCGAACCCGTTCGGATACAGACTTCGAAAAGCGTGTCCGGGCTCGAGATATCAAAAATATACCAATAGTACCGTTAGACTCGTAATTCCATAATATTTCTAAATATATCAGTTATATAATTTTTCGGGTTATAAAGTTACAGTTATAACTTTTTTTATCGTATTTCCATTGTTACCGGTAATTGATTTGACTTTTGCACTATTCATTTTTATTTTATTACAAAATTTTATTATTCTTATAAAGTCTTATATTTTTAAATAAATATTTTATATGTTGTAGAAAATTTTGTTTTTCTAAAATTTAGTTCGTTTCGGGTCTTTACTGGATCAGATTCTGTTTAAGACCCGATACTAAAAATAAAATAAATTAATTTAATAATTGGAAAATATTTTAAAAATATTGTTATTTTCATAAAGTAATTTTTTTAGAATTTTTCGGGTTATAAAATATCATTTATAGCCCATATTCGCGTATTTTGATCATACCGGTAACATATTTGTTAAATTACTAAAATAATTCAAATAATTATTTAAATTTAATTATGAAAAATCTGCTACAAATATTTTGAATAAATTTTCTAATTTTATTTTTATTTAATTAATTTTATTAATAAAGTACTTTTACAACCCATACCTTCAAGTACACCTTACATATCACTTCCTTTTCACTTCAATCTTTCTACACATAATCCCACAAATTCATGGCAGATTTTTGACCCTATTTATGGCTGCCATTGTCCTTTATTTACTCCTATTTTGACTAAAATTAATTATATTTCAATCCTTCTCAAAAAGTTACACATAACATTAATTACATTACAATTTCAAGTCAAAATTCAACAAAATTTCCTCTCTCCCTCTCTCCTCAAATTCACGCCAGCCCCCCCCCTCTATTTTCTGCTTGTTTTATTTTTTTTTTCTCTCTTCAATTAATTAAAACACATTTAATACACTCATTTTCTCTCTCTCCTTCATTTACTCCTTCTTTCCTTTTTCATTCCTTAGCTTTTTCTCTCTCTTTTTCCTCTCTTTTCCTCTCCATTTTTGCTCTTGTTCTTAGAAGAACCAAGCTGCCCCCATTACATTCTTGAGCCTCCACACATATTTCTTGAAGATTTTAAGTAAATCTTCCTCTCAAAGCTTCCAAAAAAAAAAATGAAACACTCTCTTCTCCACTTTTATTACTTGTATTATAATTATTTTCTTGTTTAAAGTTATTATATTTTGTAGATCTAACTTTTTATGGCTTTGATTTTTGTTTATGCCATAGATCTTGTTATTTAAGTTGTTATTTTTGTTATTCCTTATGATTTGCATAGATCTAGCATTCATGTCTATCTTAGTGATTCATGCATGTAAAACTAGTTTAGAAACTAGATCTAAAGTTTTGAGTTCATAGATGCATTAGATCTTTGTTTATGTTCATGAACAACTTGCTATAGCTATGATGATGGTAGGAAAGTTGTAGGAAACCAAGATCTATTTTATTTTCAACAAAATCATTTTGAAAATTCGGATGAAAATGGAACCATATTTAGAAAAGTGGTTTTTCAACTTCAAAATGTATATTTTTCATTTAAAATGAAGGGCTTAGGGTATAGATACCATAAATGAAAGATTTTGATAAGTGAAGTTTAGATCCATGATGTTTATAGCTTATTACCATGCATTTGTTTTATGTTTATGTTCATATTAAGTATAGATCTTAGTTATGAACTCAAACAAAATTGTGAAATTCGTATTTTGGCAAGACCCATTTTAAAAACTACTTCCAAGTGTCAAAATGTAATTTTTACTTAAGAAAATGAAGGCTTAATATATGTATATCATCAAGACTTCTTTTTACAAGAATCAAAAGTGATTTTCAAAAGTTATTTTCAAAAAAAATTCTATTCGGATTTTGGCCAAGGCCTATTTTAAAAACATGTTTTCCAACTCAAAAATGAAGTTTTTATTTAAGAAATGAAAGGCTCTTAGGATAGGATATGTAAGGAATGGATTTTCATGAGCTTAGATAGATTTATCAAAAGATATGACCAAAAATAAATTTTAAATTCGGATCCCAACCAAGACCAATTTTTAGAACCCATGTATCAACTCCAAAACTCATGTTTTATGTGAAAAATGAAGTATATAGGTAATAGATATCATTAGCAATGATTTTTACAAGTTAAAATGAGTTTAGGCATGAGTAATGTATAAAACAAGTAATGGAATTAAAATGGAAAATTTTAAGTTAGTAGTCAATTGTGAAATTCGTAATTTTGAATGAAGCCATAAGAACACCTAGTATTCAAGCTCAAATGGATGTTTTATGTGTTAAATGAAGTCCTTAAGTAATTGATATAGTGAAGCTTAAATTTTAATGCATTAAACAAGTTTTTCCCAAAGGAATCATGCAAAAAGTGGATTTTCTAAAATTCGGATTTTTGAGTAAACATATTGGAAAACATATTTGCAAAGTGTAAAATGCAAATTTTTGTGTAAGAATGAAGCCTTAGTAGTTATATATGGTTGAGCCTTAAATTTCTAAGTATCAAATGATTTTTACTTAAAGGAATCACTCAAAAACTAATTTTTGTAAAATTCGGATTTTGGAATCAACCCCACTTGAAAACATGTTTACAAAGTGCAAAATGGAAATTTTTATGAAGAAATGAAAGTCATAAGTAATAGATACAATGAAGACTCAATTTTAACAAAAATAATTATATTTTCTTAAGTAATAAATCAAAACAAATGGAAATATCAAAGTTAGAAAACTAGATTTTTCATAAGTAGTTGTTATTATGGTCTTGCAAATAAAAAGTTATAAAATTTCTTTTAGCAAAAATCATCAAGATCATGCATACATTAAACTCATCTCATGTCATTCATGTTAGGAAATCATTCATATTGCATGTATAGCTAATTACATAGTAGAAACATTACAAACATTTACAAAACTATTTTTCGGAATCGGAAACCGTTACTGATCAGATCTGATCCCTCTGTTCCGAGACCTAAATGTTTTCAAAACTTAAAAATAATATTAGAAATAGATAGATCTTTCGAAGTAGATAGAAATCGATATATAATTTGCGAGATTCCGAGTTAAAATGACCAAGTTATGGCCGTTTTAAGTTGGAATTCCCGCTTAGGACGAGAATTACGAATTTGATAGTTTGTGAGATAGCTTGGACTAGTTAAGTGATGAAATACTTATTAGGGTATTTCTTCCTTTTTAGGTGACCCCGATATCGACGATTCCCTACCACCGGATTACTTGTACTAAGAGACCGGTGATCCAATGGCCGAGTGAGTATTACTTCCGATTTCATTTATTGTATGTGATTGTAATAATAGTTGCACTAGGTATTTGGTAAAGATAAAATGGATATGCATGATGGGGACGAATGGGAAAGATGTATGCTTGTTGTTGATATGAGAAATGGAATGTAAGAATATCGAAGCCGAGTGATTAACTATTGCCTGTATAGATGAATTAGAATTGATTGTCTGCGATTATTGACTGATCACTTAAAAGAATTGGTATAATTGATTATTTGGAATTGAAGATGAAATTGAACTCATTCATACACGATGGGGATAGAGCATTAGCATTTGTCGGTTTATCGTTGTACCTTAAACGATTTTATAGTTTATAGTTGTCCGTAAGCTGAAACGGTCTCGGTCGTACCGCAGGATTCGTTAATCTGCTAACCCGGGATGGAGGGCGCAAGTCCATCCACATATGATTTCCGGCAGGTCATATGTTTGTTGAATTCACGAGTTTGATGCATATCACTTGTCTGACTAATCACTTGATTGTATGATACACATCCTGGAAGTTTTCACTCACTAAGCTAGTGTAGCTTATACCCCTATAGTTGTTTAAATGAACAGGTTATCTCAAGAATGCAAAGTGGGGACTGAATTGGTTGGAGCCGGGTATGACTCCGGGGTTCCGGCAAGACATAAGAATGTTGAAGTTATTAGCTAGGTTTTCCTATTTGCCTTGTAATAGTTTATGTAGTAGAATCTTTTGATGAATTGTAATTGAAGTTAATGAGTTGTATTTTGAAGAATAGTGAATTGAATTTCCTTTACATTGTTCTTAAGTTGTATCAACATAAAATGCATTACTCCGATGAGTCTCCTCCATGTGTTAGACGCCTTGTACATAGTATGGAAGCCTTCGCGTGACTGAGGTGGTCATTCTTAGGCTTTAATATTGTGTACGGCGGACTGCCACGTTTAGGGTACCCTTCGGGGCGTGACAGTATTAGAGTGCTATTTCACTAATCTTTTGATTTCTTTTTCATGTATTTTTATGCAATTTATGCAATATTTTTAGTTTCTTCCTTCGTCTTTAACTATGTTATTTATTGTAGAAGTTCATTTTCTTATTTAATTTTTACACTAGCAATGCGAATTTATCGTCTGCTAGTTTAAATTGTTTTAGATAAATTATGAATTTGTTATGAATAATCATTTTGATTTTCTGTTCTATTAGCATTCAAAATATGAAATTTTGTCAAAACAATCAAAGGAAGTAGAGGTATGACTATATCTATGGTTTGTTAGAATATATATATATTATATATGCATATTGTTCATTGTCACATTTTTTATTTTGGTTGAATAATTTATTTCACAATTTGATATTGTTTTGTAATCATTGTTAATGAACATAATTCTCTTATTAGATCGTGAGGACTTTATTTGATTTGTTGACTTATTTCTTAGTTATAATTCAAAGTTTATCCTTTTGATAGTGATGTTCTTGTAGTTAAATCAACATTTCAAAATGTCGTGAAAGGTATTTTTTAAAGCCTACAAACCAATTTAGGTAACTTTCTAAATAATGCTATCCTAATTACTATATTTTAAACATAAAGAATTATTTTAACGTTTTAGTATTTTGAGTAACATGAATTTTAACCAATACGATGTTCATTTCTTCTTCAATACCTCCTGATTGTGATGATTATAAAGAATGTGAAGATAGAAGGATTATGATAATTTATGTATGATATAGTAATATTTTATTTATTAGATAAATTTTAAGAATATTGTAATTCATTCTTTTCCTATTCTTTTTGTATATTGGTCATGTAGTAATCTTGATTCAAATAAGTTCATTATGTAGGATAAATATGATTTTTATTTTTATTTACTATTTTATATGCTTAAATTATTAACTACACAATCAACATTGTAACAAAAAATTTCCTTTTTGTCATGGATATCATCAAATTTTTAATATTATTAGTGATGTCAAAAATTATATAATCATCCTTAAAAGTAATGTTAAGAGTCTATTTAAAAACATAAAAATATTATAAATTATGTTAATTAATAAAGAAATATTGCAATAGATAAATAATTAGATACTACAAAAAGTTATATAAGTGACGTTAAAACGTTATTAAATATCAATTTTATCAACGTTTCATTTGATTATGTATGTAAGCCCTGGTTTTCCTTGTATTCAAGCTTGACTTCGAGAGCCGAATCGGAAACCGAAACCCTAAATCGGAATAGCCAGGGTTAGAATAAAACCTAGAAACCCTAAGTCCAGCTCCATCGAGAATAAAACCAAAAATCCTTTTGAGAGCAAGTTAATATAGATTATAGTTCTAAAGAATATATCGAAACATAAAAGATCAGTTTTCAGGGAATTATCTGTTTCGAACCCGACCGGAATCTATTTCTGAAAATCGGCCCCCTGGACTCGAAATTAGAAAAATATTCCGGAATACTCATTAAGATCGAAATTTAATAAGGAATTCAAAAATATATTTATTATAATTTTTTTGTTTATAAAAATTACAATTATAGTCTTTATATCGTATTTTTTTTTACTAACCGATAACTTAATTGTCTAATCTACTTTTCATTACTATTCACAAGTACAAGCCTATACCCTACTCACACTCACAAGCTATACCCCTCCTCTTACATCCTTACAACTAAACCTTACGTTATTACATCACTTTCCTTATATTTGCTTTTCCAATACATTTTATTACACGTTTAATTTGAAAAATTGTACAAAAATTATTTTCTCTCCCTCCTCCCCTTCAATGGCCGAAATACTCCTCCCATTTTCCCTCTCAATTGTGTGATTTTTCTTCTTTTATTTAATCATACAAAACCTTAATAATCCTCACTATAAATATACTTGTAAACCCCCGAATTTTTGGAATCGGTTTAAGCCTAAAACCCTAAACTGGAAGTCAACCGGAGCTCTAAAGGTCAACAAAACCCTAGTTAGACGTAATAGCTTAAAGTTCGACAATCCCGAATAAGCAACTCGGTGAGAGTAAGTAGGAATTTAAAATATAGAATAGTGCGTAATTATCTAAGGAAATGTAAAAAGATCAGATTAGTAAATCGCAACTCGTTTAGAATCCGATCGGACACGGTTCTTGAAAAACGTGTCCCGGACGTCGGAATAGTAAAAATATTCCGAATACACCATTAGACTCGTAAAAATATAAGGTTTTCAAAAATATCAATTTTATAATTTTTCGGTAAGTAAAAATAACAGATATCTCATTTATACGCGTATTTTTTTACTACCGGTACTTTATTAGTCATATCTACTTTACATTACACTATTCATTACTATTCTACACTATTCTATTATCTCTACATTTTCTTACACCTACTCTTACAAACACCATAACCTATAACCTTTACTTTTTACCTTTCCCGTAACTTTATTTCATATCTACCTTACTTGTTACTTCATTTAATCCACAAAATACAAAAATATAAAACACTCCCTCTCTCCTCACATGTGTGGCCGGCGCAACCCCGTCCCCTCTCTTCCTCAATTTGTTTCAATTTTCATTTAATTTAATCATACAAAAATCACTCCACATTTTCCTATAAATACCCTCTTCCTCTTTTACTTTTTTCACACATTTACTACCCACAAATTCTATACAAAAACTTTCTCAAATTCTCCTCTCAAAACTCTCTCCAAATATCCTCCCAAAACTCTCTCAAAATAATTCCAAAATAACTTCTACCTACAACAAAAACTCATAACGACATAACACTACCAAAGTCTTCTTTAGGTAACAATCTCCAATTATTTTCTTCTTCTCATGTCATGTAACTTTACATGACCATAGTGTAAGTTTTCAAAGACTAAATGTTATGGAAGCTACATTATGTTCATGTATTGTTCTTGTTCATGAAAATCTATTTATGTTTATGTTATTATTTTGTTCATATTATTGTTACTATATCTAAGTATTATTATCTATATATATATACATATTCTTTAGAGTATATAAGCTCACTTGCAATTTATTTATTTTATGCAATGCAATTTATTTATTTATTCCATTGCAATTTATTTATTCATTCCTTGTTATTTTAAGACTAGTCTCTAGTCTTAGACTTGTCCTCATCAAGTCAAAACAAATTTTTCTTTCTTTCATTTTATTTTGGGACTAGTCTACTTCTTAGTCCTGAGAGCCTTGAAAAAGCTAAGACTCCTAATACTTGACTTTATTATTTATATTATTTTGCTTGCTATTATTTTCTCATAATTCATGTTCATTTAAATTGTTGTCCAAAATTTCAAGTTCTAAAAATAATTGGCAAAAAAGAGATTTTGACACTTAGAAATAAGTTTATGTAAAGTATAAGATCTATGGTTTAAACAAAAATAAAGTTATCTCTTTTCAAGTTGCAAAAAGAACCCACTAAGATTTTAGAAACTACCTTTACTATAAAAAGCTTCTTAAATCACTTATTATTCCACTTTGTTTTTATAAGGAAAACAAATTTTTATGCAATAATGATTTCTATGAAAAACATAATATGAGGAAAGGATGAGGAATTTTCAAATAAAGATTTTTACAAACAAATAGACAAAGAAATTTGTATAGGGAAAATAAATAGGAAAAATAGTATCAATATAAAAAAAAACTTAGAAAGAAGAAAATTTATTTTCAAAAAATTACTTGGAAATATATATATAAACCAACATAAAACATCTTTGGAAAAACAAAAGAAACAAAATATTCATTTCAAGAGATTTACGAAAATGAATTCTTATAAACTATATTTTTCTAAAACTCCAAAACCGACATGATTTTACTTGAGTAACATGATTTGGACAAAAACACTTGAGCATGAATAAATATGAGCTAAGTAACCATAAAAAGAGAATTTTTCAACTATATAGATAACTAAGTAATTATCAAACAAATTTTGATTGATTGAACCAAAGTTGTTTTCGAGTTAGAAAATTCGTGGTGAATTTTATCGCCACTGTTTCGGATCCTAAATGGTTGAGTTTGATAAAAAATAGTTTTAGAAATGAATAGATCTTTTCGAGGAGGTAGAAATCGGTATATTATATGCGCGATTCCGAGTTAAAATGACCAAGTTATGGCCATTTCAAATTAGAACTTTCCTTTATACGAACTTTAACGTTCTTTTAACATTGTCTTGTCAAAATTCAAGAAAATCATCAACAAATACTCATTTTGGGTATTTTCTTTGGCTAGGTGGCTCCGAGGAAGAATACCTATATCCCAAAGATTATTTCGATTGAGTGGAGTATGTGAACGACTCATTCGTATAAGAAGAATAGTCGACATAACATCATGAGTTTATTTCCTTTAAATGTTATACTTGTTATGCTTATAATTTAGTTGCATTAGAGCTAGGAAAAGATAAATAGATATGTGTGTAAAATAATTCTTTGAAAGAATCATAAGAAAATTGAGGCCGGAATTGATTTAAATGTTTGTTTTAGTCTAACACTTGCTTTATATGAGATGCTTCGATCGCCTTAAATTTGATAATAATAATGTTATGATATCATAAATAAATGAATTTATGCATACCACAAAGTGAGTCACATTGCATTTGGGTTACTATCCTTGGGTGAGAAGGATAGTAAGCTCATGTCAAAAGCAAAACTTGGCGAAGTATCCGAAAGCGATTGCTTGACGGCGTTATGGAAATGGAAATGCTTGGTGGAAGATCCGAAAGCAAGGCTCAACTCAAGTAGACTTCATATGCTTGGCGATATTGATCGAAAGCATAAAATTTTTTTATTAAAACTACTTGTTTTGAGGTTATGTATCACCAAACCCCGAATGGAGGGCATAAATCCATTTAACATATAGTTCCCGAAAAACTATATACCTTGTTTGCCCACGTGTATGTTGCATTCTATTTATTTGATTAAATAACTTGTTTGAAATTTTGTTACAAGAAGTTATTTATGGAAATAATTCTTACTAAGCCTGTTAGCTTATACCCCCATAGATATCTTTTGCAGTTTCCCTATTTATGGTTAAGGCCACGAGGACCCTGCAGTAAGGTAATTTCTTTATGGATTAGGAAAATCCTAGATGAAGTTTAGTGTTGAATAAGATGTAAAATATTCTTGTAATAGATTAGCGAAAAAAGGAAATGTCCCTAAGTTTGTAAAATCATTGTCATAAGTAAATGAATAATTTGAATCCTCTTTTCTTAATATGTTATTATATCTTCTTAAGCTTCATAATTCCATGAATAGTCCTCTAAAATTATGAAAGCACGCCTTACACTTAATATAAAAGCTTTTAGGAATGGCTAAGGTTGTCATGCTTAAGCTTTAATATTGAGTGTGGCGGACTATTACGTTTAGGGTACCTCTTGGGGCATGACATTTTAAGTTAGTATCAGAGCATGGTTAAGAACCTAGGAATCGTAAGTATAGAATTGGACTCAAGAAGAATTGAATTAAGAATAGAAATAAGAAAGTCTTAGATGAGATAGAATGGGTAGAATAAGCTTTCTAATCTCTCTCTCTTTTGCTTATATCACCATAGAAGAGGCTCGTCTTCAAGCTAAGAACTTTCGAAAAGGACCTTTCGAAAACCCAAAAGACTACCGATTGAGACTTAGAGTTTTATGCGAGGAGTTTGCCCTAGCAGGATAACCTGAGACTGTTCGAGAAATGTTCCTAATTTGGAAAAGAGGAATGATGCAAACGGAGTGGAAACAAGTGGTACAGACCATCCACAATTGCGACATAGGAAAGAGAATGACCGAGTTAGAAATGATATATGCTGTGGAACGTATCGCTGCCATCGCTGAAGATAGACCTATGCTGAAGGAGGCAACATTCGTCCTTAGAGAAGATGGAGGTCGCACTTCGCCTGACTTCCGAACTTGGACAAGAATCGGACCCGTGTACGTCTACGCACACGACAACTTGATGGGTCATCCCGAGTGGATGAAGGCTGACATCAACGATATCTTCTGTCACGCCCCGGGGGTACCCTAATAATAGTAAACAAATTATACTTGAATACTATCACTAGATTACCTTCAGAGAATGGCAGGTTTTCAAAACAACAGGATCTTTTTAAGTTGCTTGATAAGAAATAACAAATATATGAAAGAAATAACTTAGTGAATAAACATTACAAAACTATTACAAACCATATAGTTCCCTTGTAGTAGACAACTGAATAATCTAATCTAATAGTACATAACCATCAAACTAAACTATATTTGTAGACTTCTAGCTTCAAAGCTCTTACCGGAGCTATATTCCTGGATGTAACTAACCAAGGTCGTAAAGTGAACCTGAAAAGACTGTAGGAGTATGAGCGAAACCACAGCTCAGTGAATAACCAGACATACCATACATCACACAAGTTATTAGCAATCATATGCAATGCAAGCACTCAATCATATGCAATGCAAGCACTCAATCATATGCAAAAGTACAAGTTTGGATAATCTAGAATCCAAATAGGAAAAAGATTTACGCCCTCTTTTTAATGGGTTGAAGAACCAAATCTTAATGACCCACCTGCCCAGGAGAGACTAAGTACACAGGAGCATCAGAAATTTCTCATTTTAAGTTATCACTTTTAATATAGTTGATTAAACTGACCATCTCCTGCAATTCTCTTAGAAACTCCCTAAGTATTAATCATTTCAAAGTGATATTCCTATTTCAGTTAAGGATTCTTCGGTTAGTTCTTCACCGAGAGATCCTAGTTATATACTAACGGGTTCAGGTAGCAATAACTTGTCTGATGATTGCTAGGAATAGGCATTCCTAATCTGATTTAAATTGATTTGACATAATATTTGAATGAATTGGATGTCTATTACGCTGTTTAATCTGGTCCAAGGAGCAGCAAACTTGTCATGATGCAATGACATGTTAGTTAGGCGCTTAACCAAGTCATGATGCAATGACTTTACCATGATGCAATGGTACGCTATGATGCAATAGCGATTCTTTTGGTTAAGTGGGTAGCCGATAGGGAGAAAAGTATCTGAGTAACGTTTGCTTAAACTTAGGGGGAAATACCATGATTTAGTTCAAAGTTTATGGGAACTTGTGAACTAGGCTCATGTTATGGACTGAGTTTAAGTAGAGTCGGGCAACGGCTTTTAAACCCTAAATGAAGCTATTATCTTCATGAAATAGATATAGGAGATACAAGTATTCGGACTGCTTATATCAACCCCCTGAGCAGCTGCTGTTACTCAGGATCCCTGAATTCCCGAAGTGTGACCCGGGGTTTGAATACCCTCCTGTTGATTTGTAAAAGAAAACGTAATAAAGATAACCACTTGTCTAATAATGCATTACATCAATTTGATGAATTATTTTTGCATTGGTTATTATGTACTTGGCCTCTAGCTCACTTTTGCTACTTTGCAGGTATTGGAGATGAGTTTTATGATGATTTGGGCTATGGGTCCGATTTCGAGAGATTTCTGGATGAGTGGGACGAATAGGATCCGATCACCCTGAACTTTTGGGAAGAATTTTTGCTAAGTAAAAAGTTATGTATAGAAGGCTTGTTAGTTAAGCGTATTTGTTGTAAAGACCTTAAGATCCTCTAGGGTCCTTTTATTTAAGCAAACATGTAATTTTTTTGTAGTGTCTTATATTGACACTAAACAGTGATTATATGATGTAAATGTATGTATAGATTGCTTTTGTTAGCAATCTTGTTTTGTTTAAAAGTTCTTTATAAAGTTATAGTGGTTTTGATCAAACAATTTTCATAAACTGTTAGTTTTAGGACAACCTTACATATAATGTGAAAATGTTATAAGTGGTTGGGGACTCGGTACTCTAAGTCTCGGGATTTAGAGGAACGGGTCTTTACAGATACGATTCATCAAATCCATAAAAACTGCAGGTGTATTGGTTAATCCAATTGGCATGACCAAAAATTCATAATGACCATACCTAGTTCGGAATGCAGTCTTTTGTACATCTTCTGCTTTGATTCGGATTTGATGATATCCTGACTTTAAATCAATTCGAGAAAATACCTTTGCTCCTCTCAACTGATCAAAAAGGTCATCAATCCTGGGTAAAGGATATTTGTTCTTGATAGTTACTCTGTTTAATTCCCTATAATCAATACAGAGTCTCATTGATCCATCTTTCTTCTTCACAAACAATACGAGTGCTCCCCAAGGTGAAACACTAGGTCTGATAAATCCTTTATCTAACAATTCTTGTAGTTGCACCTTTAATTCTTTCAATTCTACAGGTGCCATTCGATACGGAGCTTTTGATACTGGTTCCGTTCCAGGTATCAAATCAATTGAGAATTCCACTTCTCTGTGTGGGGGTAATCCTGGTAATTCGTCTGGGAATACATCTGAGTATTCACATACTGTTCGAATGGTATGAATATCCAATTCCTTGGATTCACCCTCAGTTGCTCCAAGAATACAACCGTTCATCTCCATATCTTCTTCATTTTCCACTTCAATTGCTATTATCCTATTTCTAACTTCTTTAAGTATCTCACCTCTATACTCCTTTCTTTCTCCTTGATTATTAACAAAAGATACTACTTTGAGTTGGCAATTAACTTTTGCTTTTACAGCAGTTAACCAAACCATACCAAAATAATATCATATTTTTGCATCTCTATCAAAATTACGTCAGCAATTGATTCTTGATCTCTAATCTTTAGTAGACAACTCTTGATCATCTCCCGTATTACCACTAAATCTCCAGTTGGCATAGTAACTCTCAATTCCTTATTCATGCTTTCAATTGATAATCTTATACGCCTTGCTAATCCAGTATTTATGAAAGAATGCGTTGCTCCCGTGTCAATCAAAGCATATGCAGTTTGATCCCCTACTTGAATGGATCCTAAGTATCAATTATTAGGTTCAGGTTATTTTCACCTTATAAAGACTTCTATTGTTCATCTACTAGTGATTGTGTCTACTAACTTGAAATAAACAAATATATAATTACATACCTACAATGAGTCCATATTCTTCAGGATCAACTTCTTCCCAAATATTTTCTTCATCTCCATCCTCTATCTCCACATTCTCTACAGGGTTTCCATACATGGCAAAAATTCTGGCTGTTGCACTGGCTTTGTTGGCATTCCCATTTTTCGATCCTGAGGCTCCAATCACTCCTTTAGTTTGTGAAGATCTAGCTACTGCAGTTGCTTTCTGTGGATAGTTGGGTGCTATGTGCCCAACTTTATTGCATATGAAGCAAGTTGTAGTTTTTCTTTTTGGACAATCGTTTATCATATGCCCACTTTCCCCACAATAATAACATTTGTTCTGTAATTGTGGACAATGTCTTGGGTAATGAGAACCTTTACATTTCCAACAAGTCACATTATTCTTCCCTATTACTCCTCTTTTGTTTACATTGAAAGGTTTGAAGAATTTAACCTTCTTAGGCACAGAACTTGTCATAGAATTATCATACATTCTCTTCCCAAACATAGTTCCCTTCTTTTTGTACCTCTCAAGTTCATACTTGCTTGTGCGTTCAATGATTCGAGCCTTTTCCAACATAGCTGCAAAGTTATCAACCTCGAATTCAGCAAGTCTTCTTTGGAAATGAGGTTCTAATCCAGCCATGAAAGTTTGTCTCTTAAGTTCATCATTGTCCCGATAAGCATCTGGAGCAAACTGTAATAACCGATTAAACTCATGTTCATATTCATCAATTGTCTTAGCTCCTTGGGTCAAATTCATCAGGTCAGTGCTATATTTCGCTTTTAGATTGCTTCGAAAATATTCCTTCAAAAATTCGCGTCTGAACATTTCCCAGGTAATCGGTTGTGACAAACTTCTTTGTTTCGAATTCCACCATACCTTTGCTCTTAACCTTAATAAATAAGTCCCATAGGATACTTTCAAAACTTCAGGTACTTGGAAAACATCAAGGGATCGCTCAATCTGAGCTAGCCAGTCTTCAGCTTCTTCTGGCTTTCCCGGTAGTCCTCAAAATATCTGTTGCACTTAATGAATTCCGGCAACAAATTCCTCTGAGGACGTAAAGGTGGTGGTGGTGGTGGAAATTCCGGTTCATATCGAGGCAGTCCTTGTACCTCAGCAGCAGACTCATTTGGGTTCACTGGTCCATTTTCTTGAAATTAAACCGGTGGAGTATGCCTTTCATTTCTTCTAAGATTTGGTGGAGTCATTGCTGGTGCTCCAACAGGTGGTGCTACATTTGTGGCTTGCAAAATCAAGACATTTTGTTGTTGAAGACTTTGTAAAACATCCTCAATTCGGTTTTGAGGTGTTGCAAGAGCATCTATTGGTGGATCTCCAGAAATTCTGGCATTTCTACTTTTATTTCTTCCTCTTGGCATTCTATTAACATTAAACATATTACTTAAATCAGATGATAACTCGTCTTTATCAATAGTCATCAAAGTCATTCATATATATATGCAACACATATATATACATAACCAAAATACATCAGAGCTTTTCATGGTTAGTGCATTATATACATATCAAAAATTACACTACCCTAACTTAGATTTCTATCATAGTCATCAAAAGATACATATGTACGTCATCAAGGTCTACTAATATCGTCCTATCATGTCATCATAAACAGATAATACACATCATCATATAATACTAAAGTCAGACTCAGGGACTGGGGTGAAGACGACCCTTGCCCTTCTCCTGAGGGCCTAATCAAGGGTAATCGTCATCTCCCTCAGAATTACTATCATCAATCTCAATCATCACACCCTCGTCTCCTGGAGGTGCTAAAGTCAGAGCCGTGTCCATTACCCTAATGCCTCTGGGTGCCGGCCTCATCTCACTCTCAGTACTAAGTGGTATATCGCTCTCAATCCATCCTCCATGTGCTGATCCAATCCATCTAGCGTAATTAAAATCTTAAACATATTTCTCTGCCTCTATTCTTCTTTTCTTACCTTCTCTTTCATCTAACAGCTCTGTGGTAATACTCCTCATATGGACAGTAGTCTGAACTGTCTCCTGTACTACTCGATCCTGTACAGGAGTAGGACGCTGGAACTCGCCTTCTATCTCAGGGATAATAGGCGGTTTCCTCATCAAAATGCGTCTGGAGTGACTGCACCTGCTGACCCGGGCAAGCATCAAGTCATCATCATAGGCTGCATCGCCTCTCCCTGGTATGATCCTATCTAATATCATGAGCATAGACTGCTCCTCTGCCAATATCTACCCAGACTCTAAAATCTAGGGATCTGGTCTCTCTGATCTGGATGAGACTATAAATGCTATGTTGTCAATCTCCAGACCACCTCCTTTCTGGATCACTAGCTCTAAAATCTGTAGAGCTCTCTATAGCTGATCCATTATCTGGAAAAGCCCGCTCCATCAAGAATAACCAGCCTTTAAACAAAGGCAGTAATCCTCGCTTCCAAGTGCTGAGGATCTCATCCAAGGTCTTGGAAATCCCACACAAATACAAGTCCTCTACCAGAACTCTTAGTCGGCACCTATAATCTGTCAAAGTCTCCTCCTCCTGCATACTAAAGATCTCCAATCTAATGTGGCACGTAACAGGATTAGTCTGCACACAATAAAATTTGCATGATTAATAGTAATCACACATACTTTATTCCTAGTTGTGCAGTATAATTCTACCCATAACTACCCAACTACTACTAAAGAGTGCTAATTAAATCTAATTTACTATATTCACTAAATGCAATTCTTTCACATATTTATCTTTCTTATTCTAGCAACCATGCTCTGATACCAACTTAATTCTGTCACGCCTCGGGGGTATCCTAGTAATAGTAAACAAATTATACTTGAATACTATCACTAGATTACCTTCAGAGAATGACAAATTTTCAAAACAACAGGATCTTTTTAAGTTGCTTGATAAGAAATAACAAATATATGAAAGAAATAACTTAGTGAATAAACATTACAAAACTATTACAAACCATATAGTTCTCTTGTAGTAGACAACTAAATAATCTAATCTAATAGTACATAACCATCAAACTAAACTATATCTGTAGACTTTTAGCTTCAAAGCTCTTACCGGAGCCATATTCCTGGATGTAACTAACCAAGGTCGTAAAGTGAACCTGAAAAGACTGTAGGAGTATGAGCGAAACCACAGCTCAGTGAATAACCAGACATACCATACATCACACAAGTTATTAGCAATCATATGCAATGCAAGTACTCAACCATATGCACAAGTACAAGTTTGGATAATCTAGGATCCAAACAGGAAAAAGATTTACGCCCTCTTTTTAATGGGTTGAAAAACCAAATCTTAATGACCCACCTGCCCAGGAGAGACTAAGTACACAGGAGCATCAGAAATTTCTCATTTTAAGTTATCACTTTTAATATAGTTGATTAAACTGACCATCTCCTGCAATTCTCTTAGAAACTCCCTAAGTATTAATCATTTCAAAGCGATTCTACGGGCGACGTTCTTCGGTGCCTTTTAGTTCCTCATAGGACCGCCAAACCAAAGAGAACCTTGGAAGAACTTACACATTAGATCAACCAAGCGAAAATAGAGATCCGAAATATTAATACGTAGCAGGCTGTCACAACCATATATGCAATAATGCAATTCGTGCAATGCATGTTCATATTATTTTGTTAAGTCCATAATTCTTAATCAATTTTAGGGTGACCATACATTACACACAATCATCATTACACTATTTCACAACATCAATCATTGCATTATCGCTTTTATAAGGATATTTTAACAATCATACAATCAGATCATATCATACTTTCAACAAACATTCATTTGATTATCTTGCATTACATATTTGACTATTTACAATCACAACCAGTACAATATGACTGAATTACTCACCTGCTCATACTGCCTCAATCGTAATAATCTGCTGGTAGATCCTCTAGCGAGTCAAAATCACCTATTCAAGACAAAGTATTCATTAATACAAATTAACTAAATTCCTATATGTGATTAGTGTCATAGACTCGATATTTTTGGTAATTATTAATACTTAGTATTGTCGTGTTTCTCTTATTTTATCTCGCATAATTGTTTTGTTATTTTTAGAAGTCACATTACTCAAGAAATTAGCTTATTTCAATTTTCATTCTTACCTATTTTATCCTGCTAAAACAAATATTAGACTAATACTACTTTAATTAACACTAAATATTTTTCTTAATTCTAGGGTTTTAAAAGTTATTAAATATTAATCCAAATAGGCTTGAATATTTGTATTAAACTAACTATCTATAGATTCTTGCATCCTCATGTATATATACTCAGTAGGCATATTATATATATATATATATAGTTGTGTGTGTGTGTGTGTTGTGGTGTGTGTAGTTTCTATTTGGGTTCGAAAAAGCTTTCGTTGGAAAATTTTGACTGTAAGCCGGCTCAAGGCCGTCGGCCTTCATTTTCAGGTGCCGGTGTAAAATTGGTTTTGTAGAAATTTTCATATCGAGTGCACCGGTGTTGAAAGCTGTCTGCTTTCAACGTACGCCGGCCCGATGCCATCGGCGTAGATCTCCAGGTAGCCGGCTTATGTTCATGTTTTACGTGAAAATTATTTTACGTAGCCTCTGATCAGTGTAAGCCGCCTATATGCCGCCGGCCTATCCATGTAAGCCGCCGGCGTTCAGCGTTTACACTACCGGCCTTGAGGCAGTGTTGTACTGTTCATCATCTTTCTCCTCGATTCAATTCTTTTTCTTTGATTTTCACACGTTAAAAACATACTCCAACTACTTCTAAGTGTTTATATATCATATATAAGGACATAAAACAACTTTCAACACGTTTAAAAACATATATTATATATATATATATATATGTAGATCTCGATTCTTACAAAATAAAGCTAGGGTTTTGGATTATTACCTCGTTGGAGCTTGTTTGATATAATCCGAAGCTCGTGTTTGTGTCTATTAAGTTCCTAAGATGATTATAAGTCAGTTACAACTCTTATATTTGAAAGAAAATCGTTTGAACTTCATCAACTTACCTTTGAGCTCGTTTTTGAGGGTTTTTAGCTTGTTTTTCTTTTGATTCAAACTTGGTTGCATTGATTCGTTTGTTTTCTGTTTTTGGTTTGCTTTGGTGACAAATTAAGTGTAGTTTCGTGCTGGGAGGTTTATGGATTGACAAGTTTTGGTATGTTCTCCATTATGAGGTTTAATTACTCATGTATATATATATAGAAGAAGAAGAACAATTTGCAACTGTCCTCCTCCGAATTCTCCTCCGTTTTTGGCTTTCTTTACATGTTATTTTCATTGCATTTAATGTTGTATTGAGCTGTCATTTGGTGATTGGTGATAAGTACAAAATACCCTAATTATTCACATGGTTTTAGTATGATATTATAGTGATTTTTATGTGAATAATTGTAGAAAAGGATACTAATTTGAGTAATATGTTAATTTTAGGATTAAGAGGAGATAATAAGCATTATGGAGATGTTTTGATGAATTACAACAAGTTTTGATGAAGAAAGTGCAAAGTGAAGAATTTCATCATACATGAGATTTCAACACAAGCTGTGTTGAATGCTGGTGTTGGCTTTGGAAAATGTACAGCAAGCTATTGTGAAGAACATGAGGACGCAACACGAGCCTTGTTGGATGCTTATATTAGAGATAAGAAATGGACAGAATGCTTTAGAGAACGTACACGACTTCGCAACACAGGCTGTGATCGGGCTTATGTAGGACTCCAAATCGTGACAAATCCGAGGAAATAGTTGATATGGGGGAGCAACACGGCCCCGAACACGTCCCGTGTAGAATGCCCGTGTAGAAGACAAATCCATTTTCTTATAAATATATCCAACCACTCTTTGTTTAGAAGACACATAATAGAGAAGAAGAAACCCTAGGAGAAAAGACGTGCAAAAAGAAGAGGAACTCCTAATAATTTTCCATCACAAGACTTGTTGGTTAAAGGGTGTAATCATCATGTTTTATGTTTATTCTTCCATGATTTATATTTGTAATTATTTTACAATGGAAGCTTAGATCTATATGCCCTAGATTTTGAGAAACCATAACCCTAATGTGGATTGAATTGATTTGTTGAATGAAGTTCTTGTTCTTGAATCTATTCATGTTGCCTAATTGTCTTAATCTAGTATATGCACAATATTAGATTATTGTATGATTCTTGTTAATTGAATCGACGGATTGATTAATAGGAAAGATCTAGCATGAGTAGAAGGGTTTGAATGTAAATCTAGAGATAGATTACATGAATCTTTTGCATCAAGAATTTATCTTTATGAGGAATTGTGATCATTAATGCAACCTTTATATGCATCTAGTGAGGAAGAGATTTCCATTAGACATATAGGGTTAGGATTTAATTATTTTGAGGGAGAGGTTAATGAAATTAGGGTTCCTGCAATTCAAGAACACGTGCTGCATTGATGAATGTTATTAATAAGATTAATAGGGTTAGTGGTGTATCAAGGTCTAGGGTATTGTTTTGTGATTGTTGAATTATTAAGGTTGTGAATACACGTTGATTACGAATTAATTAATTAATTAGTGAATCATAGTTGTTAGTAATAGTGGTATTTAATTAGGATTGCTAAATAGTGGAAAACCGGTTAATTCTAGTTATTGTCTCAAAGATCCTTGTGGACGATATCCGTTGACCCTATACAACTATAGATAGGTACACTGCCTAACTAGGTCGTAAGAGTTAATTGGAATTATAAATTTAAAGGTTGATACGATCTACATCAATTGGTCCTTGGGTTACTTTGTTTGACAAGTTTAGGTAAATTATTGTGGAATTTCGGCTCCTCCTTCTCTCCAAATTTCTCCCACCGAAAGCAGCCGTATTATGTATATATTTAGTTTATTATTTTAATTTAGTTTTGAGTTAATTAAACGAGTTATACGGGCATAAATTAGCTAATATTTGGAAGTTTTTGTACAAAAATATGTGTATAAAGTTATACAAACCACTTAGATTTTCAAATAATACAAATTTAGGTTATATATATACGTAGTTATTTATTCGTATAATTTTATCTCCCGCGATTTGGATTTCTTAAGCTCGTTAGGTCAATTTTTGTTTCAGGCTCCGATAGCTTAAGAAAACTCGGTTTAGAACAATAGCGTGATCCGATTATTTGTTTGGAGTTTAGATTTTGAGTTACTCATCAATTTGTATTTTCGTTGTGTATTTAAAATCTTAGTGGTTCATTTTTAGATCATCGTTTTCTGTTTATAAGCGTAAATAGTCACTTATGCAGTATTGGACTTAACACATAAACCAAACTATATATATATATATATATATATATATATATCTTTAGTTTTGATACTGAACATGAATTCTTGTTAGTAGCTTTTAATTTTAACTAGAAATCTTGAATTTAGGGTTTAAGTTTAAATATAAACTCATTACTACTCGTTATTCTAATCTCGAATCATTATCGGGATTAAAAACAATCATTTAATCCTTATATTCATATTTTCTATTTAAATCTATTTGTATATCAGGTTTCGGGTCTAAATTTTAGATCATATCTTGAATTATTTATTCAAGATACAAGATCCTGTTTTCGGTGTTAACTAGGGTTAAAGAATTTCTTTATTCGATTCCTAAATTCTTCATCTATTCAAAATCTAAATATTAATCTATTATTAGGCTTTGATTAGAATCTAAATCTATTATCTAGTTTATACACTCTATTATAAGGTCTTGTACTAATGTGAAAAATTCCTGGGGTTTACATTTTCCACTGGCATGGAGTATATCAGGAAGTGCTACGACCCCCAACCTAAGTGCCCACTGAGCCGCCCGCCTTTACAGGAATCCAACTAAGGAGAAACAAGACCCTACATCTACGAGTGGATGAATCGGTGATAAGAGATGAACCAATGCAGGAAGCAAGTGAAAGTTCAGAGGACGAATCCGATGAGAATCCAGAAGAGAATCAAGAAGAAAGAACAGAACAAGAGACCACTGTTGGAGAAGGGGAACCCCGTAATAGCACTGAAGAAAGAATCATCCGCTATTTAGAAGGACGACAGACTCGAAGAGGGCAAGGAGCAGACTCGGCCATGAACACGAACAGTGCTCCACCTAATGAGAACAACATCATGGAGACAGATGGAGCTGTTACTTGGAGAACTATCCATGACATAGTGCCAGAATTGACTGAGGAAGAACTGACCGACATACATGAAAGATCTAAGGAGGCAGCCCGGAAAAGGAGGAAATATTTTAAGCAATTCATGAGGGACTGGAACCCAGGATCATCCAGCAGTAATCCTGGAGATGCACCCGAAGAATGAAGAAAGGAAGGGAGAAGATTAAGCATATCCCTAGAAGTCCAGCTTAAATTTTGTAACTAAAGACTAGATCAGCGGTCTCAGTCTATCTTTAAGTTTATTCGGAACAATGTTTTGCTGCTTTCTATCTAATTTCCCTTTTGTGATTTCCTTTGATTAAATGTTTCTATTCCCATGTATGAATTTTATTTCAATATTAACGATGTTATGCTTTAAGTTTAAATTGCAGAAATTGTCTTGATTTAAATTTTATTATCTTTTATGTACGTTAAAGTTTCCGTTACATCCACCAGTTTCCGACAAAAATTTAATTAAGTTATCAAAAATTACTAAAACGTCACTTAGGAAAATTTAAAACAGCCGAAATAGAGGAAGACGAAGAGAGGAGCAAAGTGCCTCTAACCAACCGGATGTGGAAGCGAAGCAACCTGCCACTCTAGGAGCTGCTGCACCTCAAATGGACTTACATGCCTCGCTAGGACATCTGACCCACGTGTTAGAAGCAATTAGGCAAAACATGCAGGCACAAGCACCAGTACCTGAAACTGCATCAGCAATAGCACCGGCACCTGTACCAACACTACAGCAACAACAAGTATCAACTGAAGCATCTGTGTAAGGGAACATGCATTCCCAAAATACGCCTTTACCTCCACCCCCACCGCTAAGGCCATATAAGAGTATGTTACCTGATTTCATCAAAAGCAACCACTACTTTGAGGGAGCTTATGATAAGCCAGAGGAGGCCGAAGATTGGCTGGCCCAAATTGAGATGTCTTTTGATGCATATGAAGTTCCGCATCACCTACGAATCAAGTATGGAACATTCATGCTTCTTCTAAATGCCAGAATATGGTGGGAGTCAAAGAAAAGGGAGCTGATAACTCTAATCACTTGGGAAATGTTCAGACATGAGTTCTTGGAGAATTACTTCCCAAGAAGTTTACAAGTAAGATATAGTGCAAACTTCTTGCAAATTGCTCAAAGGGAAGAACTATCGAACAATATGAGACCGAGTTCAGTAGATTACTGCAGTATGCCCCTGACTCCTACCAGTACAACGAGGAATTGAAAAGACAAGTCTTTTATAGGGATTGGATGAAGACCTGAGAATGAGGTTGGAAGAATTCGATATAAGGAGTTACCGAGAATTGGTAGAGATAGCTCGGATTGTAGAAGGAGCAAGAAAAAGGAGAGAAAAGAAAGAAGGAGAGGAAACCCTGACGGGTTGAATCCAGTTTCATACCCCCACAAAAGAAATTCAAGATCTCTAACAACTATAAGAACAATGATGACAGTGGGAGGATCGCACCAAAAGACGTCAAGTGCTGGAAGTGCAATGGAGCACACTACCCTAAGAAGTGCCCTCAGTTATTTGGAAAGTGTTTCTTCTGTGGAAATGCAGGCCATAAGATATCAAAATGTCCAAACAAAGGAATTAATACTTGTCATGTCTGCAAACAGAAAGGGCATTTCACCAACAACTGTCCACAAGGGAGGAATACTCTGACAAGATCTTCAGGAGAAGTTGTACCTATAAGGATTGGGAAAGGAAATGGAAGTAGAAGTGAAAGCGGATCAGGATCCATTGCTTCAGGAATTCAAATCTACAATCTAGAAGGACAATGGATAAGTAAAGAAATAAATGAAGAAAATGAAGACTTGGCTACCTTGGAATGCAATAGAGGCTATAGCTACGACATGGGAACTGGTAAGCCTTAAACCCCCTTTATTGTTCCTTTTTTTCAAGCAATAGTTTAAAATTTTTATAGATAAGAGGAGATGAGAATGGAAGTAATAATCTCTCTATCAGATACGCAAAAAGAGTACGGTTAGAAAACCAGAATGTTTTTGCTTTTTTGGATTTCGGAGCAATACATTCTTTTACACCTAGTCTAGATAAGAAGTTAGGACTACCTATAACAAACATCAACCCCTAGTTTTAAGATTTAAAATTCCCACAAGAAAGGACGATGAAATAACAACGTAAGGTTATGCAGTTGCTCGTGATGGAATTAAGAAGTAATCCTCGATACAAGACATTTACTCCAATAAACGTCACAAGAAGAACATATAACTCATAAAAGAATAAGAAGGGAAGATAACGTTGGTAAAAGAGGAGTCACGATTCTTTCAAGTTAAATAAAGAAAATTCCAAAAATGGATGACCATCTAGATGACACAAAAGAAAATGAAGAGAAACCGACCCTTGGAGACATTCGCGATTTTCAATGAAGTTTCCGGATAAATAGGATGACATCTAAAGACAAGGATCAACTTTGAGGAAAGACTAATGGCCTATGAATAATCTTAATAGAGTTCAAAAGAAGTTAGAGCATCAACTACAAGAATTTTAAATCAAGGCTTTATGCAATCAAGTATATGCCAGTTCAGCTTATAATAGGAGAAAAGGAAAAAACCCTAAGTTTATGCACAAGGTCACAATCAAGAGTGAGTACCGCTCCCAGAAATTGAAGATCTTTTGGATCAACTACAGAGAATAAACACGATTTTTCACGATCTAAGATCAAAATATTACTAGTTAAGGATCAAATCAAAGGATGATTCAAATGAATGCCCCCTTAAACTTATTAGCGAACACCCTAAGTTTCTAGTAATGCTTTTTGGATCGTCCAAACCAAGGATATAAAGTTCCTATTAGATAAAAAAGTAATTGATAGGATGAAAATTGTCACGCCCTGGAGGGTACCCTAAACGTGGTAGTCCGCCGCATATAATATTAAAGCTAATGAATGACAACCTTAGTCATGCAGGAGCTTCGATATCACATGCAAGGCGTGCTTCCAAGATAGTAAGAGACTCACAGGGGTATTACATTTAAGTAGATAATAAAAGCAAGCAAGAACTTATATAGATAAACATGAAACCTTCATTTAAATAATAATTCCTTACATCATCTTAGGGGCATTCCCCCGTCTTTAAAAGTCTATCAACAAGGTAATAGCAACTATAACATAAGTCTACTATAGAGATTTTCCTAGAAGCCTATGTTCAAAACTTAAATACATATAGCTTCTCCCAAAAATTCCGAGTAGCTTAAACTCGTACCTGGCATACGGGGCTCCTTGGGGCCAATCAAAGGTAATCATACTATAACAAAAAGCTATAAGGGCAATCTAGCTTAGTGAGATAATTCCATCTACAAGACATTTCCATAATTCAAACAAGTATTTAAACAATCATATGAGAATGAACCAAACATATGACCAAACAAATACACATGATTAATCGAAAATCAAGTATAGCATGGATTTTACGCCCTCCATATCGAGGGTTGGGAGGTTACAGGCCCATACGACTATCAATATTTGCAGATTTACCGGCTCCTGCTCGCCCTATAGACTTCCTGGCTCTATTAGCCCATGTAGACTTTCGGCTCCTACTAGCCACCACTACCATTTCTTCATTTCCCCACACAAAGAATAGTAGTGAAATAAATGTGAATCACAATTATGATATGCATGAATTAATTTCAATATATTTAACTAAATAATGTTAAGTTCAAGTTAAAGGCGATCAACACAATTTTCATCATATCAATACAAGAATCACAATTTATTTATCAAACATTCTTTCATATTCTTAACTTATATTCAACCAATCATAATTCCAAGTCACACAACAAATATTCATTTATCTTTTTCTTAATTGCTAGTGCTACTACTTACAAGCACAAAACAAGGAAATATAACTTAGTAAAGGATTAACTTACTCCATATCGGTAGATCCTAATCGAACTAATCTTCCGGGAAAGTGATCTCGGGTCCTTCTCCACCTAAATAAGATGAAATACCCAAAATGAGTCTTTCATGAAATTTCTATTCTTGAAGATTCTAAATCTTTCTCAAAATCGCGGTAAAATCGTATAAAAGGAAATTCCAACTTAAAATGGCCATAACTTGCTTATTTTAACTCAGAATTTCGTATATAATATATCGTTTTCTACCTATTCGAAAAGATCTATCTATTTCTAAAATTATTTTAATCAAACTAAGTCGTTTGGGTGCCGAAAAAGTGGAACAAATTCATCATGAATTTTTATAAACTTGTTTTTCCTTCTTTTATCCAAAGCTCATTTTGAAGAGATAGGTAATATAATAGCTTGTAAAACCTTTGAAATGTATAAACATATGCTAAGTGACTCATATTGAATGTATGAAGTTAATGAAGTCGTCTCAAACTATGAAAAGTAAAGTCTTTTAAATGTTTTTGGAAAGTGAGAACTTTTGAAATATTCCTTTTTATTTTTACTTTGAAAATATCTTAAGTTATTTCAAATGAGCATTTTCTTTTCTTAAATTTAATTTTCATAATCTCTTTAAATTCCTAAGGAATGATTTTATTTTCTAAGCTTAGTTTCCAACATTTTTGAAAGTAATAATAATTCTACGTTTAGAGAAATAATTTCTTTGTTTCTTGAGATTATTCTATTTTGATGAAAAGAATTTCTAATACTTGATAAAAGTGAAGTTTTAGTAAAACTTTTGTCTATTTCCAAAAAGTTCTTTTCTATGTATGTTTATGATCTCCTCTAGATTTCTTAGAAAAGTTTGTTTAGGAAAATTACTTCTTATTTCTAGAAAAGAATCTTTACTTTCAAGAAAACATTTCCTTCATTTATTTTCTTGAGACAAAAATCATTATGTTCATGCATGAATATGAATTATAAAGTTATGGAAACATAAAGAAACATAATACTTGAAAGAATAAGTTAATAAGAAAATAAATCAAGTATTGAACCTTAGCTTCATTAAGGTATCCCGGACTAAGAAAAGACTAGTCCCTACAAGAAAAAGAAAATGTTTTGACTTGAAAATGACAAGTCTAAAACTAGAAAGACTAATCTTAAAAACAATATGAAAGTAAATAAATTGCAAAACAAATGAGCTTATATGCTCTAAAAGATATATATATATATATATATAGCTATATAGATATATTAGATATAAAAGCAACATAAAGGAATTAGATGATGAACAAAAACAAAGTATGAACCTATTGTTGCTTTCTTTAACCTTCATGGTTTAGAAAACACACACTAAGCTCATACTAAGTAGATGAACATAAAGAATACTTGAAGAAAAATTATCTAAAAGAACTAAATTAGAGAGAACTTCTTGGAAGAGATTTCTTATAGAAATTTGGGAGAGTAACTTTAGTATATGAGAGGTGTGAAAGAAGTGGAAGTAAGATGGAGTATTTACAGGAAAATGTGGGAGATAATTTGTGTTAATTAAATAAATTAAAATGAAACAAATTGGAGAGAAGAGGAGAGGGGCTAGCATAATTTTGAGAGAAAGGGGGAGAAAAAATTATTTTTTTGTATTTTTGTTAATTAAAAGTAAGATATGAAAGATGTGAAGTTGTATTGGAAAAAAATGTGTAAGAAATAGAGGTATGAGTTGTAAGAGTAGGTTTTAAGAAAAAGTAGAGATAGATAGATAGTGTAGAATAGTAGTAAATAGTGTAATGTAAAGTAGACATGACAATTTAAGTACCGGTAATAAGAAAATACGTGTATAAATGCGATATCTGATATTTTTAGCTACCGAAAAATTATGAAATTGATATTTTTGAAAATCTTATACTTTTACGAGTCTAATGGTATATTCGAAATATTTTTACTATTCCGAGCCCCGAGACATGTTTTTCAAGAACTATGTCCGATCGGATTTAAAACGAGTTACGGTTTTACTAAACTGATCTTCTTAAGCTTTCTTAAATAATTACGAACTATTCTATTCACTAAAGTCTTTCTTACTCTCTTAGGGTTTCTTAAACAAGATGTCGGATTTAAGCGGTTACGGTAGACTAGGGTTTTGTTGACTTTAGAAATCCGATTGACTTCTAATTAGGGTTTAATCTTTAAATTGATTACAAAACTTTGGGGGTTTACAAAAGTGGTCTTAAGAAAAATTTTATGAAAATTTTTATGATGAATGCAATGGATTAATGTCGTTATATCATGTGCTTGAATGAATGGTTGATGAATGTGGTTATCTAGTACTTTGTGAAAATTTTGTGCAGGAACAAGTTTTAGCCTCGACAATTTTGAGGTGAATAAAAGTCGAGCCTCATTGTCGAGCCCTTGCATATTACCCTCGACAATGTTAAATTCTTTTGTAAATAAAATAATCGAATTTTTGCCCTCGCACTCTTTAATAAGCCGCAACTTTATTTTTAAGTTGAGTGTTGTTTATTCTTTATTTAATTATTCTTAAATGAATAAAATAACAATTTTTTTCGTTTTTGGTTCTTAGGAAGTTTTGAAAATAAAAAGACTGTTCATTTTACACTCGATATAAACACTATTCTTGCACTTGAAAAAGAAAAGAAGAAAAAATCTTTCACTTGCATTTCCAAAATTTTCACTATAAACAAATCCCAAAAACCTTCTAACATTTGAAAGCCATAACCATATCAAGTATGCTTTTTTTTTTTTTTCTTTTCTAATTTTTACTGTTATATAGCGTGTTTTATATTTTTAGGGTTTTTCAAACTTTCTGTATAAACTTGATATAAATGATAAACTGTTGTTTTTAAATAGTTTATTAAGTAATGTTATTCTTTAAACTTAGAGTAAATAGTTACAAACTTCGTTTTACTCTCGGACTCATTAACTTCTGTAGAAACCCTTGTAAACTCCTATTTTTTAGAGTAATTTCAATCTTAAACCCTAAACCGGAAAGTCAACCGGAAACCTTAAGTCAACAAATCCTTAGGAAACCCTAGCAGTTTAGATCCGATAATTTTGTGTTCTTAAACCGAGAAGTCGAAAGATGAGTGGAAAGTGTAGATTGATCCATAATAATATTAGGATACTTAAAAATATCAGATTGGTAAAATTTTAGCCTATTTCGAACCCAATCTGATACAGACTTTAAAAAGCGTGTCCCGGGGATGAAGATACCAAAAATTTGTTATTAGTACCATTAGATTCATAATTTCATAAGACTTCTAAATATACCAGTTAAATAATTTTTCGGATTATAAAAATTACAGTTATAGTCTTTTTATCGTATTTTCATTTCTACCGGTAATTTAATTGTCTCATCTATTTTTTGATTTCTAATCACACTATTCACAAGTACAACCATCCATACCCTATTCTTATATCCTTACAACCTATTATTATAATATTACATAATTTTCCTTACATTTACTTTTCCAATACTTTTATTACTTAAATTACTATTGAATTTTGAATTTTATTACACAAAAATATCACATATCTCTCTCTCTCGCTAAAACCAGCGCCCCCCTCCGCATGCTCTATCTCTCAATTTATTTTATTTTTCCTTCTTCTATTCTATACAAACCCTAATCCATTCTTCTATAAATACCCTTTTATGCCAACCTCATTTCACTTTCTCACTTTTATCTAAATAAAACTCTTGCAATTTTTTTTCTCTCAACCCTCTCTTCCTCTCCATGCCGTGACCTCCCCATACACACACACACACACACACACCATATTTTTCTTCAATTTTCTTGTTCCAAACACTAAATAGGTGATAGATCTAGACCCTATCACAAATAAAACATGTAATGGCAAGATCATGCATGTGTGGTTCCATCAAAATCCCCATGAGCTTTATGCTAGGGATGAGGAAACACTTAAGCATGATATTCTTCCCATCACAATATTGTAGATCTTGTTATTTGAGTTGTTTTACTAGTGTTTTGCTATATTATTGTTTTATGTTGTTATTATTGATATTTTGTGTATGTATTCATTCATTAATCACATCTACATAATATTGATGTTGCATTTGCATTTATGACTTGTATAGTAAACTAGATCTAATTGTTTTGAACACATAAATACCATAGATTTTTGTCTTATGTACATAAAAGGCTTGTAGTAGCATGATAATAGTGAAAAAATGTTAGAAAGTCCAAGATCTATCTTTGTTTCAACAACAATGATTTTTGGGAATTCGGATCTAAAAAAGAACCTATTTAGAAAAGCTATTTTCCAGATTCAAAATGAGTATTTTACATTAAATATGAAGGGCTTAAGGAATAGGTATCATAAAGGAATGGTTTTGATGAGTAAAGCTTAGATTTATTAAGAGATATTTTCAAAACAAGAAAAGTTTACAAAGGTTATGTTAGCATTATGTTTCAATCCTAACAACAAACTTAAAATTCATAATAAGGAAAGCTTGATATGTGAACACTTATTTTTCAACCCTAAAATAAGAGTTTTATTAAAAAAAATTGAAGCCTTAAGGAGTAGGTTTGATTAGGAATTAATTTTAGAAAGATTAAATGAATTTTACACAAGAAACAATCTCAAACATGAATTTCAAAATTCAAATTTAGAAATGACCTCCATTTGAAACCTATTCCCAAATGCTAAAATGAGGATTTTAATAGAAAAATAGAAGCCTTAGGGAATATATATAATAAAGACTTAATTTTGACAAGGATAAGTGAAATTTATCAAGGTATGATCCTAAAACAAGGAAATGTTACAAAATATAGATTAAACAATGTTTTCATTCCTTAGAATTTTGTAAAATTCGTAACTAGGTAAAACCCTTATTTAAACATCTACTTTCTAACTCCAAAATGAAGAACTTTATTAAAATAATGAAGGTGTTAGGCATATAGGTCACTAAGGTTGTATTTTGATAAAAACGAGTGTGATTTTGCAAGAAATAAAACTAGTTTTCTTAAGTCAAGTAGTTTCAAAGGTTTTGCAAAGCAAAAGTTTTCTAAAAGAATTCTTGTTATCAAATATCATTAAGGATATATATATAGATAGCTTATCTCATGACATTCATGATAATAACTTGTAGGTATTGCATGTACATATAATACATTTGGTATAATCAAAGCTAAGAAAATATTGTCTTTCACATCCCATGAAGCATTGTCTAAGTACATGAGGAAATAGATTGATCAACACCCATGAATCATGTATGATATTGAGTTATTTATGTATATAAAAGATTCTTTCAAGATATAATGATAGCTAAGTATCTATCAAAGCTTTAGGATGATGCTTGGATTGAAATTAGAATTTGAATAGTGTGTTGGGAATCTCGTATAGCATTTTGTACCCTACTGTTCACAAACTAAATGACCTTGCTTGATGAAAATAACTTTAGAAATAGATAGCTCTCATCGAATAGGTAGAAATCGGTATATAATATGTGAAATTTCGAGTCAAAATGACCAAGTTATGGCCGTTTTAAATTGGAATTTTCTCTTAGACGAACTTTTGACTTGTTAGAATAGAATTTATAAGTTTCATTTAAACTTCATAGAAATACTCATTGGAGTTATTTCTTTTGGTTAGAATACTTGGGAGATGAACTAGACCTTCCGAGGATTATTATGATTAAGTGGATTTTCGCGCCATAGCAAAGTGTTCACTTTCTTTAAATTAAATGCTTATGATTGTGCTTGTAACAATAGTGTCATTAGAAATAGAACAAGATAAAATGGGAATGCGCATGTGAATTCTATTTGGCTGAATTGATGTTAAGAATAGCGAAATGGGAATTGCTATAAATATGTGTATGATTTAGTATAGAATTGGAGTGTTGAAATCTCTATAATCACTTATAATTCACTTAACTAATGTGCCATGACTATATAACTAAATTGCCCATGCATAACATATGTGAGTCATATTACATTTATTATTATACCTTTGTGGGAATAAAGCATAATAGCTAGGCAACGGGTAGGCCTGAAAACTTGGATAGTGGCGCGGGTGCCTGAATTAAAATGGAAGTGGAGTAGACACTTGAACCAACTATAAAAATTGATGAGTGGGTAGGCACCTAAAACAACCACTAAATGATTGAAAGTAAAAATTGAAATCTATGGTCGTATGGGCTTGAAACACCTAACCCCAAATGAAGGGCGTAAATCCATTCAACACAGGACTCTTGGAAAGTCTTATGTATTGTATGCCCACATGCTCGTGCATTTCATATTATTGTTTAATATAACTTGCTTTCCCTATTGTTTGACGAAGTATTTAATTTGGAAGTGTAACTCACTAAGCTCGTAAGCTTATATCCCTATAGTTTTTTATTGCAGTACAATTATCTATGGCTATCCCCAAGGGGACATTTCTCTCAGGTACAACTTTTGGAATATAAGGAGCTTTCTGAAGAAGTCGGGACCTAGATGTTAGGCATAGACTTCTAGTTAAATCTCCTTAATTATATATATATTATATATATATATGTTGTTGTAAGAAACTTCTGTGGGCCTTAAAGACACTTAATTTTTTTTACGGGGGTATGCCATTTAGATCTTTGTAATAGATTAATCTTGGTTATATCTATTATGATTTATATTCTTAATTGCTATGTATGTCTTCTTAAGCTATTTCGATTCAAAGTAAGGTCTCCTGTATGGTGAACGTGAGCCTTACACTCGGTGTCCAAACTCATGAAATAACTAAGGTTATCATACTTGAGTTTAAATATCGAGTGTGGCGGACTGTTACGTTTAGGATGCCCTTTGGGGGTATGGCAACCCTAGTTTGTCTCTGATTACTGAAACTGTTAATGAAATAATAAATGTGTATTTTAGTTATAAATAAATATGAACTCATGTTGTTATCTCTTCTTGCAGAAAAAATGGCACCAAAAAGACAGCCCACACACTTCCATGTAAGTACACAAGCTCTAGAAAACATGTCTGCTGTTGATAGGGATGGATTTAATTTATTTTTATACCAAAAAAAATTGTAGAAAATGTTGTAGTAAACTGGGGGTTGTTGAGAAGTTTTGGCATGGAGGAAGACTTCCTAAGATATTTTGAAGATACTGTATGAAGGAAAGTCTTTAAAATCAAGGAGAATGTATATGCTGACACTACACTAGCCTTTATGGCTAGTTTGAAGATGGAAGGGGAAGTGCCCAGCTTAAGTAGCTTAGTAAATTCTATGCTTTTGGAGAGTATAGGGAGGTCCCAATGAGGACATTTATTTGGGATATGGGGCCATATGAGGATGAAGGATATATGGAAGAACTAGAATTCCAAGAGCTGCCCCTTGAAATACCTGAAGAAGATTTCACGAGGTTTTTAGAAGAGGAGATTAAAGGAAGATTTTCTCCTTCAAGGACCACATGGTCCAAATTTAGGAATAAAAGTGTACGGATGCTGCACTATATGTTGATAAAGAGCATAATTTCTATTTTGGAAGGAGGGTCAACGGTCTCTGAAGCAAACCTGCACCTAATTATTAGCATAGTGAGGGGGATAAGGATAAATGTAGGATTATTGGTAGCCTGTAGGCTCAATTGTCAAGCCACACTGAGCTGTAAAGGGATATTCTTTGGTGGCTTGATCACAAGATTCCTCAGGAATTTAACAATGTGGCCAGAACAGGGGCCAACTGATCTAGTGTGTAGATATAAGGAGCTCCAAAAGAAGGCTTTTAGAGAATGGTTATTAGTAGAAGTGGATATAACAATAGAACATAGGGTGAACCCTGACCTATTAGTTGAGCCCCAGCCTTGTCAAGAAACAACTGCAGCAGCTAAAAACCAAGACTCTGAGCCACATATTCCCCCTCCACAAGAAGAACCTCCTCCACCACAACTTGAGGCTTCTACATCAGAAGCTACTCGACCCTCTTAGTAAGCTTCCACAGATTGAGAATGAAGTTGTTGAAATGAAGGGGAAGCTTGCTAAATTAGAAAAGAGTACAAAAGAGGGTATGGACCATCTTAAAAGCATGATGTCTAACATTTTAGATGTAGTCTCAAGACTACTTCCACAACCCACAACATCTAAATCACCTTCTCTACACCATAACTTGGCAGAGTCACATCTTGATGATGATGATGACGAAAATGATACCAGACTACCATCACCATATCCACATACCTCACCCATGCCATACACTGAACCTACACACACAGAAAACCTTGAAACCACAATACACTCACCCTCAGTAAATATAAAAACATGCACATCACCCCAAACACACATCCCAAACATAGAACCAATCTAACAATTGGCTGAGTCACTTGCTCAGAACATTTCTGAGGACAATGAAGCCATTGTTCTACCCCAACCTATTCTTTTACTCCAACTACAAATAATGAAGACTGTGCAATCAGCTCTAGTTGTATATACAATAAAAAGGAAGAAGAGAACACAACAACCAATAATAAGGAGAAGGAGAATGATCCTTTCAATAGGTCAGAGTTGGATGAAGTTCCAATACCACCAACTGTATCAGAGATAATAGTGAAGCCAGTTTTAGTAGATGCTCTAGCTGTTCATCAAGAAGAACACTCTGATAGTGAATATAACCTAAATCTGTTGAGCGATTTAGTTCAAAAGGTTGTATAAGAGGCTGGTTTGGAAGAAAGGATGACAGCAGAGGATAGACCTATTAATAAAGAATTCAATGAAGCTGCCATATTAAGAACAAAAATAATAGAGGATGTAGCAACCCCACAAGAAACAACCATAGAGCTGGTTTTAGTAGAGGCTTTAGTTGTTTCTGATACTGCACCTCTTCAACAAACACCTCCCAAGTGTCCAATTTTTGATTTGGTAGAAAGGATGGATGCTGCAGGAAGAAAGCAAGAAGAGGTAGATAAAGCACGCCAAGATAGGATTCATGCTTTGGAGTAGTGCCAAAATGAGTATAGAGAGAGAGGTCTAAAGAAAATTGGAGGATGAAAGATGGTCCCAAGGGATCCCTGAGGAACATACTCCAACATGGGATCAACGTGAAACATTCTACCCTCCACGCCTCCAAATAGAAGCAGCCATAGACCATGAAGAGGGGACTATTCAATAAAAAACCCCTGTGACTCATGGTGCTTCACAGCAATAGCAGCAACAACTTCCTCTTGATGTTCAAGATGAGGAGGACTCCCTTACAATAACTCAGTTGTTGGAGGCCACAAAGAAGAAGAAGATGAGGGAAGAAACTGACAAGAGGATTTTTGAATCCCATAAGAAATCACATGAGCAAACAAGGATGATTTACCAGATGAAGTCATATGTTATTGGCATTGAAGTTGGGAGGTTAACAAAAGCTACGGAGACTGGAAAGAAGAAGAAAACAGAAGCCCCACTTCAAACTCCACAACAACCAATAATTGAATCATCTTAGCCAAAAATTATCGAAGCTCTTCAAGGAATTGAAAAAATGGCTGAAAATGATGAGGATCTCTATGATGATGGCATCCTCTACAATGATGATGAAGAAGAAAGGAGGGGAGAAGAGGAAGCTAAGCAACAAAGATTGGCTCAGTTGGAAAGTGATGCTGCCCTGGCACAAAGACTGCAGGAAGAACTAGATAGAGAAGAAAGGGCAACACGGAAAAATAAAGAATTAAGTCCTCCACCAAAACCTACCAGTGAAGCCCCTAGAAATCAAGCCAATAGAGGTAGAGGTAAGGCTAATGAAAGGGGCAGAGAAAGGTTCGTTGATAGAAGTAGAGGGTGAACTAATCAACCAAGTAGAGGTAGGAATAATAACATGGGTAGAAGATAAGGAAGAAGAGGAAGAGGCAGAGACCCCTACGAGGACTTTCCCAGGCTAAGACGAGGAAGAGGGAATGAATTCAGTAGAAGTTTTAGATACTAGCTGGGAATGGACCACTAGAAGTCCTCTAATGTTCTAGATTTAGGAATTATTTTGATTCTTTTTATATTCTTGTAATTTTTGTACAATCATTCTTTATTCTCTTCTTTTCATTCAATAAAATGTAGTTTTCTTTTCAATTCTTGTTTATTTTATGTTTCTTTATGCTTAAATTTTTGTCCATAACTCTATCGAAGGCCTAATTGAGCCTTGATATTAACATGAGTTTTTGCCAAGTTTTTTGTGAATCACAGACTTAACAAGTCTCAACAAACCAAATAATTCCTAAAGGATAACAATACCTATAGTGCTCGTGATACCTTTAGGGGCATGCGTTGGTTGGGATCACCATGATGCAATGGTGGTGTCGGCCATTACCACTAGGGGGCCAGTGGTGGGTTTGCCTGCCCTGACATCGCGTTGCCGTCGCCTGCGGGGACGGGGCGTGACATTGTTCTTCTTCTGCATTCATCATCTCAACCCTACTGTCGACTTCCACAAACCCCAACTCAAAGGATTACTTTGATTGATAGCGATCGCCATGGATAAGTAAGTTTTCCTTTACATTTTATGTATCCGTGCACATGCTTATAGAGTAGAGCACTAGATTTTAAGAAAAGATAAAATTGGTATGCATGTGGAATTATCATGGGAATTATGGATGTGATTTGTTATGTGTGTTCAATGAATGAAAAGCATATCATAACTTGATTGGTTAATTAATGAAAACTGTCTCTATATATGGTACTTTGTGTGACAATATTGGTTGATCGCCTTAACTGAGATTAATTATGGATTGGAAATTCCTTATAAACTGATCATACATATCATTTAGAGAATCATATTTGCGTTTTGCCTCCTCTATGAGAGACCAGAAAGGTAAACTGTCTAGCTATTTGTTGAGGAATTAGGACATTCGGGGAATACGGCCTCATGGTATAGTCAAGTTAAATCGATCACTTTGGATAAGGAATACCTGAAGACTAATAGTATGGCTGATTGGAATCCCTAGACGCATGCGCAATATGGTCATTAGACCCATTCAAAGCATTCCCTAACCCTTGATATAAAGGGCGTAAATCTATTCTACATACGCATTTGGATAATCGTACGTATGTGTTTGATCATGTAGATATTGTATCTCATATGTTTGCTAATGGACTTGTTTGATTGTTTTGTTATAGGTACGTTGCATAAGGAATTATCTCACTAAGCTAGTTGTGCTTACCCCCCAACAGATTTTTTATATCATAAGTTTAGTGCTTTTGCTCCCAAGACTACACTTTTCGTCGGGTTAAGACTTATGCTTTTGGGGGAAATTCTATTTGAAGACCTTAGACTAGATTTCCTTCAAATATTTCAATTATAGTTATCTATTTAAGTACGACTAAGTCATTTTGGAGATTTATTAAGGGAATGCCCCTATAGAATTATAAGATTATTGACCTTTAAGTTATGAATATGAATGTTTAAGAAAGATTTCAAGAATGTTGCTATGAAGTTTTAAAAAGGAAACATAAAAGGTTTAATTTTTAAAACTTTTGATTCTCCTAACTTTTAAGTAGGAGTCGAATTAGAAACTGTATTTTGCTAAAATTGAAAAATCATTGAAGTTATCAACAAAGTCATGTTACATTTCTACATGTATAAATTAGGAATAGATGAATATAAATTTAAGCATTTATGTATTTTCTTAATTAATTCCAAATTTTACACGTAAATAAGAACACATGGATCATATTACATTTTGTAAACTATTTTGCAAAATTAATTGTTGAATCCACTTGTTCAAGAGTCAATTCTTAAACCATCACTAAAGTCGATTTTTCAAATCATGAAAATGACTTTATCGTATCCATTAGGTTTTATCACATGATTTTACAAGATATTTGTATGATAGGATTATTGTAGCTGGCCGATCATGTGCAACAAGCATGTCAGCTGACCCGAGAGAAGTCTTGAACTGATGACAAATATAAGATATCCTAGATTGAGGCATGGGAGGAGGACTAGACAAACCCAATCTATCAAATGCACAAGTGTGATAGAAGATCAAATCAAATAAATTCAATAGTTCTTGACTTGTTCTTAACTGATTGTAAGTTCTGATTTCTCTTGAAAGCATTTTGACAGAGTTTTCATGTTGCTCTCAATCTTAGCAATATGTAAAATTATCTCAAAATAAGAAGAGATGCCTCTTATTTGTAGGTGTTGGAGACTGATACTAACTTTTGGATCATTCTTAAGGATCTAATGATCGAGACCGAAGCCTTCTTTTTCTTTGTAGTAGGTGGGGCTTGTGAATGGGCTTAGAAAGGATTTTAGGGCTTTTATTAAACAAAATAAGCCCATTAATCCATTAAAAATAACCCATTTATAATATAAAGGATTTATGCTTATTTTTTGTTTATATATAAGCCCTATTTGAGTCAAACAAAGCCCAAATTAGCTTATAAAGACATTTTTAGAGTCTACTTTAAATGCATGAGAAAACCAAATTAGGCCGAAAATGGAATAAATAAGTCTAATGATCCTTATCCGAGCTTACCAAGCCGAATTTCCCTATGACATTTCTTATTGGACCTATTTTTTTGAACCCACACACTAATCCCAAAAGATTGGTTCTTGGCTTTAAACTGGGCTCCAAACCGAATTATCGAAATGAGCCTATAGAATATTACTATACCAAGGACTTACCGAAATCTTATGGCTTTCAATTCCCTTGATTCTTTTTAGGGTAAATTACTTTGACTTCAATTTAAATGATTTTTACCCACATGACCCTTGTTTTGTTGTATACCATTTGTATAATAGTTGTTATTTTATACCCAAAAATATTTAGTTTAGTGTTACTCATATAACACGTATAAGGCGAACATAAACCTCAAAATAACTCAACTACACACTTAAAGGATGTAAAACATCATAAAATCCTTATTCTAAATTATTGTCGTTTGTCTTTTTAGTCACAGATCAAGCGATTAAAACTAACAAAGTTTAAGCCATAAAATAATGAGTTAAAGAAGCATTAGGTAGGCAAATGAATACCCTACAACCCTACCATTAATAAATGGCTTGCGTTAGTTAAAATGCATGTAAGATGTGGAGGCGAAGGCAAATCTAGGGAATGTGAGAGAAGGGGACCACAAAACCTGCCACATAAACGAACGAACCCACCTGCCTTGGCATACCTTCAAATACAATTATTCATAATTACAGCTATAAACAGTATAGAAAGATAAGATATGAAAATGAGCAAGCCAACGCAGATTAACGATCTAAGCATGACCGCATTAAAACTTACAAGCGCCACGATGCCCGCTCCCCTTCTAGTCCCCTATTCCACTTTTTTAACCATAACAATTGGACGGGCAGGACGCACTATGTATATATCTTATATGTATAATATATTACATGTAATACCCACAAAAACCTTTTTTTAATCTCTTTTAGTAAAAGTATTAATATATGTAATGATTTGATCAAACTATGGAGTTGTTTTAACAAAACCAAATCTCATAACATGTTACATGGCAGGTGCAGGTCTTTGTGCATGATGAATTGGATATATAAAATTGAAGTAAGATAAAAATAAATAATGGAAATGTAATTTAACCTAAAAGCAAAACAAAATTAGATAATTTTGTACATACTATTTTCCTTTTATAAAATAATCTATATATTTTTAATGTACTAGTATCTATAAGTTGTGGAATTTCCTTTTTCATTATTTACGCCTTATCTTAATTTATAATTTTCATATCTATACTATACCATCTATACACCTCCTTATTAGCATAACTACCTACAACTCATTTTTTTTTTAATTTCTTTTATATTTTATAAATACTAAAGATAGCAAAGAATATATACATATATTTTTTGCTTTAATAATATATATATATATATATATATATCTCATACAAAGAGAATCACATCTATCAACTGGGCTTAGGATAGTTAAAGTTTTGTATATAGCGTATTGATGTTGTTGTATGTAAAAAAAAAAAAAATTGGTTGCATTTTAGTTTAACATTGCACATTTCATGCAGTATTTCATCAAAATTTTCCTTCTCTTCAAATATTATAAAACATAACTTGTTTGTTTATACAAAGATATTTTTATCGCTTTCTTTTTATTTTAAGATTTATTTAGCAATAACCGGAGATTTCGGATTGATAATATTTTATTATGTTGGTTTCATCATGGAACTTGATGAACAATTACATGTCATTCGATTATATAGATCGATAGGGTTTAAAGTAGATCTAAATTGGCATACTTTAGGTCCACATGTGCCTATTGCTTGTAAGAAACAACAAATATCCGTAAAAATATAGCTTTGTCCAGTCTAAGTAACCAAATTGCTTGCCCAAAAGTCCGCAACAATCCAAAGGAAGAGCCACCTGCTTTTTAATCTTTAATCTTTTCTTGTAAATTAAATTAGAGGGCTATCGCATTAGTCGAATTTTAAAACGGCAAAACTATTTAATATTTAATAGTAAAATTACTATTGCCTTCATTAATATTAAAATTCGCACATTTTTTTTATGTCTTATCTTCATGAAACTATATATGATATCTAAATAAATGTTTGTTTGATGGTTTATCTTTTATTTGTATTTATATATATATCAAAACGATATGTATAAATATATTTGATTTATATTTATATTTGATTTATTCGATCTTTTCATGAGAACTGTCAATTTCATTTTTTCATTTTTTTATTTTTAATAAACAATTTGTTAGAAAAAGTTTTAAAAAAGTGTCTGTATCTAAACAAACAGACCCTTAAACTAAGGCATGCAAGTAGACGACGGCGTCGATTCAAACAGGCCTAGAACCGGCCCATCAGGAGAAGGGCCGATCTAGTCCGGGTTGAACTGGCGGTTCAAGGCCTTTTGAACCGCCTAAAACAAAAAAAAAAAAAAGAAAATTAAGAAAAAGAACAAAAATTTTAGAAAAAAGGGGAAATTTTATATTAATTTGCAAAAAAATTCCAAATGAATAGTCAAAAACAATAAAATAAAATAATAAAAAAGAATAGAAAAAAAAATTTCTAAAAAAGGCAAAAAAATTTAGATTAATTTGAACAAAATTTGGAAATGAACAGGAAAATATTAAAAACAATAAAAGAATAATTTTATTAAAAAAGGGAAAAATTATATTAATTTACACAAAATTTCCAATTCCCATACATTTATCATTACAACTTGATAATTAAAAATTACACATGCTCACAAAGGTAATAATTGAAGCACGAAATTATACAAAGTTGAAACTTGTAATAGAACAAACCATTACATCACTACTTAACATATATATATATAGAGATAATAATTTAATGAAATTATACAAATTTTTAAAAATAAGATAAATTTGGCATTATAACCATATGCAGAATTTGAAATATCAAACTTGTTCATATCTCACAAAAAAGCGAACTTAAATGCATGCTTAAGAAGAAACTTCTTATCCTCCTTTACTACTCGGCTTGGGCACGTTGCGGCATGGAGCTACCGGTGGAATCACCAAATTTATTGAAATCACTAAAATACTCATCCTCCTCACTTGTGCTACAAATCATATCCTGTAGGCATTGCTCAGCTCTATTCCAATCATCGGTGCAAGCGAGAGACTCAACTGTTACTGCTGACATTTTTGATTTCCGATCATCCAATATTAACTCGATAGTATTAAATGCTTGCTCAACTACGACATTTAATGTAGAAGCAACCAAAACTTGTCTCACCATGTGAGATACAATTGGAAATGTTCTGCTGTGGCTTTGCCACCATTCAATGATCTGAAAATCACGTGCATCAATATTGTCGCCAAACTCAAATGCGGTACTGAGGTAATTAGTGATTTCCTCAGCAGCTCTAAAACTACTAGAACCTTCGGACCTCCTAAACCACTGCTGATATGCAGCAAGGCCTGGTGGTCCTCCTTCGGTTGTAGATGTTTTCCCGAGTGAAACTGGGGATGGACTTACTGGAATTTTCCCTCCATAAGTAAAAGAAAACTGGTTATACAAACTGTTGAAAACTTTCTCTGCATCACGTACCACCTACATTGGATTGATAGTACACTTATCCTGTGTATCTGATAACCGATCAACAATCTTATAATACAAATCAAATAATGTCTGAGCCCTTCAACCCGGAACCATGGATCCAAGATCATTCCAAGGTGGTGAATCATTGGAATTTCCTTATAGTAGTCCAACCACTTCACGCACATATCGTTTATAGCACCTTGCAAGAGAACATCACTCCTCACTTGATGTAATGTACCAACAATGTTACAAGCTTCCATGATGAACAAATGTACACTAAGCGTATAAAGCCTCGAAAATGTTTTCTGCAATCATAAAAAAATTTTAAAACTTGCAGCAAACTACCACATAGGTCCCAATCAGTTGGATGCAGTGACATGTCTGGAAGGTTAGCATAGACAAAATCACACAAAGGCTCCTTATAGGGTACTGTACTTTGCAACAACTTGTACGTAGAATTCCTTCTGTGTTGAATGTCCTTCTTAAACTTTTGTGGTCTGACACCATTTTCAACACAATATCTATGCCACGCTTTATTCACTATTGGATGATCAGCCAAATACCCCACGACTTCCTTGATTGAGTGGTACTTAATTTGTAATGTCTCTAAGCCACTCTTAACACATAGATTAAGTATATGATATGCACATCTGATGTGGAAAAATGTCCCACCTAATGTAGGCTGACAGCTGTTTTAGATCTGGAATATTTTTTGTGTTAGCCGCTGCATTGTCAAACCCTATTGAGAATTTTTTTTTTGCTCAAACGATATTATTGTAGGATGGTAGCTATGATTGAGTATATGTTTTGTGTAGTGTGCCTACCATCCATATATCTAAGTGATAAAAGTCGCTTATGCATCACCCACTTATCATCTATCCAATGACATGTTATACCCATATACGAATTTTCATTCCACTTATCTGTCCAAATATCAGAATAAATAGAAACATTTGTATCTAGACACTCAAATCGACATACAAGCTCTCGCTTACCTTTATGGTAAGGCTCGTCAGTGTATCGCTTCATTGTCCTTGCACTGTAAGGGCGAGCCTGAAGGTTCAATGTTTCCTCATGGCAACACCTGAGATCAGGATGTTGCCCAGCGCCATAAGACAAATGCAAACCACTAATCATTCGTGCTAGACAATACCTGTAATTCTCATCGTGATACTGAAAAATTTTTGCTTGTTTAGTTGCCCCGGAACGACCAATTTGTTGTTGGGATAGCTGCAAACTGAATTCAGATGGGTGTTTGGACCTCATGTGCCTGGTAAAAGTGCCGTATCTATCCCCTGGTCTCCATGAGTAGCTAGCAGAACAATAATTGCAATATTCGCGCGTCTTTCCATCTTTGTCAGTAACTTTGCAAAAATGTTTAGTACAAATTTGAGACTTAAGAGGACGGGGAGGCCTACCTTGGTTTACAGCCTAACCCATAGCATCGGATATGTTGGGCTCATATCATTCCTCTTGCACCTTAGGTGGTGTAACTTCTTGCATTCGGGATCCTCTGTCTCTGAGCCATTACGTGTTTCATGAACCAGGGTCTGCTACTCAAACCCGGCGGAGCAAGGGGAAATGCTTCCGGATTCATATGTCCTGAATAGAATTAATTGTAATCAACGTATCCTGCTTGGTCATCTGCATCAACAAAGTGGTAGGCTTGTACAGACTTCTCTTTCCCACTACTACTATCACCCTGGGACTTCTTTGAGCTATTGGAACGTCCGCCAAAAAATGATCTCATTTTTTTTAGAGCAACAAGTATCGATTTAGTAGCAACGAAAAATAATATTGCATAAATAGATATTAGAGACAAATATAGAGTATTCAAACTAGATGAATTGACAATGAAGTCAATTTAGTAGAAACAGAAAAAAATATTGCTATGGAAGGATGGTAATTGCACGGAATAGATATTGGAGACAACTATAGATTTTTCAAAGCAGATGAATTGTCAATGAAGTAATTTACTAGCAACAAAAAAAAAATATTTTTATGGAACGAAGGTAATTGCATAGAGTTGATATTTGACAAAAACATAGATTTTGCAAAGCAGATGAATTGACAATGAAGTCAATTTAGTAGCAACAAAAAGAAAATATTTCTATGGAACGAAGGTAAATGCACAGACTTGATATTTAACAGAAACATAGATTTTTGAAAGCAGATGAATGGACGAAGAAAATACGCATCTCCTATTTATTGCAAATGGATGCAATAATTGTATGGATTGAAGGCCTACACAACTACGCACGGTGGTGACAATTTCAAACATAACCATAGCAAAATTTTCAAAAAGACATGTCAGACCACTTGCACACTCTTTCAAATGAAATAAAAACAAAAGTAGTTTACGAATGTAATAATTCTATGCATTTAAGGCCTGCATAGCTACGCACAGGTGGTCACAATTTCAAAATAACATGTTAAATTTTTCAAAAAGCTATGTCAGACCATTTGTTCCCTCTTTCAAATGAAATAAACACAAAAGAAGTTCACAGACCATTACTTTTCCTTATTTGCTGGGATTGGTCTTATGTCTTCTATTGTAACATGCTTTCTACTTGAATCACTTAAGGAAATGTGACAAAATTTCGGATTCTATTTCTCAACAATTAGTCACATGCAATAGGTGCACTAGCCCTTATGATTATCACTTATATTGTATATATACATATATAAATAGGGTTAGTTACAAAAACATAACCTGTTTTTTGGTCAATTTATAAATACCTGAATCGTGTTACTTTTTTTGTTAAGTAGGTGAACTGGGTTTCATACAAATGTGTCGACATAATTAATAACTGTTAGACGAATAAATATTCAACTTTTATTGGTCTGAAAAAGTTATTTCAATTAAAAATTAGTATTTATATAATATTAATATTACTTTTTTAAATGAGAAAAATTGGAAAAAAATTGTCGCCTTCATTTTTTATAACCAATATAATATTGATACGTGTTATTCCATAATTATTTACTAAGCTTTACAATTTTATATAAATCACGGGCCACTCACTTGCCAAAAATAGTAATACAGGTCATCCAAGCTCCACTAATTATTGTTTGACTAATAATAGCATAACAAATTCAACTTTTGTTTTCCAAAAATCATGAAAACATTTAGGATACATGTATACACATTTTTATTATTTTGTATAGATTACTTTCATTTTATTATTTTCATAAGTACATAAAATTAATTGAATTTACATAAAAATAATTTTTATATATACATAAAAATATACATGGAATTTTTTTTTAACTTGAACCGCCGAAGCGGTAAGTTAGATGGTTCAATGATGGTGACCTGGCGATTCTTCCTACAGGTCTTAAATCGTACGGACGAGCCGGTTTGCTGGCTCAGGCCCGCCGATGCGACCTGGGCTTTGTCGGCATCTACGTGCAAGGATCTTTCTCATTAACACAGTGATGATTGCGGCTGTAAAAATTGAATGAAAAAATTCAAGAATGTTTAATATGAAATGTTTAAGAGATATATTCTATGTAGAGGTCGGCACGGTTCGGACCCGAACCGGAACCGAACCGGAACCGCCGGTTCACGGTTCCACATTTCGTGGAACCGGAACCGGAACCGCCAGAGCCGGGGCGGTTCACGGTTCCAAGGAACCGCCGGTTCTGGCGGTTCCGGTTCCGGTTCCATGAACCGTTTTTTTTTTTTTTTTTTTTTTTTTTTTTTTTTTTTTTTTCTGGTGAAAAATATGAAAAAAAACCAAAACCTTACCCCCTACCCTCCCAACAGCAATCCCCACGCCCAGAAACAACCTGCATGTCTTCATTTTCTTTTCTTTTTTTTTTTTTTTTTTTAAATATGTGGCGGTTCCGGACCCGTTGGAACCGCCGGTTCCATCACGCGAACCGCTAGGACCCGCCGGTTCCGGCGGGTCCTTAGACGGTTCGGAACCGTCACCGACGGGGCGGTTCCCGGTCAGGAACCGCCGGTGACGGTTCGGGGCGGTTCCCGGTTCGGAACCGCCCCGTGATGATGTCTAATTCTATGTATTGGAAAAAAAGTTATTAATATTTATTATGATATATAATTTCATAAATTTTTTTTTTCTTCTTATACCTCTTCATTGTTATCCTTTCAGTATTATTCTTTATTATTATAAAATATAATATGGTGTTAATTTTATCATAGTATTTTATTTTTATCAAAATTATATATAATATTTCCAATTTTGAAGAGAAAACATATTGTTATTGTGGTGTTAACGAATGCCTGCTGCTTTTCCTTAAAAGAAAAGGTAGAATATGCTTGGCCTCATTTCTTCATTTTCCATCTATTTTCATTTTTATTTTAATTGCTAAAAACATATTTTTGCTTTATTTCTCTTTCTTTCTACTTTTACCATTTGGAAAAGGAAAAAAAATAATAAAAATTTGAAAATAAATTACGAAATTGTCTTTAGATAAAAATGAAAATACCGTTAGATGAAATATAATCTTAAATACCAATTTTTAGATTATTTTTTATCCTAATATTATTTTGTATAATTTTTTATTAAAATATTATTATTTTTCTCATCCTTTCTATCATCGGCCATAATTCAAATAGGTCTATTTGTTTTATCATATTCTAATTATTTTGACTTATATTTTTATTGTTTTAGAATAGATGTTTGTAATAAATAGATATCGATAAAAATTGATAATTTTATATATAAATTAATCAAATATATAAAATATAGATATAAAATAAATAAATTATATATAAAAATTAAATATAAATATAAATATAATATAAATAAAAATCAGATAACCACATATAGGGATCTGCATTCGGTCCAAAATGCGGTGGGAAGGGGAAAAAATTATAAATAAAAAAAAAAAAAAAAAGAGAGAAAGTATTTGGGATTACACAACTAACTGAGAAAGAGTTTATTTAAACGCTTGTCTGACAGAAAAAGTTAAAGTTACGAAAAAACGATAAATTTTTCCGACCCCTTGCTAATAATGAGACAAATACTACTCTCTACTCTATATCTTTAGTCCCTCTCTCCCTCTCTACCTCTCTCCCTCCCTACCATACAATGTGAATGTAAAGGTGAAGTTGAAAGGCTGGCCGGCCACTGTAGTATATTCATTCATTTCATCGGTTACACGTTCGTTGCCCGTTTATTCATTTTTTTTTTTTAAACTCATGGAATACCAAAAATGAAGCTTCGTTTTCAAAGACCTTGCCATTACAATTCCAAGGGGACATAGTTAGATTCAGAGAAACTCCAACTATTTCACTCAATTAGGGTTTTTTTTATTTTTAGAGAGGAACTCAATCCATAAGATGCCTCTTGTCAAGTACCAGTTAAGGAATGAGTATGGGCTGGCCGATCCGGAGCTCTACCGACTGCCGATAAGGACGATCCAGAAGCTCTCTTGGAAGGCGTTGCCATGGCCGGTCTCGTCGGCGTTCTTCGCCAACTCGGCGACCTTGCTGAGTCTGCCTCTCTCTCTCTCTCTCTCTCTCTTCATTTGTGTTTAGATTTTGAGTTTGCGAATCATTGATGAAATTCTGAACACTTCTGTTAATTAGAAGATTAATCAATGTTTGAGTTCGTAAAATTTTGGAGTTTTGAGCTCAATTTGAATTTCGGATTTTGACTTAGTTGGAAATTTAAATGTTCGCTCTCTTTAAATGTAGCTTGCTTTCTAGATTTCAGTTGCGACGTTCGATTTTCTTTTTTCCGCTGATTCAATCGGATATAGTTCAGGAGTAAACTGAATAATGGTTAGGAATTATGATCTGGCTACGGCTATTGACCTGTTGCAAAATATATAGAGGTCAATTCTTTTCTAAATCTACTATAAAAGGAAACATTTTTCTGTCTTAGATTGTGGAATTATGGCGAGCACCAAACCTCTTACAATTCTCCAGCTGAACTATCACTTAGAATCTGGGATTTACTTGCCAAATGGAGATATTCATGTCAATTATTCAAGTAACTTGAGTAACAAAGGTCCCATTCAGAGATTTTTCTCACTTAACATAAAATTCCAGCTCATTTTGTCCTGCATTCTCCAATCTGTTGGATAACGACATAAACACTTCTTATAGGCATATGCACATGTACATGCTTCTGCATTAATATCTGTTATGGATGTTGACTTCTGCATTTGCTCATTTTTGAGTCCAGATGTCTCTTAGTTGAGTATCCCAAGTGTTGATTTGCAGTATCATCCATTCCACTCATCTTGGTTGATAATTACCATCATGAATTCCTTAAGAAGAGCGTCATATATCGTGATTTCACTGTGTTTTGCATTTGCTCCTCACATTCTAATATGATACTGCAATTTGTTAATTTTCTGCTGATAAAGATTCGCTGCTGAGATATTCCACGACTTGCATGAAGAAGTTTTGGCCACAGCTACAAGGGGCCATGGTCTCATGGTGCGTGTGCAACAGCTAGAGTCAGAATTTCCACAGATTGAGAAGATGTTGCTGTCCCAAACAGACCCGCTATCGTCTATTTCCAATACAGGTGAGGTTACCCCACCCAAGCTAATTTTAGATGAGTCCAAGGAAATCTGAGCATTCTCCTTGCTTGCATTTTCCTAGCTAAATGTTAGTGCTCCCATGATAAATTTTACAGATGTATTTGGCAGGAACTACAAATACTGCACCACTGGCATTTTTACCTTTCAGCTATAGCTAGTGAATTATATTCATATCTGCTTTTCAGTGTACATGAATGCATATGGATGTCTGTGCTATTATTTAGAATCTAAAATTATCTCTTAAGCTCATAATATATAGAAAGTGGCAAGATTGCTGAGTCTTTCAGAAATTGCTTGTCAACTTGTTAGATATTGAGGGGAGTGTTGGATTCTGTGCTGAAATCCTTTAGACACATGCACTGGATCACTTCTGCTGGTTGAAGGCATGACCTACCAACTATGCTATATTGTTGAGCACTAAAGCTGTTGAGGGACATTGGTCATTGTGGTTGGTCGGGTTGACTAGTTGAAAGCTGCAGATGGGACAGTTTGTCAATCTACATTTTTTGACGAGACATAGAATAGGCATTTAATACAGATTACAGATGAGACGCAAATTAAACGGGAAAAAAAAAATTGAAACAGCCCTATAAGTCTTAGTTTTTGAACATCTGATATCTGACATCCAGAAACAGGATATTGTTGCATGAATTAAGGGTCAATCTTTCCTTTCATCACTATTATATCATAGCTTGACTTTTGAGATGTTATAACTCTAATAAGGAAACTGAGTTGATTTTTGTAATGTACAGTGAATAATGGGAAAATTGTATATCTTTCATGATTCATAGGTTACATACACACACACACACAATGTAATTGACTAAAAAAGGAAAGAAAATCCCTATTTAAGGCTAGGCATTAATATACATTAATATATATTTACTTTTTATAATGCTCCTCCTCAAGTCGGAGTATAGATATTAATAATGCCCAGCTTGTTGCAAAGATAATCCACCCAAACCCCATTTAGAGCTTTTTTAAAGAGATCTCTTAATTGTTCTCCAGATTTCACAAGCCTTGTGGAAATCAAACCTTGCTAAATTTTCTCACGAATAAAATGACAATCGATTTTAATGTGCTTTGTTTGTTCATGGAACACGAGATTCAATGAAATATGAATTGCAGCTTGGTTATCACATCATAATTTTATATGTAGTGAAGTGTTGAGGCCTATTTCGTTTAACAGTTGATATATCCATATTACGTCACACACTAATTGTATCATAGCTCTTTATTATGATTCTGTACTTGATTGAGACATAGCACTTTATTTGTTGCTCCTCCATGAAACCAAATTTCCACCCACAAAAACACAATAACCTGAAGTAGATCTCCTGTCTTTCTTAGACCCTACCCAATCAGCATCTGAAAAATACTCAATATTAGTATGACCATGATTCTTATACAGGATACTACACTCTGGTGTTCCCTTCAAATAACACAAAATTTGCTTTACAGCAGCCCAATGATCAACTGTTGGAGAGGACATATATTGACTTACTACATTAACCAAATATGCAATATCCGGTCGAATCACTATAAGATAGTTCAATTTTCCAACTAATCTCCTATACACTTTAGGATCTTCAAACAACTCACCTTCTCTTTTTAGTTGCAAATTAAGAATCATTGGTGTACTACATGGTTTAGCACCTGGCTTTCCTGTCTCAAACAATAAGTCAAGTGCATACTTTCTTTGAGATAGAAAAATTCCTTTTTCACTCATTATCTTAATACCTATAAATATCCTTTGTTTGAAATTTACTGTGAAGAAAGGATTTGAGAGCTGAAATACTTGTAGTATCATCACCAGTAATGACAGTATCATCACCAGTAATGACAATATCATCCATATATACTACTAGTACAATAATACCAATTGCAGACCATCTATAAAAAGCCAAATGATCATATTTTTTTTAACATCTCAAATCTCTCAACCTCTTGGCTAAATTTTCGAACCCAAGCACGGGGGCTTTGCTTCAAGCCATATAAAGATTCACGGAGATGACAAACCCTTCTCAACTCCCCTTAAGCAATAAATCTAGGTGGTTGCTCCAGATAAACTTCCTTTTGAAGATCTTCATGCAAAAAAGCATTCTTAGTATCTAGTTTATGCAAAGGCTAGTTGTGCACTGCTGCCATGTAAATAAATAACTTGACAGATGTTAACTTAGTAATAGGAGAAAAAGTATCAAAATAATGTACTCTATAAATCTAGGCATATCCTTTAGCAACTGGGTGAGCTTTCAACCGATCAATTGATCTATCAGGATTTACTTTAATGGAAAAGACCCATGTACAACTAATAGCCTTCTTCCCCACAAGTAAGGTTACCAAATCCTAAGGATCATTCTTATCTAAAGCATTCATTTTCTCTATCATTGCAGTACGCCATCTTCAATAAAATAGGGCTTCATGAACAGTTTTAGGAATAGAGAGAGAGTCAAGAGATGCTATAAAGGAATAAGAGGAGGGTGATAAATGATGATAGGACACAAAAGATGAAATAGGATAAGTACACAGACGTTTCCCTTTACGAAGAGCAATGGGAAGGTCGTCTTTGGGGACTGAATATGATGACGAATAAGTTGGTTGAAGACATGCATCTGGGGTTGGTTTAGAAATACGTAGTCCATGAAAGTAGACTTGAAAGGGAGGTTTAGGAGTCGGAATAGTAGAAATAACTATAAATTAACAAATTATCCTTCTCCTCTGACTTGCATTGTTAGACGATGGAGAGGATGGAGAGAATAGGGTATCCTCAAGGAAAGTAACATCAACCAACATAAGGTATTAGTCAAAACTAGGATAATAACATTTGTATCCCTTTTGAATACGAGAGTACTCAAGAAAAATATACTTCAATGACTTAGAATCAAGTTTTGTAACTTGACGATGCACATCCCGAACAAAACAAGTACAATCAAATATCTTTGGTTCAATAGGAAACAGGGCTTTATTTGGGAAAAGTGTATGATAAGGAGTCTCACCATAAAAAACAATTGAAGGTATTATGTTGTGAATACTGTGTTGGCCAAAAAAAGTTTGAGAACATGCATTTGAAACAATAAAGCTCTAGCAGTTTCAAGTAAATATCTATTCTTTCTCTTAGTAATCCCCTTTTGTAGTGGTGTATCTACATATGAAGTTTGGTGAATAGTACTAATTTAACCATGTAAGATTGGAAAGATTCAGACAAATATTCTTTGGCATTATCACTTTGCAATATTTGGACTGAAGCATTAAATTGGGTCTTAATTCCAGCACAAAAGGACCTAAAGAGAGAGAATAACTTAGAACGATTCGTCATTAGATATAACTAAATCATATGAGAGTAATCATCAACAAAAGTGATAAAATACTTTAATCTAGTTTTAGATGTTACTGGACAAGGACCCCATATATCTGAACAGACTAGCTCAAAAGGAGCATTCACTCGTTTATTAACTCTAGGACTTAAACTAATGCGATGATATTTCGTATACTAACAAAATTCACAATGTAAAGACTCTAGATTATGAAATTGAGGACTAAGTTTCTTCAATAAAGAAAGAGATGGATAATCTTGACAACAATGTGCTTCAAACAGGGTTACAACTCTAGAGCAAGCAATAGAATGTGGTACCTTTATGTTAGAATGTAGAGACCCCCATATTCGTGTCTTTTACCAATAGTCTTCCTCGTCATAAGATCCTGGAGTAAGCAGTAGCCAGGGAAAAATGAGATGCTACAATTAAGTGAATGGGCAAACTTATTGACAGAAATTAAATTAAAGGATAAATCAGGCAAATTTAAAACGGACGATAAATGAATTGATGGAGTTGGATTAGCTGTACCAGATTCAAGGACATTAGATGTTGACGCATTAATTAAAGTAATAGGAGAGCAAGGTGTGAGATTGGAAAGTAGACAATAAACTAGAACTACCTGTAGTCTGTGGTACTAGAATCAATGAACCATTTAGAGGATGAAGAAATAAGATGTGTTTGGTTTAACCGACTCAGCAATGGCCGTAGTAAGGGTAGATGAACACTAGCGATTCTTGATACTGTAAGAATCAACATATTCATCCATAGAAACCATAATAGATTTTTCAGATGCATTAATAAAAGAGGCAACATGTGTTGATTGAATACTCTTATTCTTATTTTGAAATTTTCTACAATCACCCTTCATATGCCCTCACTTATGACAATAGTGACACACAATCACTTTAAATTTTGTATTTTTCATTTTTCCCATAACTTCAACACGAATACCCACAAACATAGCAAGCAAAATAATATACTCCTGGCCGAACCCAATCAAAACCCCAAATACCTACAGTTAACAGCAGATATTGAGCAACAGCCAAACCCAAGAGCCAAAACTCAAAACACAATACAACTGAACCTAATTAACAACTTGAACTGTATGAACCAAATTCAAACCAAAGTTCAAAGTCAATTAATACTCACGAACCACACGCCGCAAATAATACTCCAGAACTAATATGCAATTCAAACCAAAATTATACCAAACTTCAACCTCCAAACCAATCAAGGCATCACAATACAATCAGATCAAACATCGTGCATGAAACCCTCAATCCACAAGAGACACTACACACAAAAACGTAACAAGGAAAGAAACCACAAAACCCTAGGTTGTATAATCCCAGGTGAGCACAATGACATCGATAGGAGGTGAAACCAGCATTGCACGCGCCTTCACTCGCTGGCGTGTGAAGCTTGCCACGAGTTTTGTGGTGGCGTATGTGAGCCATGTGCTACCTTTTTGAAGCCCGTAATTTCCAGAAACCCTAATCGAAGGGTGTCCTCTCACTAGCTCGGTTGTGCTGATAAAAGACTAGGTCGATGACGACCAAATACTCCTCAAAAGTTGGTATGTAAATCACAAATTTTGGGAAGCATGTAAGTCACAAATTTCGGAGACCTAGCTCTGATACCATGTATTGTATAGTGAATAACGCGAAAATTGTATACCTTTCATTATTCATAGGTTACATATATGTACATATGATGTAATTGACTAAAAAAGGAAAGAAAATCCCTATTTAAGGCTAGACATTAATATATATTCACTTCGTATAACAATTTTAAAACCAGAGGGGCCTGTTTGAAATTAAGTTATTTACTGCTGATCAGAATTTCTTATGTATGTACAGAGTTATAACATTTCCAGTGGGGAAATTTTCATTCCCTCTTATGTGATAGTATGAGCCCTTGAAACTCATTAAGCTATTGTTGGTCCAAAGAGGCTACTTTGCAGGTCGACTAGCTGCCCACGATTTTTCTTTGAAAATATAACCCATGAAACTTTTTTTTTCTTTGATTTAGAAATGAATTGGTGCCATATCCCAGTCTCTACTTTTTGAAGTGGCATGTTTGTCTAGTAGCTTTGCTGTTATAATCATCTTAGCTTTCCTGATAAAAATAATTTAACACCCATTTGCTTCATCCTTTTATTTTGAAATTTCATGTACTAAAATTTCAAGTAAAGCAGCAAATTTCACATTAGCTATCCATCATCTCACCATTAATTTCACTTTTGTGGATGCTTGCCTTTGTGTTTTTCTTCTAATTTATGTCACAATTCATTTCAGCCATACATATAATATGTGCTCCTTGTTTGTAAAATGAAACTTCGTTTCTCTTTTGAATTTAATAGTCGCTTGTCAGTTAAAATGAACGAATTTGTGAAGACAATTAAGACGAACTCTTTGTTCACTGATGTGTTTCATTAGCAGTCGGTTCAATTTATTTGATGTTACTATTTCAGAACACTTAAAGCAATTATGTTTATTACATCCCAAGGAGGTCCAATTATTTTCTACAGGTGAATGACCACTAAATGTGAACTTTCCACCTGATTTTCCTCTTCTTCTTATTGTTTATTTATTTTGTGGTAAGGGTGGGATATGACTGTAATATGATTGACTACCTTTAAGCACATGAAACACCCTACAAAAACCATGTACCAATATAGTATAGCTTGCACTGTGTAGGTAGCCCCAAGAAGAGTCCTTGGTGGCATTCCTCATTTTGCTTAGAAAGAATATCTTATATCTTATATATATATGTATAACCCAAAAAAAAAAAAAAAATCTTTTTTATATGTTAGAAGTCCGTGTAATGATTGAGTAGTTGTTTATCTCATAATGACTACTGGAGAGATCCCAACCACTCCTAAGAGAGGCTGCAAAGCATTTTTCAGTTGTTTCAGGTCTCTATCTGAAATTGATTTTTCAGAAGTATAGGACATGCCATATATCATTGCAGCATTTTTCTCATGGGCTTTTTCTGGAAACAGAACATGCCATAGAGATAGGTTCCAAACACAATTATTCTTTTCTGGTTTAATTTTCACCCAAGGTGGGCTATTCCTTATTTTAGACCATTTAACAACAATTTTCACTATGCTTTATCGTAGCCATATATATAGTGTGAGGTTATTGCCTTGATTCTTGCTTCAAAATCTTACTCCACATTGCGGGAAGCAATGTTGTCAGACCCGGTCTGGGGCTTAACCCTGTTATACTAAAGGTTAAGGGTTAATGTAAAGATTAAACTGCGGTTCAACTAGTCCGTTACCAAGGAAGGGTCAGGTTCAGGTTTAACTAGGGTCAACCTGGATTTGACAAAACTTGTTGGAAGACATGCCATTGTTTTACTTTGCCACCTGTATTTCCTGAGTAGTGAATTGTTCACAATGTGCATCTTCATGTCAATGTACATTTTGATAAATGTTGAGAAGTTGGCTTGCTTTTATTTTAGAGATGATTGTTTGAAAGCTGATGAGGTGTGGAACACTATATGAGCATCTTTACTGAAGGCTATATTTATTCGATGCTTATGTACATTGTAGGTGTCGACTGGCATCCTAACTTGCACACAAAACAAAATTTGATTTCTGGGGGAGACTTGCCTCGATTTGTCATGGATTCTTATGAAGAATGCCGTGGTCCTCCACGACTATTTCTTTTGGACAAGTATGATAGTTAATTTATGATAAAAACCAATTACATAGATCATATGGATCCTATTTATAGCATAAAAAACCCTAAAATGATTTTCTTCATTTTCATACACATATATATTTTCATGACAGGTTTGATATTGCGGGGGCTGGGGCTTGTCTGAAACGTTACACTGATCCCTCAATCTTTAAAACAGAAGCTCCAATCGATGAGGTCCAGAGGGAGAAGAAAACCCGGAAACTAAGGGTACTAAAAATCACCACATCATGTTCTACCTGATTAAATAGCTTTTATCACCTCTTATTTGATATCCTATCTACATGCATGGTAGTGACAGATGTGGTTTCTTCATGGATTTTGTCTCATGACTGTTTAATTATTTTTTAATGCTCTGTCCCTGGGATACAATTCTTGTTGAAGCATTTGTCATCATACCCTAATAATACGTGAAGGATCAGCTATATGCCCTTAACCTCTTAGCCAAAGCTGTTATATGCTTGCAGTTGCTTACCAACTTTCCCCTTGATTTTTTTAAATGCTAGTGTTCTTGGTGACGATTTGAAATTTATAAAAGATCCATGCATCTTTGTTCAGTTACTTTTCTTGTCCAATGGCTATGCCTACCCTGTGAGCATCCTATTGTCTAATTATCTGTTACAAATATGTTCTGGGTGCCACATGTTTAGGGCATGCTGAAGCATTTAATGCCCAAACAGTCTTTCTATTTGCGACATCTTATATTTATAAGTTGCTCAAGTTGGAAAATGATATTTTCATATCTGGATAGCCGGGAGACAAGGCAATTTACTCTTCTTCAAGCAGCTATTAATTTATGCTACTGAAATGGTAGAACCATATATGGATCAAGGCTGGTATTGCGTGTCACAAACTTACTTTTTTTCTTTTGTGTGTGTGTGCGCGTGCATGGATCTTATAGAGGAAAGGACTGAACGGGAGAAATGGAGAAACTCCAGATATCACACTAGCATCACATGCTAAGTAAGATTTGAATTTTAAATTGCAGCACCTGTTGTCTGTTCTTTTTTTCTTGCAAGCCCAAATGCTTTTACAAATGTTTCTTTAGACAGGTAGTAATTTTTTTTTTTTTTTAATCTTACAGATTACATCAATTATTTCTTGTGGAGAGTATTGAGAACAGGTATAATGACCCTGCACGCCTTGTGAAATTGAAAAAAAGGCAGTTAAACGACTCCATTTGATTCAAGGAATGGGAGAAGTTACATGGAGAACTTTGTGGAGCCTTTTTCACCAGATAGTAAGACAGTGCACGAAGTATCTGTTGCTTTTGAACCTTTGCAATGGATTCTGGACCATACCACTAATGCAGGCGCCGATTTCTTGGAAGTCAGTGCCTCGACTCCTGTGAAAAATTTATCACAACAAAAGGTCAGTTCTTCATCACCTGCTAGAAAAGAACTATCTCCAAGACCATCAGTGAATGAACTGGGTGGCAATGCCATTCGTGAAATAGTTGAGGAGCATTCTGAACCAGCCTTTAGAGAAGAAACAGATAGAAGCCCTCTGATTAGTGAGGTTGGCAATATAAAATCTTTTGAAGAAGTTAAGACAGAGGGTAGTGTAGATGGGTGCCATTCTGATGAATTGACTAGTGAGGTGGAACATTACATGGATGCACTTGCTACAGTTGAATCTGAAACAGATACAGACAATGAATATAGGGAAATAGCTTATAAGAGGAAACAGGATAAAGGTTTTGATGCAAATGATGACCAGCTGGAGCTTCACGCTCAATTTTCAGACACGCAATCATTGGGCTATTCAGTTTCAGATGATGGGAACAGTTATTTTAGAAAAGGAAGTTCCAATTTTTCATTTTCTGATAATCAGAGCAATTCAACTGAGAACATTCCATCTGATAATGATGGAATTGCTAAAGCTATCCATTCTCTTCAAACAGATCTTCATGAGTCTGAAAATGGGATGCATAATATGTTAGAGGAGGAAGCTTTGGAATTAGAATGTCAGAAGCATGTGCTGCCAGGGTATTCAGATATAAATGTTGATTTGGCCACCGATAGTGGAGAACCATCAAAACTTCGGCCTTCGGTTTCTGAGTCAGATTCTCTGGTGAGAACTGGAGCAGATGAAGTACTTTTCCACGATGCTAAATTTAAATTAGTTGCAGGATCTAATCAGATTGAGGAAGCCGAAGAAAATAGTAGGACTACTGAACATACTTTCAATTCAGTTCCAGATGAAGGCGTGACACAGAAGACAATAGATAGATTACATGATGCGTATTCGTCAGACATAATGGAGTTGGCTGCTGAGAAAAAGAATGCCATACATGCTTATAACCTGGTTCCAGATGAAGGTATGACACTGAAGGCAATAGATAGCTTAGATGATGTGCAGCATTCATCAGACATCATGGAGTTGGCTTCTGAAAGAAGAAATAGTGAGGATCATTTGGACAAAATATCTGATATCATTTCTACAAATCATGAACGGTCAGCGGGAAGTAATATTGATTTTCCAATTGCCAGCATGTACTCTGCAGAAGGCCAGCTTAATTTTTCAGCGTTACCTGCCTCCCTTGCATGTGACTCCAATAAGACTTCCGCTCCTGCCCCTGAAGTCACTGATGATTTGAAAGCTGAAAAAACGAACCTAGAAAGTCGAACAATGGGAATAGATATGAAACCAAACAATTTCTTAGGGCAGAAGTCTTCTAATATAGCAGGTGGAATTCCATTGGAGAATGTATATCTACAAGATGTTGCTCAACATGAAAGGGAGGTTGAGCTTGATGAGCCCTCTGAAATTGTGCAACCTGAGGATGGCCAATTCACCCAAAATACAGAAACAGTAAGATGTGAATCTCTTCCTTTTGAATCACTGTCTCATGCTCAAGGCCAGGAGGGGCATTTGAATGAAGATGTAGATGACCTTGCTGCTATAACAGTCGCTGCTGTTCCTGTTGGAAACATTTTGCCACCTGCAGATATGATGTCCTCTTCCATTCAGATAGAGGAATTTACTTCTGGCAAAGGATCTTTACCTCAGAAAGAATTGGCGGAGAATGGAGCAGCTTCTTCAGAATGCATTGACAAGACAAAGATGACAGAAAAAGCAGATGAGTCAGAAGTTGCTTGTGTCAAATTGATTGGTACTTCTACTGCTACAGAACAGCCCGTAGAAGATATTGATTCACAAAATACTTATCCAGTGGAACATCCACAGAGCATGTCGTGCAAGGATGATATCATGGCAGCCCCAGCTGATATGGGGCCAGGCAATGATTTTGAAGCAAAACCTTCAGATGAGACTGATTATTTAACAAGCAGTGAAGATGCTATGTCAACTCAGGTATGTTATGCAGAGACTGAAGCACATTTGGAAAAGTCAAATGAGCTTGTGGGTGCTGAATCAGAGATGAATATTTTGCATGAAAATGAAGGAAATACTCGCTCTTTGGCAGCTTCTTCAAAGGGTAATGATGAATCCACTAAAAATGAGGGTGCTCAACCTGCAGAGCTACTCTCTGCTCAGATCCATGATGCAGAGCTTCTGCCCACAGATGACGGTTCTGAGTTTCTGCCTCTTCATTCTGAGCCTTGCTTGAGTGGCATGGATCAACAGAGGCATGGTGACTCTTCTGCTTTATCTTATGTACATGATCAAACAAGTCAAAGTTGTTCGTCAAAATTCTCAATACATTCTGCACATTCAGAAGGCCCAGATACAGATAAAATTGATCAACCCATGATTCCATTGGGTTCCAATATTCAAGGCACAGAGTTCTGCCCTAATGCTGACACAATCACCCCAGAAGACATGCCACCTCTCTCTTCTTTTCAGTGGACGGCTGGAGAGCTTCTCTCTCCCTTACCTTCCCAGGGGAACTCAAGCGAGCATGGCCAACCTGCGTTATCATCAATATCTTCATCAGTTGCTTATGTTAGTCCTCCAGCTGATTCCCAGGTCTCAGACAGAGAAGTAATGCAATCCAATGGAAAATCAGCTGTTACAGACGGAGAAGATAAGAAGTTCAAATATCTTTCCCAGAATATAGGAGATGACTTACCACATGAATGTTTGCTGCCTCCAACAGCCCCAGACATTGATTCTGCTGTTTTTTATAATGATTCTACAATGCAAGGTGCAAAATTGTCAATGGAGTCTTCAGCAGGGTCTACAACAATCAGGGAACAGTCTGAGCACACACTAGATTCTTACAGACAGAATATACAGTGTGGCTCAAATGCAATGTCACCATTACTTGCTGATGAAGAAGAAAACTTTATACAGGATCAGGTATCTTCACTGCCAGTTTTTGTCCTCATCGATTCATCAGCACCATCAGCTACAGTGGTGGTAGATCAGCAGCAGACTTTCAAAACTCTAGAAGCGAATGGTGAGAATTCTGTTGCACCTGGCCCATCGTCAATGAAACAAGATGAGCATCTTCAGCAGAGTTTGCAACATTTGCATAATGAAGATTCACATTCTACAGCTAAAGAAGCCCACCTGGAAAGTGATGCTGGAAAACCAAATGGAGGTTCAGTGGACGGTGAGAGTTCTGTTTCATCTGGCCCATCATTTGTGAAACAAGATGAGCATCTTCGGCAGAGTTTGCAACATTTACATGAGGAAGGTTCACATTTTACACATAAAGAAGCCCTACTGGACAGTGATTCTGGAAAAACAAATGAAAGTTCAGTGGGTGGAGAAAGTTCTGTTGCATCTGGTCCATCATTGGTGAAACAAGATGACCATCTTCAGCAGAGCTTGCAACATTTACATGAGGAAGATTCACATTCGACAGCTATGGATTCACATTCGACAGCTATGGAAGCCCTTCCAGAAAGTGATGCAGTAAAAACAAATAAAAGTTTAGTGGATGGTGAGAGTTCTGTTGCATCTGGCCTGTCATTAGTGAAAGAAGATGAGCATCTTCAGCAGAGTTTGCAACATTTATATGAGGAAGGTTTACATTCGACAGCTAAAGAAGCCTTCCCAGAAAGTGATGCTGGAAAAACAAATGGAAGTTTAGTGCACAACATTCCTCGTCCACCAAAACCACTCATAGAAGCTGTTGCTGCTCATGACAGAAGCAAGGTGACAATGGTTCTGAGATACAATTTACTTGCATTTAGCATAATTCTTTTGTCAGACATATGCTACCTCATCCTGTCTGACTTATAGAATGTATCTGATGCAGTTGAGAAAGGTTTCGGAAAGGATTCAACCTCCGATTGGACCAAAAGTAGAAGAGAGAGATTCACTGCTAGAACAAATACGAACTAGGGTATGATTTATTGATGCATTATGAAGCATTTAACTTTATATCATATACTCTATCAATAAATAGATACAAGGATTAATATATGTTACATAAATAAGAGAGAAGCATGAGAACTGCCTTATTAAGTCCTCTCTGATAAATTTAATTAAGTCCCGAAGTTTATGCCATAATTCAATCAAGTCTTTTGTCTCAAGTGAGTAACTGATTCCTTTATGTTTGTGCTTTTCTACTAATCAAATTCAATTTTGAATTCCAAACATAAAGGACTTGCACAGTTTGACAATGTAAAACATGAAGGACATAAACAGCTCACTTAAGACATGGACTTAATCATATTTTAGTATAAATACCGAAGACAAATGCTTACTTAAAAGGTCAATATGCATAGAAGACTTCTAATGTATTCACCCCCTACTTTTTTGGTCAGAACTCCCAGGTTATTTGATAGGAAATCCTCCTTATAAATAATTGGCTGAAGAACTAGAAGATATGAATATGGATTGATGTGAGAGCTAGTGTTGATGTGAATTTGTCCATTAAGAAATAGAGGTCACATATATGATGCTCGAAGCTTTAGTTGATGTGCCAAATAACTTTTTTTTTTTTTTGCCCTCTGTTGATGGTTAGGTCATGAATGATGTTTCTTAAACTGAACCAGAAATTTTAGACAAGTATGCGGAGACCTGTGCATGTGTCACTCAGAGAAGGAGAGAGAGTTTGAAAATAGTGTAAACGATGATTTCTAAGCTGTGTGAGAAACTGGCCTTTCGGTTTTGTTTTGGACATAGTTTTCTCCAAGTATGGATAAGTAATTAATTGGAGCTTATTTGAGTTGACCGGAATAATAGAACGAAGCCATGACCCAGATTCACAGAAATGTAATTCTTTTTTATGTTTCTTGATTTACAATGATTATCACTTTCGCTCCATCAGAGAGAAGCACTCCATCTCTCTCTCCCTCTCTCTCTCACTCTCTCTCACATCATTTATCAGTGTGTGACTTTTCTATTTTGGCAGTCATTCAACTTGAAACCTGCCCTAGTTACAAGGCCAAGCATGCGGGGTCCTAGAACAAATCTGAAGGTTGCTGCTATCCTGGAAAAGGCTAATGCTATAAGACAGGTGTGTGTGTGTCTCTCTCATGCACTCATGGCCCCACCGACCTGCCTATATGCACATCCACACACACCCACACACGTGGCTGTGGGTAGGCTAAAGAACTTCATCTCCCTAATGCATTGAACTAATTTTGATCTGTGTTTTTCACAGGCATTGGCTGACAGTGATGAAGATGATTCAGACGGTTGGAGTGATTCTTGAAAAGGTTCTTTCCAAGTGTGATCCAAACAGCCGCATGATGGTAATTCCTTGACATGGAGGTAGAGTTTTGAGTTACCCAAAGGAAGATTCTGTGCGCAGGCATAATGTGTATAAATTTCAACATGGCTTGCCGCTCAAAAGGGAAAGAAAAAAAAAAAAAAAAAAAAAAGGAAAATCCTCCTTTTATCTTTTCCACCTATTCTTTTATACATACATGCATATATATATATATATATGCTTATGGTTGCCTATACTTTTATTACGCAAGAAATATAGTTGAAAAAAGATATTGTGGATAGTTAGCATGCAAGCACTGTACCAGGTTAGTTACTCTGTATATTTTCCTCGAATGTATAGTGTTTCATTTGTGTTTGTAGTATTTGTGGTGCAATTTTGTGAACCTATATCTTATAAAATGATGAGGCATAAATTTGTTCATGTATGATATATCTTGTATTTCATGTCTGTGAATTTATTGTATCGATAACTCATAAATTGCGTCATTCAGTTTATTCCAACGGCGACTAAGGCGACTGCTTGTGCGGATTGGATGGGTGGCTAATGTGGATCTTGATGTTTGCTCTAACTCTTGATTGGCATAACACTTACCTTTCTGTAATACCTCTTTAAGTAAACTGTCATGAGCTCGTTTTGAACTTTTACTTCACTCTAAGAAGTGATTCTGATTTAACATCAGGGTACATCTGATCGAATCAACCATACAACAAAATACAAATAAGTGCAAAGATATGACAAGAGCAATTTAATGCAGAAAATCTCAGGAAGAAAAGGATTTAATTCCGTGACATTTCCTGGAATCTTTTAAAGGACAGCAATAGGGGGCCTGGCTACCAAAGCTCAATAAATGTCAATTTTTTATGGTTTAGAAAAAAAAAAAGAAAAAAAAGACAAAATATACAATATGTATATGCTATAGAGCAAGGTGAAACATAGTAAGATTGTTCAAATCACACGAATATATGTTATAGAGCAAGGTGAAATGTAATAAGATCGTTCAAATTACATAAATGTCATTTTATTGTTTTATATGCATTTATTGTTTAAATGATATTCTGTTTTTTTTTTTTTTTTTACTTTTTATTCTTTTCACGATAACTAATAATATTAAATTCATCACTATAATACTATATTTAATTAAATAAATTACCAAGATTGTTACTTTCATTATATACCATAAATAATAATTTTATTACTAATATTACAAATGTTTCATCCTATCACATCAATTATTAGTTTATGTCAACAGTTATATTATTTGGTTTAGTAATTTTTTTATGATTAAAGTTATGATATAAATTATCAAATGATCACTTATTAACTAACTCATGTTTTAAATTATATTTATCCTACAATACCAATATATTTGTGTTAATTTGCTCTTTTTATTCTTCTTGTAGTTTCTTATTCAAATAATCTTTTAATCTAATTTTTGTTGTATTTTTTATGTATTAATTTTCTTTCAATAAATTGATAGTTAAACATCAATAAATATATGCACCATAATAAAAAAGTAAAAAATAAATAAACATTCTACACATTTAAGAGGCAGGTCATATTAAAATTGTTTATTTCTATCACATCAATTATTAGTTTATGTCACAATCAAATGATTAGGTTTAATCAATTTTTTTTAATTAAAGTTATGATAAAATTATTAAAAAATCGATTGTTGACTAACTTATATTCAAAATGATTTATTTATTATTTGAATTAAATAAAGATGCAAAGTTATTATGAAAAGAAATCATAGAATATCAAAATGTTAATTTGCTCTTTTTATTCTACTTGTAATTTCTTATTCAATTATGTTTAATATAATTTTTTATAAATTTTATGTATTAATTTTCTTTCAATAGATTGATAGTCAAACATCAATTAACATAGACGCTATTGTTGACAATGGAATATAAGCTACAGCCTATCCAACCCATTACCATCTTCACATGGATTGAGAAGCCCAAAAAGGGTTCATAAGATCATCAACCCTACAAGCTCAAGACGGGCTCACGACAAGGATACCTCGAATTTTACCTCGTCAAGGGACCTTGAGCTCACGCTTACCTCGACCTCAAGGGAGACCCAAAAGCTCGCTCTCGAGCTATCTCCCTAAGACCTCCATCCACTTCATCCATGTCCTAACATAGGGCTGAGGAGATATCGTCCTCGACCACACTTCATGTAGTAACAGCTCCTTCACTTCAAGTATCGGAAGAATCTATTACTTTGGGTCCTAGATCAGTTATCAGATGGAGATTTGTCCTAACAAAAAAGATTCGGTGGACTCCATCTTGGTATGGCGATGAATTATAAATAGCCTTTCTCTTCGTAAGGGGAGAGGAGAATGGTTTATATCTTATTAATACTCTTTGAAAGACACTTTGAGAGATCCACAGACTAACTTAAGCATCAGAATAGTTGCGTCGAACAACTTCTCGATACACTACTGATCACTTTTATATGTTTGTGGGGGAAAAACTCTATTAGCAAAATTAGTACCCTTAACATTTGGCGTCATCTGTAGGAAACACATTCTCAGATTATCTTTTCCACTATGTTATCCAAAAACACCAGGCCATTGATTATATGAAAACCAACAATCCACATCACAAATAGTGTCCTCCAATTTTGACCATGCTGAGATCTCAATGGAGTAAGAATCAACTTGATTCAGCTCCTATTTAGCCGACAGTTGCTCCAACAGACAACGAAGCTCTTAGGCTGCCATACCAAGAACCACCTACTACTGACAATGCTAACTTTGTAAACCCAGGATGTATTCTAGATCTTGAGAACCTATATAAGAAACTTGCACACAAAAATATAAAAAATGAGTGCTCTGATGCCCTCACAAAGCTGGAAGGACTAAAGAACTTGCATCTAGAAGAACAAGCTGCTAGTGCACGATAAAGTGATTCTCCAACTCGGTCGCCATCAAGGCATAACAAAACATCATTGAGGAGATACCATTGGCATATTGCAGGCTAGTGCCTCCACCAAAGATTGATCCTACAACTCTAAAACCAGCTCCAAATGTCTATCGGAGACCCATTGTCTCTCAAAGCCCAATGAGGGCTGCTTCCAGCAACTCTCGAGGGCACAAAGTGTTTCAACACTCAAACCAAATCTCCATAGACCATCGTATAAGCGATCAGAGGTGTCCTAAAGCATACTATACAGGTCATGGCTTGACCTGAGCTCGCAAGGATAATGTGTCATATCCCAACGGGTACCCTAAAAGTGAAAATCACTATACACAATATTAAAACTGATGAATGAGTACCTTAATCATGCAAAAGCTTCGATATTATATGCAAAGTAGACTTTCACAATAATAGAGAATGCTAGTGGAGTTATGCAACTTAAGAAGAAAGCAATATAATAGCATACAAGAATTTCTAACACAATTACATATCTTAAAAGATCATAATCTTACATCTCAAAGGAGCATACCCCCATCATGGTCTTAAATGTTGCATACTATCATGTCTCACAAAATTAAACATAATCTATCTCAAAATATACCAGTACTACATAAAGGGATTTTAAAGGAAATCTACTTCAAGGCCTTGACGTAAATTTCCTTTAAAAGCTCTCTAATCTTAGTCATCATTGACCTGAGGCATGATCCATTTAGGGTAGAGCCACAAATACTCTTATGTTAACAAAAATCTATAAGGGTATAAGCACAACTTGCTTAGTGAGTAAATCCCCACAATAACGTACCTATATACAAACATGATCAACCAAGTTGTTAATAAAACATATGAAATGCAACATTCATATGATTAACAAATACATATGATTAATGATCCAATAAAAAAAAGACTAATATAAAGTAGATTACCAGCAAATGCACTGGTCGATCAAGTAATACAAAGTGAGTAAGGTTGTCGATCCCATAAGGATTAAATTAATTACTAAACTGATATTAATTCTAATATTATAATCAATAATTGAGTAAAATTGATCTAACTAATTAAACTAGAACTATACCAATCAATCATAGAGAGAATTTCTTTTTAGATTCAATCAATTGAGATGTGGGAAAAAATAGAATCCACCATAATCACTAATCATATTGCTAACTAGATTATAATTGTGTTCAGCTAAATGATTATTCATGTGAATTTGCTAAAGCCTTTAATTCTCTTCCAAGTCTTAAAGTCTTTTCAACACACGATATGAATTTTTTAGATCCCTTTAATCAATTTTATATGGATTCAAAATCTCAATTATTAATCTTCCAATTTTATAATTTCCTAATGCCTTGATAAATTTTTCCTAAATCCCTTTAGCCAAAAATTAACAAGAACATTCATTATGTCCTGTTGGCTCTATTTAATCACAATAATAAATCTTCCGATTCATTATTTAGATTAAATATGAATCTTTATAAAACCTTAATTCCCCTTCCAAGTCATTAAGATTACCAACAAGACTATGTTTTAGACTAAAACATAATTTCATAGTATAAATATTCAATAAGAATAATCAATTCATCTCAATATATTATAATCTAGCAACAATAATTATTTTAGCAATCTAGGGTTCATCAATTTTCCCACAAAAAAGAATTTAGAGATGATTATATTAAAAGGACAACGATACATATAAAAAGAACTCATAAGATAATCCATTGATGTCAAGAAAAATTTAAATATTCAATCTTTCTATAGTGTCGCACAAGGAAATATCAAGGATTGATAAAAGAAAATAACTTGCCAATTGAATTTCGATGCTTGTGCTTGATGGTCTCCCTCCTATTGTCTCCGTATTCACTAATATGTGTTGTCTCTCCCAAGTCGTCTGTCTGTCTCCCTCTTCGTATATGAATGTTAATGGCAGCTTATGTATCCAGCTTTTTATTTTTGAAGGGGTCCTCTTTGATCTTCTATAATTGGATTATTATATTCGTGGAATCTCCCAATTTCCAAATCTTTTTTTAAAAATATAAATCAATCCCTAAATCGATAACTTTACCCATATCTTTGTTCTTATCTTTTCCAAAAATATCTTATATGAATCTCCAATCTTTTAAGGGCGACTTTCCATTTTATTTGTTGTGGCTCGAAGATCAAGGTGTAGATGTACTTCTATCCGCGGACATGACTTTCCCTTATGGTAAAATGGACCACATATATAAAATTGTAAAAACTAGTTTAAAGAAGTATATCGATTTTCAATTAATGTCTTCCTTTCATACGCAATGCAAGATAATAAATTATTATTTATATGAATCTTGTGTTATAATCTCTCATGCATACATTTTAATGCTCAATTTGGCTACTAAACTTAAAAGAATATATACATCTTAGTGTAATAAAAAGCTGGATAAAAATATATGAAATTATAATTTATCAATTAATTGGAAACCACATGTAGAATGGATTCACACTCTCCATATCAAGGATTAAGGAATGCTTAGAAAAAGGTTCTTTCAACCACCAAAACTTTATAAAACATTTAGGTTCTAACAAACCACCACTATTAGTCCCCAAGATTCTTGCCCAAAGTGATTAATCCAACGTGGTTCCTCCATGAAGTTGTATTCCCTGAACAACTTATTTCCTCATGCTAAAGCAGGGTGCCTTGCCCATCCGGTCTCATGCATAAGAGTAGTAGCGAAAATGTATGTGACTTGACACATGCCATGCATGATCATTCTATTCAGGGTTTTAGGTTATAAACAGACTCGCAATACTTTAAAGCTTTTAACTAGGGTTTTTGCTGGTCTTAAACCCAGTATCTATCATGTATTTGCTATTCTATTTATTTTTTACTTGTCTTAAAAATTCTCAAGATTTACAAGCTCAGTTTAAGAATCGGGAGCTAGGCTTTTTGGAGATGTGATGACTAGTGACTCAATCGAAGACGCTATTTATAGGCAAAAAGAAGAATCTTATCCTGACGACATTTAATGCGACCAAATCTTGAAGATCTTGAGTGCCACACCCTTAGCCATCTGATTAAGCCTCAAGAACACACGAAGCCTCGGGAAGGAAAATTTCCAGGCACTCATAAGTCTACCTACAACTTGACATCATTACCTACAAATAGCCTATCATAAGGCTACCTATCACGCCCTGGAAGGTATCTTAAACGTGGCAGTCTGCCGCATATAATATTAAAGCTAATAAATGACAACCTTAGTCACGCAGGAGCTTCGATATCGCATGCAAGGCGTGCTTCCAAGATAGTAGGAGACACAGGGGTATAAAGGTAATAAAAGCAAGCAAGAAGTTATATAAATAAACATGAAATTTTCATTTAAATAACAAATTCTTACATCATCTTAAGGGCATTCCCCCGTCTTAAATGGTCTTGATTCAACTAAACCTTTAACAAAGTAAACGTAACTATAACATAAGCCTACTATAGAGATTTTCTTAGAAGTCTATATTCAAAATTAAATACATATAACTTCTCCCAAAAACTCCTAGTGCCTTTAGCTCATACCTGGCATATGGGGCTCCTCCGTGCCAACCAAAGATAATCATACTGTAACAAAAAACTATAGGGGTATAAGCAAATCTAGCTTAGTGAGATAATTCCCATTTACAAGACATTTCCATAAATCAAACAAGTATTTAAACAATCATATGTAAATGCACCAAACACATGAGCAAACAAAATACACAAGATTAATCGGAAATCATGTGTAGCATGGATTTTACGCCCTCCATGTCGGGGGTCGGGAGGTTACAAGCCCATACGACCATCAATACTTGCAGATTTCCTGGCTCCTGCTTGCCCTGTAGACTTTCCGGCTCCTACTGGCCCATGTAGACTTTCCGACTCCTACTAGCCACCACCACCACTTCCTCATTTCCCCACAGGAAGAATAGTAACGAAACAAATGTGACTCACAAATATGATATGCATGAATTATTTTCGATATAAATTTAACCAGTTAATGTTGAGTTCAAGTTAAAAGTGATCAAAAACAATATTCATCATATCAATGCAAGAATCACAATTTAATTATCAATTCCTCTTTTGATATTCTTAACTTATATTCAACCAATCATAAATTCAAATCACACAATAATTTTATCTTTTCCTTATCTTATAGTGCTACTACTTACAAGCATACATAAGGAAATGTAACTTAGTAAAGGATTGACTCACTCCATGTCGGTAGCTTCCTAATCAAAGTAGTCTTCCAGGAATGTGATCTCGATTCCTTCTTCACCTAAACAAGATGAAATACCCACAAGGAGTCTTTCATAGAATTTCTATTCTTGAAAACTCTAAATCTATTTTAAAATCGCGGTAAAATCAGATTGGAGGAAATTCCATCTTAAAATAGCCATAACTTGCTCATTTTAACTCGGAATTTTGCATATTATATACCGTTTTCTACCTATTTGAAAAGATCTATTTATTGCTAAACTATTTGCATCAATCTAAGTCATTTGGGTTTCGAAAAAGTGGTGACCAGATTCACCACGAATTTTCACAAACATGAATTCCTTCTTTTAACAAAAGCTCATTTTGAAGAGATAGATATTATAATAGTTTGTAAAACCTTTGAAATGTATATACATATATTTATTGACTCATATCAAAATGTATGAAGTTAATGAAGTTGTCTCAAACCATGAAAAAGTAAAGTCTTTTAAAGATTTTGGAAAGTGAGAACTTTTGAAAAATTCCTTTTTATTTTGCTTTGAAAATATCTTAAGTTATTTCAAATGAGTATTTTCTTTTCCTAAATTTAATTTCCGTAGTCTTTTTAAATTTCTAAGGAATGATTTTTATTTTCTAAGCTTAGTTTCTAACACTTTTTGAAAGTAATAACAATTATATATTTATAAAAATCATTTCCTTATTTCTTGAGATCATTCCATTTTCATGAAAAGAATTGCTAATACTTGATGAATAAGTGAAGTTTTAGTAAAACTTTTGTTTACTCAAAAAGTTCTTTCTATGTATGTTTATGAACTCCTCTACATTTCTTAGAAAAGTTTGTTTAAGAAAATTACTTTTTACTTTTATTTCTAGAAAAGAATCTTTATTTTAAGAAAACCTTTCCTCATTTATTTTGTTGAGACAAAAATCATTATGTTCATGGATGGATATGAATCATACGGTTATGATAACACAAGGAAACATAATAACTTAAAAGAATAAGCTAGTAAAGAAATAAATCAAGTATTGGAACCTTAGCTTCATCAAGGTATCCTGGGACTAAGAATAGACTAGTCCCATAAAGAAAAAGAAAATGTTTTGACTTGATAAGGACAAGTCTAAGACTAGAAAGATTAGTCTTAAAAACAACATGAGAGTAAATAAATTGTAAGGTAGTAAATAAATTGCAAAACAAATGAGCTTATATACTGTAAAAGATATATATATATATATATAGCTACATAGATATATTTAATAACATATATATAAAAGCAACATAAAGAAATTAAATCCATCAACAAAAACAAAGTATGAACTTATTGTTGCTTTCTTTAACTTTTATGGTTTAGAAAACACACACTAAGCTCATACTAAGTAAATGAACACTTTAGAAATCTAAAACTATTACCTAGAGAAGTAGTAGAAACTAGAGAAACTTGAGAGAGTTTGTGGAGAGATTTTTGGAAGTAATTTTAGTGTATGGAAGTTGTGAAGGAAGTGGAAGGAAGAGGGGGTATTTATAGGAAAATGTGGGAGGTTAATTGTGTTAATTAAATAAATGAAAATAAAACAAATTGGAGAGGAAGAGAGAGGGCGTCGGTGCTACTTGTAGAGGAAAGGGGGAGAAAATTTTATATTTTTGTATTTTTGTTAATGAAAAGTAAGATATAAAAGATGTGAAGTTGTATTGGAAATGAAAATTGTAAGAAATAGAGGTATGAGTTGTAAGAGTAGGTTGTAAGAAAAAGAAGAGATAAATGAATAGTGTAGAATAGTAAAAATAGTGTGATGTAAAGTAGACATGATAATTTAAGTACCGGTAGTAAGAAAATACATGTATAATTGAGATATCCGATATTTTTAGTTACCGAAAAATTATGAAATTGATATTTTTGAAAATCTTATATTTTTACGAGTCTAACGATATATTCGGAATATTTTTACTAATCCGAGCCCTGGGACGTGCTTTTCGAGAACTATGTCTGGTTGTACTCAAAACGAATTGCGGTTTGACTAATATGATATTTTTAAGCTTTCTCGGGTTATTACGACCTATTCTACATACTAAACTCTTACTAACTTTCCTAGAGTTGCTTAAACGGGAATGCCGGACTTGAACGATTGCAAAAGACTAGGGTGTTGTTGACTTTGGGATTCGAGTTGACATTCAAATTAGGTTTTAAGCTCAAATTAATCTCAAAACTTTAGGGTTTTACACTGCCAGTGCTCAAGCACTAGGTTAACCAACAATGCACTACCCTTAATTGCTCCATGTCATTGTCAATCAATGAATTGAGAACTAAGTTAAATAAAAAACAACTACAATTCGGCAAATCGAGCTTCGTCAGCTTGAGTACAACCTCAAAGTGTGAAGTAGAACTACAAACACTTAGTGAACGTTCGAAAAGAAAAAAAATAAGAATATAATCAAAAGGAAAAATTACAAACAAGAGTTCACTTCATTCATCAATGGGATTTACGTGTACAAGGCACTTCGAAGGTTACAAAAAGAAAAGAATAATGAGCCGACAAAAAGAAATAACTTAGTTTACCCTCTCTATAGAATCACAACCATCAAAGATCTTCTCGCTTGCCACAGGATGAGAAGTGCTGGAAACATTCCAAACTGGATTCTCCCCAGGGGCTTCTATGAGACTTATGGGAAACTTGGCTTGATCCTCCTTGTGTGGTTTAGGAATCAAAGTAGGATAAGGGGCCACGCAAAAAGAGCATGCTGATTAGACATCATCATGGGTCGGTTCCTCACCAAGAAACGACCTGACCCATCACTTGCGGTTCCTGAATCGGGAACTGACCTGGGGATGGCGGGTCTGAATCAATAAAGGACCCGTCGTGATTCCACTCTTAAAAATCACATGACCCAATGGCTTTGGAACCGCCGATTCAAGAACCTATTGAGAACCGAAAAAATCGATCTATGCCATAAAAATTATAAAAAAAAAAAAGAAAAATTATAATTATAAAACAAATATTTAAACTATTTTCGCATAAATAATAAAAGAATTGATTTCCAATTCATAATATTTAATGTGTTATTATTAACAACATAAGTAATAAATATATTTGAAATCATATATTGTTAAGTTTATGTCACTACTAGAAAACTAACCTTTAGAGACAAAAAATTTGTTACGAAAAATTGTATCTTGAATATTCTAACCAAAGTAGACTTTCTTTCTTAACAATATGTGACTTGTTTTTGTGTTGTTGAGACTTATTTGTATCTTGAATATTTTATAGTATCACATTGCTAATATAACAACTAAAAAAGTGCAAGTAATTGTATATAAATAAATATATAATTATAGAATTTCTTTTAATAAATGCTATGAACAATTACTGTTATGCCCAATGTTATTTCAAGTTAAAAATTTGTTTTTCATTTTTTTCTTAGTTTAATTAAGTAAATTATTTAATTGATTTTTTATTTTTTAATTTCACGGTTTGCGGTTCCTTTGGAACCAGAATCGAACTATGGGAACCAGCAGTTTCTAAGAACTAAGAACCAGACCGACTCCTACGGGTCCAGGTCCAATTCCGGTTTCACCAATTTTGGAACCCAGAACCAACAGTTTGGATCCGATTCCAGACCTTAACCAAACCGTGACGACATCTATTGCCGATTCTCCCCCTGAGCACAGGTAGCAACTGAAAATGCGAAAATGCACTAGAAATTACTCGGGGCCCGGGGGGGGAGGGGGGGGGGGGGGTAGGTGGGTAAGTTTAGTATTTGACCTAATATGCACAAATAATTAATTTTTATGTAACAGATCAAGTTGTACTTTTATGGTAGCGGATAACAACAACAAATTATAACATGAAATATAAAAGAGATAAGGATAGAAAACTTGAGTCTAGATTTAACGTGTCGGCTCACTTTCTAGTCTTCACGATCCACTAATGCATCCAACCGAGGACTTCACGACCATTTTATTAATTCACCAAATAAAGACGCTCAAGTTGAGCTGTACACCACTTTTACAATACTTAGGAAATAAAATATTACCTTTCTCTCTCTAGATGCTTTCTATTAGATAGCAAATACAAGAACGAAGCACTAGAATGATTTTCTCTCTCTTTGCAGATAGTTACAAATTAATGGATAAGAAAACAAAAGAAGTCTTAATTTATTTGTTTGCAAATGAAAGCTTTTTCTTAACATTGTCCTCTCTTATTGGATCTCCAAAGGAATATGTATTTATAATCTTCAAACATTTAAATGTTCATTGGAGATAATGTCTTAAAATCCCCAAGCATTAACTGCACTCAACAACACTTTTTGGCCATATCATCTTATACATTTAAACTATCGTGCCCTCATGCTTCTCGCGCCTTAATGTGTTGCATCTTCATTTTAGCCCTCGACCAAGTTTATGCTTATTTGGACTTCATCGAGCCTTGAATTCAAACTTGTCACACCTCAGACTTATCATGCCTTAGACTCATTGCAAACCCCTAAATTTTTCGTAATTCTTAGAAGATAATCTTAGAATTAAATACCAAAACCAAGACCTTGAAAAACCGATCCAAGTTAAAACCAAATTTTAAATAATATCAAATATGGAGAACCCTCAAAACAAAATGGAAAATCTAACAATCATTTTATTCAACATCCACACACTAACCAAATCATCTATATGATCCCTAACACATAAATCAAGATGATATATCCAAATAACACTCAACAACAAAATACTAAAACCTTAAATCCTTCGGTGAATTTTAGAATAAACAATTTCAATTATCACAAAAGTCAAACAGAGTCAACCCATAATCCTAGACTTAGTTAAACAATCCCGGGAATTGAAAAAATATTAAATAAATCATAAAAATAATAAAAAAATAAAATAAAACGTAAATTTTGAATACAAAATATAACACGGTCAAAGACCCAAAAATTTTATGACCTTACGAATAAATAAAAAAGCCAGTAGTAAAATCGGAACCCTAAAAGTCCACAACAAACTCTAGTGTTTAGATTCGACAATCCCGTGCTCTTAAACCCTAAACAGCGGAATTGAGATAATTGTGGACAATAGTTTGTAATAATATAAGGAAGCTTAAAATATCATATTTGTTAATTTTTAGTATGTTTCGGACCCGAACGGGATCGGTTCTTGAAAAGCTTGTCTGAGGCTTGGAACAGTAAAGATATTTCGATAACACCGTTAGACTCGCAATAATACAAGAATTTCCAAAATATCAGTTTTATAATTTTTTGTTAGCTAAAAACATCAGATATCGTATTTTTACACGTATTTTCTTTATTACTAGTAAATTATTAGTTTTTTTACTATTCATTATCCTATTCACAACTATTCATCTATCTTTACTTTTTGTACTACCTATTCTTACTACCCATATACCTATTTTCTTACTTTTTACTTTTTCCATAAAACTTTATTCACATCATACTTTACATATTATTACTTTTCTCTACAAAAATTAAATTTACATCACATCTTCTCTCTCTCCCCCCTCAATGTCGTCCACTCCTTCCTCTCTCTTTCCCTCCATTTCTTTTCTTTTTTATTTATTTAATTAACTTATAATTCCCTCCATAGATATCTATAAATACCTCTTCCTTCCGTTACTTCTTACATACTTTTTTTTTTACCATAACAAAACTCTAGCAAAATCATTTCTCAATTTCTCTCTCTAATTTTTCTCTCTCAAAATTCTCTTCCCAACTCTCTCTTCATTCATAAAACTACCAACCACATATTGCTACTAAAACTTCATTTTTTCTTTAACCAATAAATAAGTTTAGGTAATGATTCCTACATTTATTCTTCATGTCATGTAACTTATTATAACAATAGTGTGTGTTTCCTAAACCTATAAGATTATGGAAGCAACAATATATTCATGTTTTATTCTTATTCATGCCTAAACTTCCATTATGTTATTATTGTTATTATGTTGCTATATTGATATTGTTATTATTGCTCCTAATCTAACTTTATATATTATTATGTATATGTATATCTTTATTTCTTAGAGCCTAAATGGTCACTAACCTAACCTTTTATTATTGCTCTTATTAATACGCTTTTTCTTTTCTTTCTTTTTATCTTTTTTTTTTTGTAACTAGTCTATTCATAGTTCTGGGATGCCTTAATGAAGTTAAGGCTCCTAATACTTGACCTTATTATTATGCTTATTTGCTTCTTATATTTCTCTCTATCTTATCATGTGATATTTTTCTCTTTCTCCTAAGTACATATTTATATTCATGCATGATCATATTGATTCTTGTCTCAACAAAAATGAAGAGGAGATTTTCTTAAATAAGGAAAAACAAGACTAAGCTCCCTTTAGGATAAGTTTTGTCAATTACTAAAGACTTTTCCATGAAAAACTTGAAAATTGTTGTTAATAAATTCTTTTCAAAGACTTAGACAAGCTTATCATGGATTTTTTGAAAGTATCAGTAAAGAGGATTTCTTCAAGAAGCAACTAAGTAAATAAATATTCTCTTTTTGAAATAAGTAATATAAGATTTATTAAAACTCTAATGTGACAATTCCTTGTTATTGAAATTTTCATACAAACTTAATTATAGGATTTTTATCAACTTCATAATTAAAAACTAGAAACCAAACAATCTTTCTAAGTCGAATTTAAGATCTGCTCCCTAAGTTAAAATCCACTTAGAAGTAAAATTGGTATACAACTCAAGGAGCTAAGTTTTAAGAAGCAAAATCCTTTTTTTTTTTTTATGGAATTAAGGAAATACAAATAATATTTGTTGTGACTAGACACTCACTTATAATAAACTAAAGATTTTCAAATGAAGGTCTATGTATGGGAAAATTATGAATTGATAAAGAAATATTGTAAGCCAGAAGGTTTAGAATAAGTCGCTCATTAATTTTTCTCATATGTTAAAACTTGAAACATCTTTTATATAACTTGGAATGGTTTTCCTCATAACCATATAAAGGTTCATATTTTGGAAAATAATTAGTTAAAAGAGTTTAACATAAAAATAAAACATTCATAGGCTCAAAATAAGTATGTAATCATGATTTTCTTTAATTAAGTTTCAAACTTACAAAACTTAAAAATTAGAATTTTGATTAAATAGTCAAATTTAGAAAATTATTTAAAAAGAAATACATTTGGGTTTTTATGTCACAAATATGGGTGGGCAAGAATCGGTTTGGTTCGATTATTCCTAAAACCAAACCAAACTATAATTTGCGATTTGGTTTTTTTCTATGCATTACGGATTGAATCAAAATTCTAAGTAAATTTTTTTTTGTTTGTTATAGTTCTTTTACATTTGTGTAGATACTTAAATATTTAAATTATTTTACAAAGTTTGTATTATAAACCATGATAAAATACTTTATGAATTCATCATACTTTTAATCTATAACACTCTATAAAATCAATTATCCACCAATAAAATACATTCACCAATAAAATAAACACATAGTAAGTCATAATTTATAATTTTTAATAGAACCATCAAGTCAATTATCTACCAATAAATTTAGCTAAAATAAAAAATTATCTATCAACAAAATTCATCAACGAAAATAATGATCTGCTGACAAATATGTTAAACAATTAATACATAATAAGAGTTTATAACTGAATAAATATATTTTATACTTTATAAAGTTAAAAGCAATTATAAAAACAATAGTTCATCATCAACAAAAAAATACAAGTAATAAGCTTAAAAAAAATTTAAAAATGAATAAGTTAATTTTAATCAATACTCACCAAATAATAAATATCAAATGAAATTATATGAACATATAGTAAAATATTATTATATTTTTCTAAACGGTTTGGTTCGGTTTTACACATTAGTTTGGTTTACCTTCTAAACCAGACCATAAATTCATGGATTGGCTTGGATTGAAAAATTTTTAGACCAAACCATTAAAAAAAACCATATTTTCAGTTTGGATTGGTTCTGTTACGGAGTGGTTCGGTTCGGTTGGTTTTTTGCCTACCCCTAGTCACAAATAGGTAAAACCATGTTTTATAAAAATAAATTATTGAATAAGAATATATGAACAATATAAAACCTTTAAAGATTTTAAAAATATATGTATTGAATTATGAATTTCTTATTGCTAACTCACAAATTTACAAAACAGCAAATTAATCACAAGTCAAAGAAAAGTTAGAAAAATTTGAGGCAACATCACTAAAATTATGCATACAATATGAGTCTACATATATATATATATATATGTATGTATATATAAAGGATTTTTCAATCATATAAATATCTATATTTTTACTTAAGGATTTTTGGATAAAGAAAAGTTTGAAAAATTGTATTTTGAGGACTTGGATCTCGTAGTGATTTTATACCCTACAGTTTCCAAAACCAAATGGCTTTTGATGATAAAAATAACATTATAAATAGATAGATCTCTTCGATTAGATAGAAAACGACATATAATGTGGAATTCCAAGTTAAAATGAGTAAGTTATGGCCATTTTAAGTTGGAATTTCATTCTACGCGATTTTTGACGAATATAGTGAACTATAATTAGAAAGTTTAAGTAGAACTTCTACGAAATACTCATCTCGGGTATTTCTTTTGTCTAGGTGACGAGGAATACAAGATTTCCCTTTCTAAGGATTACCATGACTAAGAAGATTGTGAAATAGACGAATGAGTTTTTCCTCTTAATTTCGTTACATTGATTATGCTTGTAGAGTAGTGGCATTATTATACTAAAAGAAGATAAAAATAGACATGTATGGGGAATATATATACACACACACACACACACACACACATATGTGATTCTATGCTTATGTGCCAAAATGAGAATTAAGAATATCGCAACTTCGAATTGTCTGTTTAAGTGTTTTGTCCACCTGCATGTATGATTGTTTATTATTTGCTAAATTGCTTGATTGCCCCTAATAAATCTTAATAAGGTTTGGCTTAAGAAAAATAAAGCATTCATGCATAGCATCCATCGAGTCACATGTTTTTTTCGGAAGGTTACTACTCATACGCATAGAGTTAGATGGACTGTTAGAGTGATAGTGTAAGTCCCGAATTTTTGAACCCAAATTTAAAAGCTTAAACCCTAATCGGAAGTCAACCGGATTCATAAGTCTACCTAAACCCTAGTTTACCGTAATCGCTTAACTCCGGCATTACCGTTTTCTCAAGCCCTAGAAAACGAAGTTGGAAAAGTTAGCTATTATAGTTCGTAATAGCTATAGGTTATATAAAAATATCAGATTGAAGGATTTCGAGTGTCCTTCGAACTCGATCGAACATAGTTCTTGAAAAACGTGTCCGGAAGCCCGGAATAGGAAAAATATTCCGAATATACCGTTAGACTCGTAAAAATATGAGATTTCCAAAAATATCAATTTTGTAATTTTTCGGTAGCTAAAAATATCAGATATCGCTTTTATACGTGTATTTTCTTACTACCGGTATTAAATTGTCATGTCTACTTTTACATTACACTATTTTCTACTATTCTATACTATCATCTATCTCTACTTTTTCTTACAATCTACTCTTATAAACTATACACCTATTTCTTACACATTTTCATTTCCAATACAACTTCACATTTGATTTCTTACTTTTAATTAACAAAATAACAAAAAAATCAAATTTTTGTCTTCCCATGCCTAGAATTTGCGCCGGCCCCCTCTCATCCTCCCTCAATTTTTTTTATTTTTCATTTATTTAATTAACACAAATTATCTCCCACATTTTCCTATAAATACCCCCTCATACCTTCACTTCTTTCACACCACTTCTTCTCTAAAGTTATTATACCAAAATTTCTCTCAAAATCTCTCAAGAGTTTTTTCAAGAAGTTCTTCTTAGTTTAGCTTCTTTTAGGTAAGAATTCCATCAAGATTTCTTTATGTTCATCTACTTAGTATGAGCTTAGTGTGTGTTTTCTAAAACCATGAAGGTTAAGAAAGCAACAATAGATTCATACTTTGTTTTTGTTCATAATCTTAACTCCTTTATGTTCATTTGTTTCTTTTATGTTCATAACTATCTAATATATCTATATAGCTATATATATTATTTAGAGCATATAAGCTCATAGTCTTGCAATTTATTTACCTTTCATGCAATTTATTTACTTCATTGCAATTTATTTATTTCAAAGTTAATTTTAAGACTAGTCATTCTAGTCTTAGACTTGTCCTCATCAAGTTAAAAAATTTTTTTTTCTTTTCCTTTTCGGGACTAGTCTTTTCTTAGTCCCGGGATACCTTGATGAAACTAAGGTCCCAATACTTGATTTATTTCTTTATGTGCCTATTCTTTTAAGTTATTATGTTCTTTACATATTTTCCTAGCTTATGATTCATATTCATGCATGAACATAATGGTTTTGTCTCAACAAAATAAATGAAGGAAATGTTTTCTTAAGATAAAATGTTGTTCTCTAGAAGTAAAATATGGAGTTAATGTTTAGAGGAACTTATAAGAGATTTTACAAACATACAAAAGACTTATGAAGTAAACAAAAGTTTTACGATAACTTCATCTTTTCTAAGAAGAACCCCTTTTCATTAGAATTAAATAATCCCAAGAAACCAAGGAATTAAAATATTCTTGTGAGAAAATTGTCATAACTTTTACAAAATTGTTGGAATCTAAGTTTAGAAAACAAAACCACTCCTTATGAATTTAAAGAAATTAAATTTAGAAAAAGAATATTTATCACAAATAACTCAAGGTCTTTCAAAAGTAAAATAAATATTCCAACAAAATCTCAAGTTCAAAGTCTTTTAAGACCTTACTTCCATAAGTTGAGACAACTTCATTTACTTCATACATTGGTTATGAGTCATTACATTATGTAAACCTTTCAAAAATCTTACAAAATACTTGAAATATTTATCTTTTCAAATGAGCTTTGTTTACAAGAAGGAAACAAGTTTTGCAAATTCGTAGAAAATCTGGTCGCTATCTTTTCGGAACCCAAACGACTTAGTTTTATGAAAATAAGCTTAGAAATGCGTAGATCTTTTCGAGTAGGTAGAAAACGGTATATTATATGCGAGATTCCGAGTTAAAATGAGCAAGTTATGGCCATTTTAATTTGGAATTTCCTTCTATACGATTTTTACCGCGATTTTAAGAGAAATTTATAATCTTCAAGAATAGAAGTTGTATGAAAGACTTATTTTGGTTATTTCATCTTCTTTAGGTGACGAGAGACCCGAGATCATCTATCCAGAGGATTATTTCGATTAGACCTACCGATTATAGAGTGAGTTAATTCTTTTCCTAAGTTACATTTCCTTGTTTGTGCTTGTAATTAGTGGAACTAGAAATTAGGAAAAGATAAATGAACAAATGTTATGAAATAATTGTTGAATGAAAACTAAGTATATCGAAAGACGATATGTTAAAGTGTGACCTTTGTACTGATTTGGTGAAATTATGGTCGATCACTTCTAACATGACTCCAACCTATATGGTTAAATGTTAAATTGAAATTCATTCATGCATATCATGCTTGTGAGTCGCATTTATTTCACTACTATTCTTCGTGTGGGGAAACGAGGAAGTGGTAGTGGTGGCTAGTAGGAGCCGGTAAGTCTATAAGGGCCAGTAGGAGCCAGGAAGTCTGCAGGGCAAGCAAGAGCCGGTAAATCTGCAATTATTGATGTCGTATGGGCCTGTAACCACCCAACCCTTGTCATGGAGGGCATTAAATCCATGCTACACTTGATTTCCGGTTGATCTTGTGTATTTGGTTGATCATGTGATTGATGCATTACATACTTGAATTAAATAAACTTGGTTGTCATATGGAAATGTTATATAGTTAGGAATTATCTCACTAAGCTAGATTTGCTTATACCCTTATAGTTTTCTATTACAGTATGATTATCTATGGTTGGCCCCGAGGAGCCCAGTGTGCCAGGTATGAGCTTACGCTACTAGGAGTTTTTGGAGGAAGTTTATGTATTTTTAGTTTTGAACATAGACTTCTAGGAAAAATCTCTATAGTAGACGTATGTGATAGTTATGTTCATTTTGTTATTAGTATAGCTGATTAAAGACTTTAAGGCGGGGGAATACCCCTAAGATGATGTACGAACTTATTATGGAATGAAGATCTTATGATTTTACATTTAAGTTTATGCTTGCTTTTGCTATCTATTTAAACGTAATACCCCGTGAGTCTCCTACTATCTTAGAAGCACGCCTTGCATATGATATCGAAGCTCCTGAGTGACTACGGATTGTCATTCATTAGCTTTAATATTAATACAGCGGACTGTCATGTTTAGGGTACCCTTTGGGGCGTGACAGATAGGACGTGGGCCATACTCCTTTCTAGAGAATCCACATCGCTCGGGGAATGCGACTCTAGGTTCTAAGCCGTGCCAATCGAACACTTTGGGCAAGGGCCTAGGGACTAGCAATAGAAGATTGAGAGAATCTTCATCAACAATTCCTCAACCGTCGATATGGAGGGGTAAATCCATTCTATATATGGTTTCCGGATAACTATATATATTTTTGTAATCATGTGATTATTTCATAGTATAAACCCCCAAGTTTTATGTTATCTCAAAACCAGAAGTCAACCGAAAACCTTACGGTCAACAAAATTCTTGTAGAGCCAAGCAGTTTAAGTCTAATAATCTAGTGCTCTTAACTTGTGTAGAGTAGATATAAGGTAAGTGTGTGGAATAGTTCATAATTACATAAGGTTGTTTAAAAATATCATATTGGTAAAATTTTGATCCTTCTCGAACCCAAACAGATACTGGTTTTAAAAAAATGTCCCGGGGTTCGAAATATTAAAAATATTCCATTGACATGGTTAAACTCAAAAAATACAAGGTTTTCAAAAATATCAGTTTTATAATTTTTCGGTAACTAAAAAATATTATGTATCACACTTTTACGCGTATTTTTCTTACTACCGGTATATTTATGTCTTGTACACTTCATTATACAACTCTACACTATTCATACTATCTCTTTTCACTATTCACTTTTACACACTACCATACCTATACCACTACTTTTTTTTTTTTTATTTCCAATACACTTTTATCATATTTATCTTACACATTATTACTTTTAATACACAAATTACAAAAATAAAACTCTCCTGTTTCCTCCCCTTTTGGCTGGCGTCCCTACCCCCTTTCTTCCTCTGTTTTATCTCAATTTTTAATTTAATTAAATCACTCAAATCATCTCCTCATTTTCTTATAAATATCCCTTCTTTTTTACTTTATTTACACATCCACTACTCACAAGTTTACTATAAAAAACTCTCTCAAATTCTCCTCCCAAATACTCTCGCCATTACTCTCCCAAAATACTTCCAAGCTCTCTTCTTCTTCATAAACAAAACCCATCTATATATACTACTCTCATATTATCTTTAGGTAAAATTCTTTTCATATTTTTACTACCATGTCATGTAACTTGACCAGAAAGTGTGTTTCCTAAACTATGTTATGGAAGCAACTCTATATTCATGTTTTGTCTTGTTCATGAATCCATATTTTTTATGTTATTATTTTGTTCATATTATTGCTGTTATTATGCTTCCATATTTATATCTAAAAATATATCTATGTAACTATATATATCTTTTAGAGTATATAAGTTCATTGTTGTTTTAATTTATTTCCTTTTATGTTTTAAGACTAGTCGTTCTAGTCTTATGCTTGTCTCATCAAGTCAAAATAACTTTTTTCTTTTTTTCTTTTATATCGGGACGGAATTTATTATTTGTCCCGAGAGCCTTGATGAAGCTAAGACTCCTAATACTTGAACTTTATTATGCTGCTTATTTTTTTGTTTAATTTCTATTTTTTTTTCTTGTAAATATCATCATACTCATGCTCATATTCATGATTGTTGTATAAAGCACAAAGATAGAAACTAAACTTTTCCAAAATAAATTAATGTTATAAGAATTTCCAAATGAAGCTAGGATTTTTTTTCAACAAATTTACCTTCTTAGAAATCAAAGAGAACTTACCATGATTTAGCAAAACTATTCTTTTGAAAAAGTCTTTTCAAAAACCATAAGAAGGCTTATTTTTGCTAAATTTATTTTAAATGTTGATAAATCTTTGTTATACAAATTTTTCTTAGAAACTAAATTTAAAAGAAACTCCCTAACAAAGAAATAAAAAGCTTTGAGTCAAGTTAGAAGATCAAAATAATTATCAAAACAATACTTGAGAAATTATAGTTCAAACAACACTAGTGAGAGACTTTTCTAAAGAAAATTTAAAAGTTTATTTTTATGAAAACCACCAAAGACACTACTAAATAGAACATAAAGATACTCATTTTAAATAAACTAAAAAGTCATGGTTTTATCTCAAGGATTTACAAAAGGAAAATTTTTAACTTTTGATTTTTTACACTTTCAAAAGACATTGTTTTTCATAAATTCATAGTTTGGACAACAAAACTTTAATCATGCATGAGATATGAGTTTGTATATGTATAAAAAGGGTTTTTCAATCTATATTGATAACTAAGTAATTATCAAAGGATTTTTGAATGAGTTGAGGTTTGAAATGATTGTTTTTGGAGCTGGGATTTTGTGGTGAATGTGGTCACCCATGTCTTTCGACCTAAAAAACCTTGTTTGATAGAAATAACCTTAGAAATGGATAGACCATTTCGAATAGATAGACTATGGTATATAATATGCGCAATTCCGAGTTAAAATGAGTAAGTTATGGCCATTTTAAATTAGAATTGTCTTCCATACGAATTTTGATGAACTTAATGACATAGTTTCATCAAATTTCAATAGATCTATCAAGAAATACTCATTGTGGGTATTTTCTTGTTTAGATGATTGTGAGGAGGATCTCCCCTATCCAGAAGACTACTTTGACTGAAGACCGGTGAACCCATGGCCAAGTGAGTTTTATTCCATAACTCATTTACTTGATTGTGCTTGTAGTCTAGAAGCACTAGATTTAAGGAAAAGATTGAATGGTATGCATATAATATTGTTTGAATGAATGATAACAATATCTAGATGAGAATTGATTATAATCAATGCTTGATTTAGTTTAGAACTTGATTTGCCCGAAATTCTATGATCACCTCAAATTGTTAATAATTATGCTATGAGCCTTTAATTAAACTAAAATCATGCATATCACTTGTGAGTCACATTGCATGGGATTACTACCCTTGTGGGGGAAAGGGATAGCGGTACGATCGTTGGATCTTAATTAAAGCTTCGGGACATTTAGTTAGAAGCACATTAATTAAAAGTTTCAGGACGTTTGGTTAAAAGCATATAAATTGCCGCCCCTAACCCCGAATGGAGAGCATATAATCATATGTCTTGTATGCTCATGTGGTTATTGCATTTCTCTTGGTTGATTAAATAACTTGTTTGATTATTGCTATTCAAGTATACTTATCTGTGGAAATAATTCCCATTAAGCTAGTAGCTTATACCCTTATAGCTATTTGCTGCAGTGTCCCTAACTTTGGCTGAAGCCACATGGGTCACGTACCCAGGTATCCTCTTTTTGGCTAAGTTTTTGGATGAAGTCCAACATTAGTGTAGGTATAGACTTCTAGGGAAAACTTTTTGTATACGATATAGCTTTGTTATTGTACTTTTAGCAGGGAAATGCCCCCAAGATCCTTGCAAGACTTAAATTAACATTATGATTTCCATTTCTTAATTGCTACTATATCTCTTAAGCTTCATATTTCGAAGTGTGGTCCACTAAAATTGTAAGAGCACACCTTACATTTAATATATAAGCTTTTGGGAATGACTAAAGTTGTCATACTTAAGCTTTACTATTGAATGTGGCGGACTATTACATGTAGGGTAACCTTTGGGGCGTGACACATAGCATGCATATCATATGCATGAAAATTAAATAAACTTGTTTGAAATCATGATGCAAATGAAAGGGAATACCTTACTAAGCTAGTTGCAAGCTTACACCCCTATAGATCTTTATTGAAACAAGTATACTTGTGGCTCTATTCGAAGATCAGGACATTAAGGAAATCATTATTGGATTTTAAACTATTATGGAGGCAATGGAACATAGGATGAATGCATTTTGTAATTCCCTTATATGAAATGTATGCTATGTTAGTATTTTGGAGATTACTAAGAAACGTATTTATATAAACTTGAAGACAATAGCGGGGGATATGCCCTTAAGATTTATAATCAACGATGTTTAAGTTTTATGATAAGTATTTTTTTTCTCTTGCCTTGTTACTTAATCGTTATCAATGTAAATTGCACTAATCCGATGCATTTCTTTGGTTATGATGTACGTCTTTGTACATGATATGAAAGCCTTTGTGTGACTAAGGTAGTCATTCTTAGGCGTTTAGGGTATCTCTCGGGGCGTGACACTCATCATGCCTTGGTTTTCACCTTTGACCAGAGGTGTGCATCTTTGAACTTGTTGAGTCTTAGACTTGAGCTTTTCGTGCCTTAAAGAGTGGACTCGCTAAGCCCTAAACATGACTCGTGTCCCGTGACCAAAGCTGTGCTCGAGAATTTGTCCCTGCTAAAAACCTATACAATCTCCAAAGAGCAACACAAAAATAGAAAACACATATATACATATTCTAACATGTTGTCCACATATTGTTCGACTAATTAAGTGTAGTTTAACATAATTGAATAGTTAATTGTGCGACTAATTGTCTCATTAAAATCCACCTTAAACATACAAGTGCAACAGCAACAGCCCCTCAACCTCTATCGCAGCAATTTCTTCAGCTCTTACATCTCCTCCCACCATTTTGGGCTCCTCGCCCTTGCCCTCATCTTCATCATCATTGTCCTCCTCTTGCTCTTCAACTTTAGCAACAGCTTCACTGAGCCTTATAGCTAGAAAATGAGGTTTAAGTCCATGTAGCTCTCGAGCTCCTCGTCTTATACCAACTTGGCACCATTTCTTGCGAACCTCCTTTGAAGTTTCATCCACTCATTGCTCTTAAAAAGCTCCTTGATGTCCCACTTCTTAGCTACCTCATCTAAGCTTACCACATGAACTTAAGTATAAACAAAGAACCCACATAAAAAAAATAGATAAATAAACAAATAAATACATTGGATGAGAAGAAAAACAATACCCCTACCTTCAAAGCCTCTTACTTTGAGTTAGATGCCTCAGCTTTTTCTTTCAATCTATTAAGCTCTGAGAAGGACAACTCGACCTTCTTCTCTGCCTATTAAGTTATAAGGTAGCCTCCTTCAATTGACGAGGCAAAGAATCCCATTGTTGCTTCACATCCTTCCATCTCTTCTTATACTCATCAGCAGTGACCATAAGCAAAGACTACTGCTTCTTAGCCTCAGCTACCTTATCCTAACACCGAAGGGCTTTAACCTTTGTATCATGTAGCATGTTCTACTTCTCCTCTAGGTTGGAGGACTTTACCCTAACATTGATGGACTTTAACTTAACTTAACCCTTTTTTGTTTCGCCTCAACGAGCTCCTTCTTTAGATCAACCCTCAATCTCCCAAGCTCCTTAGGCCCCTAGTTAGAAGATAGTAAGCTTGATCAGAAAATACGTACAATCTAACATACAAAGAGTTTAATGAATAAAAGAATTGGCTTAGCACTTCCTAGATTTCTCTTGCATACCTCACAGCCTCGCACAAAAATGGAATGAGACCCCATGAAAGGCTCTCCTCCATGATCTAAAACAAACAAGGAAATTACCTCATACATATTACATGTTGAAAAATCCAATGCTTGCTCTTCAGATTTCAGTCGTCCTCATCCTATTTTTGTCCTACATAAAGGCAACCTCCTCAAACGAGCTTCAATCACCAGGGAAGTCACTCCATTTCATGGCTCTACTACCAACGAAGTCAAGCACACCTCTTGTAATAGTTAAATTAGGTCGATCCTTACGAGCTCCTAACCTCACCAGGTTACCGAGAACATTGGTGCTGCTCCTAGCAACCTTGGTCCTAGGGGATGCTTAAATGTCCAACAAGACTGCAATCGAAGAAGGCTAATGTAAACTTTGCACCTTAATAGATTGAGGGTACAATGGGGACTATACGATCTAAACGCCCGAATCAAAAACCGAAGCCTCCCTGATGTTCTACCTATCAACCTAATGGCATTGAATAGGCACACCTGATCTCCTTCACATGCCAAAGCGACTTGATCTTACCTGATAGCCTGGACAGCTTGCCACTTCGAAGGGGCCTTCTTCGTAGCCTGGGCCTTCTTCATTTTCTTGGTTGATTGCCCCACATGAAACTTATTTATATCCATCATCTCCACCTCAACACCTAAACCAAAAGGCAATAATAAAAGGTCAATAAAGAAATAGAGGACCTACTAAGTCGAGCTTGAATGCTTGAAAGCCATGGATTCTTCAACAAACAACAAATGTGTTCCTTCATCAAAGCTCAACTTGACAGAAGTTAGGGGGTATAAGGTTGATAAAAGCATTATACTCACTTTTCATTGATTGAAATATACTGAATTATTATTGATTTTATATAAATCATAAAAAGGTACTTATTTCTGCTTCTTATGATATTTAAGGTCTTTAAGGACTTATAATGCAAATACAAGCAAATTGAAGAGTTTTGTGCAAATATGGAGAAGTGAACAAAGTAGGCCGACCATTTAAGAAAGAAGGTCATCAACCTTCAACAAAGGAAACAACACAGCCGACCTTCAACAGGCAACAATACCATCCTTCATCAAAAACAGTGTATGCCAGCAACTAGAGAATATACACCACCAGCCTTGAGTCGACATAAACCTATACTGCCTCCAACGTTGCTCCAATTTATTTTCTTTTTCAATTTATTTTAAAACATCTAAAATCCCTCCACATTTATCTATAAATGCCCCATCTTCCTCCATTTCTTTCACACATCTCATTTTTTCTACCAAATTCTCTCCACAAATTTTCTTTCTAACCATTTCTACAAAAACATCTCTACCTCTCCATTCCAATAAAACATTCATCATACACACCAAACATACTATCCATTATATCACCCATCTATAATAACTTAGGTAAAAATTCCTAAAACCATCTTCATCTTCATGTTCATGTTAACATAACATGATCATATTGTGTGTTTTCTAAACCCATGGATATTATGGAAGCAACAATATGTTCATGTCTTGTTTAACAATGTTCAAGTATTATTATTATTATTATTATTGCTCCTAATCCAACTTTTATATATTATTAAGTATATTTATGTATATATATTCTTAGAGCATATAAGCTTATTAACATAACTTTTATTTATGCTCATGCAATTTATTTATTTATTTCATCCAATTTGTTTATTTATTTCATGCAATTTGTTAAGACTAGTCTTTCTAATCTTAAACTTGTCCTTCATCAAGTCAAAACCACGAGGACTTGTCCATTCTAAGTCTCGGAATCCTTTAATATAAATCTAAGACTCCAAATCTTCCTTTTCTCTAAAGTTTCTTATTTTTCTTTATTTATTAGACCGGTGCTAATTGAGTCTCGGAAGCCTTGATACAAGCTAAAACTTCTACATTTTGTTTAATATGATTATTTAACTTTTTATCTTCTTTATTTTCTACATGAATTTGTTTTCATAAGATAACTACTAAGTCGTATTCGTGCATGATCTTAGGATGATGTTGATACCTCAATGAAAATTTTCAAGACAACAAAAGGAATCATTTTTCTTTCATATAAAAGATAGGACCAATCTCTAAAGAAAGGTGATTTTTAATACATATAATAAATTTCCACTAAGACTTAGAATAATGGTTCAACTACACTTTTTCAAAATATTTCTATTGTTGAATTTTAATATTGATAATTCTATGTTATGCAAAATTTTCTTAAAAACTTATTTATATGGCTTATGCCAATACTTTGATAAACACTAAAGAGTAAAACAATTTTTCCAAGTCAAAGTCTAAAATCAACTCACTAGTTGGAAATCCACTTAAAAAATAAAATGGATACAACTTAGGAAAAATGTTCAACTATAATCTTTTCAAACTATTAAACTAAGATTATTATAAAAAATTTTAATGTTGATAATTCTTTGTTTTACAATATTTTCTTAAAAACTTATTTATAAGGTACATATCAACATCTAGAAAAATACTAAGAGCAAACTAAGTTTTTCTAAGTCAAGACTAAATCAAAATCACTAATCCAACATTCACTTAGGAAAAATTTTCATTACAACTTAGGATCATAATTCAACAACATTCTTTTCAAAAACTTAAATAAATTCATCATAAATTTTTAAGTGTTGATATTATGAGAAGTTTCTTCAAAATTTGATAATGTGGTTTCATTACTCTCTTTTTAAAATACTAAAATAAATTTACTATTAAATCATAACAGTGATAAGTCTTTGTGATACAAATTTATTCTTAAGAACTTATTTATAGGAATCACACCCACATATTGAAAAATATTAAGAATCAAACAATAAGTCAAGTTTAAGAGCAATTCACTAGTTAAAGATTCGCTTAGGAAAATCTAAAATTAGTAGACAACTTAAAGAACCGAGTTTTTAAAAAATAAATCCATCTTTATAAAGTTAAGAAATTATAAAAATGATGGTTTTAATTGAATGAGGCATTCATTAGTATCAAACTCAAAATCTTAATTCTCTTCCAACAACTTGAAGGAAGATTTTGTGAACTTCAATTTTCCAAATTTCTAGAAGTAAATTGTTTTATGGAAAATCATTGTTAAGACAATATTACTAGAATCATACATATAATATGAGTATATATCTATAGTAAAGGATTTTTCAAACTACAAAAATATCCATGTTTGTTATAGACTTCTTAGATGATGGAAAATTTTAAGAAGTTACAATTTAAGGGCTAGGATTTTCGTGTCAATTCTATAACTACCCGTTTCGAAACCCAAACAGATTTAAATGTTAAAATAAAAACTTTAGAAATAGATAGATATTTTCGAGTAAATAGAAAACGGCATATTATATGTGAAATTCCATGTTAAAATGAGCAAGTTATGGCCATTTTAAGTTGGAATTTCCCTTCATATGAATTTTAACGAAAATAATGAAATAAAATTAGAAAGTTTGAGTAGAATTTTTGTGAAATACTCATTCTGGGTATTTCTTTCATTTAGGTGATGAGGATTCGGAGGATCCTGTTGGTTCATTTTCTCTCTAATTTAGAGCGACCGAGTTTTAAATTTATAAACCTATATTTCATTTTCCTAAACACGGTTAAATCTAGGCAAGTGCACCTATCGTTATGTAGTTTAGGATAAAGTATAGGGTCGTCTCCCACAAGGAACATTCTGAAGCATTAGTACTACTCTAATTTTCCTATGATCTAGCAAAATAATTAAAGAGTCGATTAAATGAATGATTACTATTCTAAATTTAAAATTACACTAGATTATACTAAGAACACAATACAAATATAAATAGAACACAACAAGTACAATAAGATTTTCTCATTTCCTTAACATGAATTTATACATATATTCTCTAATGATTATTACCTGCAAGAATCCATTGAGTATATGAATGTTCTTCTCAGAAGCATTCATTTCTAACAATTAGTGTGTCCATTGGAATCTCTTCCTAATTAACAGCCACTAGAAAGTTGCATGAAGATTTATTATTTCTGAATTCTTCAAACAAATGCAGAAAGTCTCACCGGGATATCTCTATCACTATGAGCGACTCGCCTAGTAAATAAGATCTATTCTAAAGAACCATCTCTCGATGTATTCTAAAGAAATCTGGTCAAGAAGGTGTTGCGCCTTCACTACTTCTTGAGATAATTAATTCTATTTACTAGATCTAGTTAATTATTAGATGCAATAAACTTTAACGATGAAATTCAAGTTAAATCCATGAATAAATCCCATTCTCTACCCATACAGAATGACAGAAAAATAGATAAAGAATGATATTAACATATTTAGAAAAGATGAGAAGAATGAGTAGAGAAAAATACAAAACTCCTTCATTGGATTTGGATGTAGATCTGGAGTCTTGTATACAACAAACGAACGACAAACATAATTACTAACAAACTCACCCTCTCCCCCTATAAGGAGGGAGAGGTTTTATTACAATCTCAACACTCTCTCTCTTTTTTTTTTTTTAGTTTTTGTACAAGTCTTTTTTTTTGAATAAAAATTCTGCCTCATCATCATTATCCTCATGTATTCTAATCTATACCTATATATATTTCTCTTGATCTGCTCCTCTTGAATGGATATGGTGTTGTTTTCATTCATCACATTGTTTGGTGAAGAGGTACAACACTTGCATGAATGTATGTGTCTTGATCCCGAACCATTGCATCAATTGGTGAAGAGACACAACACTTAGATGAATGAGTGCATCTTTTCTGCATGAACCATTGCATCAATTGGTGAAGAGACACAACATTTGGATGAATGAGTACATTGTCTTGCACGGGAAATCTTCCTCCAATTAATCAGTCTTTATGAAATTCTTCCAAAATCCCTTTAATTGTTTCCAATATGCTCTAATTTTACCTGAAATGAATATTTATCATACTTAAGTACCAATTCTACTATAAATTATCTCAATAAAGCTATAAATTGGACTTAATTAACCTTTAAGATCAAGGATAAATTATGACTATCAGATCCATATTAGGAGGACTTTTATGAGTAAAGGATTTTTGGCAAGGATGGCAAAGTGAGTTTATTTCCTACCTTTACATACTTGTTTGTGCTTGTAGCTAGAGACACTAAAAATAGGAAAAGATAAAAATGGAATATAAATGATAATATTGGTTGAAAGCATACTAAGCATATCGAAATATGAATTGTTGATAATTAAATTTGTGTTTTATTATCATGATATGCAAATTCTATGATCCCCATTAAAAGACCTTAATCACATGTCAAGATTTATGCATATCACGAAGTAAGTCACATTGCATATAGCTACTACGCCTTTGTGGGACAAGAGTATAGTGGTAAGGTAATCGTAGGAACCACAAGACTACTAAAATGGGCAAATAGGAGCCTAAAAGAACTATTTTAGGATGGAGCAAGTAAGAGCCCGAAAGAACTACAAGTTTGATGATAAAGCAGGGTTTTAAAGAACTTGGAACACCTAACCCTGAATGGAGGGTGTAAACCCATTCAAACATATGATTTCTGGCTAATCGTATATATTACTGGCTCACGTGTTTGTTGCATTTCATATGTCTATTTAATAACTTGTTTGATTTTATTGATACAAGTACATTAATTCAGGAATATCCTCACTAAGCTAGTTAAGCTTACACCCTAATAGATTTTTGTTGACGCAAGATCAATATCTCTTATACCCGAATTCTTCATATGTTTTAATAAGATTTTGCTTTAGGTAAGCTTTTGGGGGAAATCCTTTTGAAGATCTTAGGATAGATTTACTTTAAAATCTTTATAGTTATAGTTGTTATTATATGCAAAACCCAGACTATATTTTGAATACTGGAGATTTAATGAAGGAATGCCTCTAGGATGATGTAAAGAGTATATTTTTTATGATATTGAAGATAATGTTTATTTAGATTCTTATATGCTATATTTACTTTCTCAAACTACACTTCCCACTTGTGTCTCCTATTGCTATGATGGACGCCTTATATATAGCGTTGAAGCTTTTCCGTGACTCTGGAGAGTCATTCTTAAGCTTTAATACCGTATGTGGCGGATTACCATGTTTAGGGTACCCTGTAAGCCTCTGGATTTTTCGATAAATATAAGTAAACCCTAAGAACCGAAAGTCAAACCAAAACCCTAAAGTCAACCTAGTTCTATGTTAAGTTTTGTGAATCTAGATCCGGTAATCCCCCGTACAAAACCTAAAAACAATAAAAATGAGATAATTTCGAATTATAGTTCGAAATTATATAAGAAATCCTAAAAAGATCATATTCGCCAAAATTTAATTCGTTTCGGATCCGAACAGGATTATATTCAAAAATTAGGATCCTGATAAATAAAATAGTAAAAATATTCCGATAACAACATTAGACTCGTAATAAGATAAGGATTTCCAAAATATTAGTTTTAGAATTTTTCGATAACTATAAATATCATATATAGCCCATTTACGCGTATTTGCTTTACTACCAGTATTTTAATTGTCTAGTCTACTATTCGTGATACTATTATACTATTCATTACTATTTTACTATCTCTACTTTTTCTTATTGTCTATTCTTATATTCTACCATACATATTTCTTACATTTACTTTTCCCATAAAACCTTACACATATTATATCTTACTTTTTAATTACTTTTCATTATAAAACAACAAATTTAATCTATTTTTTCCCCTCTTCCCACGCATGACCGGTGCCCCCTCTGCCCTTTCTCTTTCCAATTTCTTTCTTTTTCATTTAATTTTAATTACACAAATTTCTACTCCAAAACTCTATAAATACCCCTTCCCTTCTTCATTCTTTTCCCACACTTTCTTACCTTAACAAAACTCCACCAAATTCTCTCTCCAATAATTCATTCATAACTTCTTCATAGTCCCACACGATCACTATCTTCTAGCAACATCAACTTCTATTTCTTCCACTGCTGTCACGCCCCAAAGTGTGCCCTACATGTGACAGTCCGCCACACTCAATATTTAAACTCAAGTAAGACAACCTTAGTCTTCCCATGAGTTTGAATATCGGGTGTAAGGCTCACTCTCAACATACAGAGACCATACTTTGCTTCGTAGTAGCTTAAGGAGACATACATAGCAACAAGAATGTAAATCATGACCGTCTCATAGAGAACTATTCTATTACATGAACTAGGGGGCATACCCCTGATAACCATGATAAGAATTCACAAGCTCACAAATTTTCTTGTAAATCATGACCGTCTCATAGAGAACTATTTTATTACATGAACTAGGGGGCATACCCCCGATAACCATAGCAACAAGAATGTAAATCATGACCGTCTCATAGAGAACTATTCTATTACATGAACTAGGGGGCATACCCCCGATGACCATGTTAAGAATTCACAGGCTCACAAATTTCCTTGTATTATCCTTCAGGCACTGGTTCAGGGAATAGGATTAGAAGTCCATTTCTACTTTTAGGTCCCGGCCTTAACAAAAGCTCTTTAACATCTAAGAGCTGTACCTGATGTCCACGGGTCCTCGGAGATAGCCAAAGGTAATCATATTGCAACAAGAAACTATTGGGGTATAAGCTACACTAGCTTAGTGAGTGAAAACTTCCAAATCACAATTAAGACAAAACATTCAAGCAAGTAATTAATCAATCAAGTGAAATGCATCAAACAAGTGAGTTCAACAAACATATGACAGCCGGAAATCATATGTGGATGGACTTGCGCCCTCCATCCCGGGTTAGCAGATTTTCGAATCCTGCGGTACGACGCCGTTTAAGCTCACGGTCAACTGAACAACAATTCGTTTTATGGATCACGATTAACCAACAAATATTTGTTTTATGGATCACGATTAACCAACATGTATTCGTTTTATGGATCACGATTAACCAACATATATTCGTTTTATGGATCACGAAAAACCAACAATGCTAATGCTCCATCCACATCATGATATGCATCAGTTCAGTTATATTTGAAGTCCAATAATCAATTAATCGAATTCTTTTAGGTGGTCAAGCAATAATCGCAGACAATCAACTCTAGTTCATCTCTATACAAGCAATAGCTTATCACCCGGGTTCGATATTCCTTAAGTTCAATTTCACATATCAACAACAGACAATCATAATTCCCAACTAACCCCATCATACATAATCATTCTTTTTATCTTTACCTAGCAACTAGTGCGACTACCATTACAATCACAAGCAATAATTGAAATCGGAAGAGGAGCTCACTTGGCCATGGTACGCCGGTCTCTTAATAACAGTATTCAGGTGATAGGGTATCGTCGTGCTCGGGATCACCTACCAAATAAGAATAGCCTAATAAGAATCTCATCACTTCACTAATTCAAGCTATGCATCTAAACTACTCAAAATCGGAATTCTCGCTATTTGCAGAAGTTCCAACTTAAAACGGCCATAACTAGGTCATTTTAACTCGGAATTTCGTAAATTTTATATCGATTTCTATCTACTTCGAAAGATCTATATATTTCTAATATTATTTTCAAGTTTTGAATACATTAAGTTCACGGAAAAGATGGATCAGATCTGTTCTGTAATGTTTCCATTTCCGAAAAATTGTTTCGCATTTAGAAAAAAAATGTTTCTAGTTGATGACTCATGTATAGATGGTATATGAATAAATTCCTAGTATGAATGTTATGTAATGAGCTCAATATATGCATGGTCTTGATGATTTTTGATGATGAACTCTTATGAACTCCTAATTATTATAAAACTCCATGATGGTCATTTCTAAAAATCTATTCTTTCCAACTTTGCATCCCTTAGGGTTTTTAGGATTCTATTCTTGGAATTTACTTGTTATCTAAATAAAAATGAGTCCTTAACACCTATACTATCCATGACCTTCATTTATGCATAAAAATCCACATTTTTCACTTGGCAAATAAGTTTTCAAACAAGCTTTTCACAAAAATCCGAATTTTGGAAATTTTCTTTTCTTGCATTTTTCCTATGAGAAAACTTGTTTAATGCACCAAAATTTAAAGCTTTATTATATCTATTGTCTAAGGACTTCATTTAACTCATAAAACATTCAATTTAAGCTTGGATACTAAGTGTTTATGTAGGCATTATTCCAAATTACGAATTTGACAACTAATCACTATCTCAAGATTTTCCATTCTAACTCCACTACTTGTTTTACATATTACTCATGCCTAAACTCATTCAAACTTGTAAAAATCATTCCTTAAAGATACCTATCACATATACCCTTCATTTTTCATGTAAAATATGAGTTTCAAAATGGTTTTAGTGGTTTTTAAAATAGGGTTCCAAAATCATCCGAATTTCCATAAGACATTTTTAGCAAAAATCTTTTCTTTTTCAAGTTTCTTGCTTCATATACATGAAGATCTATTATTTAACACATCTATACACATGCAAGTCTAAGCTTTTATGATCATTAATGCATGACAACTCAAGATAACCATATGAACACCAATGTAGATGAAGGTATGAATGTCTAAACACTAGTTCTACCATATATAGTGCATGAATCACAAGTTTCATGGCATGAACCTAACTTTCCATGCAAGATCCCTACTTTACATGCATGAACATAACATATTATCTCAACAAAAACTCTTTTAAACACTAGATGCACTCCTTGTGATGGCTTGATATTCTTGTATTAGTGTTTTCATGTCCCTAGCATATGCTCATTGGGATTAAAAGTGGAAAACACACAAGAATGGTCTTGCCATTACAAGATAATGTAGGAATAAGGTTTAGAATCATCACCTAAATGGAGATTTGGAGATGAAAAGAAGAGAAATTGAGTTTGTGTGTGTGCGTGGGGGGGGGGGGGGGGGGGGGGGGGGGGGGCTAGGTCACGGCACAACAAGAGGAAAAAGAGGAGAGAGTTTTCTTCTTTGCAAAATTTTGAAAGAGTGAAAAATTAGAAGAGAGAGAGAACATAAGCTAATATACTAAATGTATTAGGGTTTTAATTGAACAAAGAAAGTAAAAATAAAACAAAAATGAGGGGGAATTGGGAAGGGGGGGCGCTGGCCATGGGGTGTGGGAGGGAGAGGGAGAGTTGAAATTTGATAAAATTTGTATTTTATGTAATAAAATGTAATAATTGTATTAATTAATTAAGAAACAAAATTTCTTGGAAAAGAAAATTGTAATGAGTAGTTGTAAGGATGTAAGAATAGGATATGGGTAGTGTGTAGTGTAGGTTGTACTTGTGCGTAGTAGACAAGACGTCTACTTTACCGGTTGTAACAAAAATACGGGAAAAAGGCTATAACTGTAATTTTTATAGCCCGGAAAATTATAAAATTAATATTTTTGAAATCGTCATAAAATTTCGGTTCTAATGAATATGCCGTAATATTTTTCTGAGTTTGTGGTCCCGAGACACGTTTTTCCGTAATTGAGCTTGGGAAAGCCTGGAATTGAAAAATTCCCGATTTTAGAACTTTCTAAGGTTTAAAATACACTTTAAAATAATAATTCGTATTCATCTATTTTATAAACTTCTTTTATTATGAAACCAAAGGAAAGTTGGATTTAAGGTGTCTAAGCTTCTCTCACTAGACTTAAACTAAACTGGATTAGGGTTTCGTTCTCCGGTTTTCGAAGTTTATTCAATTACTAGGAAAACTAGGGTATATATATCGCAAGAACAAAAAAAAAATTATGTAATAAATAACGGTAGATCGTACTGAAAGACTCACTAATTACCAGTAGTACTGAAATACAAATAAATTTGCAAAATCAGGTAATTCTAGTTATTGAAAACTTATAAAACTAATATTTTAAAGATCCCTATCAAAATATGAGTCTAATGGCATTAATAACATATTTTTAATATTTTGAATCTCATGGTGCGCTTTTCGAAGTCGGTACCTGACCGGATTGGAATAGATCGAAAATTCGTTAATCTTATCTTTTTAGAGCATCCTAGACTTAATACGAACCGATTAAACCTTTTCCTCTTATTCCGACTCCTTGGTTTAGGAATACGAGACTACTAGATCTAGGTTATGGAGTTTCTTGGGAGTTTTGGGGACTTAGGTTTCCCAGTTGACTTTCCGGTTTACACCTTTGCCAATTTGGAAACTGATATTTTATGCTTATATGACACATCTGATTGGTGAGATTTATTTTAAGGTCGATTTCCATAAGTATTTAATATCTCACAACGTTCTCGGAATTCTTTGGATTGAGTTTTATTCCTAAAGGTTAATCACTATTTACTTCTTAATAATTTGTTTTAGGGCTCTATTTTACCCAAATTATAAGTTGGAGTTAAATATACAATTTATCGTACGTAGAGGTTTTAGATTGGAAGTATATCGAGTTACTACTTTATTTCTAAGGACTCTTGTTTTTCTCACAATTCAGAAATTTCTAGATTCGTTCGGGATTTGGGACTTATCGAAGTTCGGTTTTAATTCGGAGTGAATTTCAGGGTTTTATTTTCAAAGTTCATCTTTAGAATTATTTACTGAAATTTTCCAGGCCTTACAACTGCCCATCTTTCTACCTTAGGTAAACTTTCCTTATGAATATATTCCTTATGTTCATGTTAACATAACATGACCATAGTGTGTGTTTCCTAAACCTATGGGTTCTTATGGAAGTGATAATATGTTTATGTCTTGTTTAACAATATTCAAATAATATTATTGTTGTTATTATGTTATTTTTATTTATTGCTCCTAATCTAACTTTTATATATGTTGGTAAGTATAATTATGTATATATATTCTTAGTGCCTATAAGCTCACTAACCTAACCTTGTATTTATTATGCTTTTATATTCTTGCAATTTATTTATTTATTTCATGCAATTTTATTAAGACTAGTCTTTATTGTCTTAGAAGTCTAAGACTAGAAAGACTAGTCTTAGACTTGTCATCATCAAGTCAAAACAATTTTCTTCTCTTTTCTTTTTCTTTTATGGGACTTATCTGTAATCTAAGTGTGGGGAGCCTTGATACCAATCTAAGACTCCCATAATTTTTTTGTTTTATTTTTCTTGCTTTTCTTTTTAGGACTAATCTATCTCTAGTCGGAAGCCTTGATGAAAGCTAAGACTTTCAATACTCGACTTTATTTACATGTTCTTTTACTTATTTAATTTTCTACATCTCTTATTTTCCATATAAGTTATTATTCTTCTATTTAGTATAATCATATGCTCATGATCATGCATAATCACTATGTTGTTGTCCAACTAAAAGGAGTTCTTTTCTTTTATTTAAAACTACAAAAATAATCTGTGGCACTTAAAGTTTTCATTTAAAACTTAGGATTATAATTGAACAATATCTTTTTCAAAAGTTTTAAAAGAGTTCAGCAAAGTCTTTAAGAGTTAATGTTATGTAAAGTTTTTCAAAACTTATTATAAAGTTCTTTCACTCTCTTTTTCAAAATGAAATAAATTATTATTAAAATTTAAGGTTGATAATTCTTTGTTATATAAGTTTTCCTTACCTAAAAGAACTCATACCAACACTTTAACAAATACTAAGAACTAGGTAAAGTTCTAAGTCAAGTTAAAATCAACTCACTATTTAAAAAAAAACACTTAGAAAAATAATATCGTTAAATAACCTAAACTAACAAGTTTTCAAAAATATAAAAGCTTATTTTTAAAAAATCTATGAAGCAGGAATGATAGTTAAAATATAAAAAGCACTCATATGAAATAAACAAAAAAAAAAAAAAATCTTAGCTTTCATTTCCACAATTTACAAAGAGCACTTGTAGACTCCAACTTTAAAAAGGATTGTTTTATGAAAAACCATAGATTGGACAACAACACTTTAATCATGCATGTAAAGTGAATTTATATATGTATAAAAAGGATCTACATAAATACCTATGTATTTGTTATGGGATTTTTGGTTAATGAAAAACTTGGAAAAATGTTTTTTTAGGGCTGGGAATTTTCATGTCAAATCTGTACTGTACCAGTTTGAAACCCAAATGACTTTTTATGATAAAAATAACCTTATAAATGGATATATTTTTTCAAGTAGATAGAAAATAACATATAATATGCGAAATTCCGAGTTAAAATGAGCAAGATATGGCCATTTTAAGTTAGAATTTCTTGTCATCATAATTTTGACGAAAATGATAAAATAGAATTAGATGGTTTAAGTAGATCTTGAATGAAATACTCATTTTGGATATTTCTTTTGTCTAGGTGATGAGGACCAAAACCTTCTCTTTCCTAAGGATTACTTCGACTGATAGAGATTGTCATGACCGTGTGAGTTTTCCCTTACGTTTTATGTATTCACGCATATGCTTGTAGAATAAAGTACTAGATATGAGGAAAAGATAAAAATTGATATGAATGCGGGTTATCATGAGAGTTATGTATGTGATTCATTATGTGTGATCAATAAAAGATAAGTATATCGGAGCTCGATTGGTTGATTTATATAAATTGCCTCTATGCATATTGCTATGTGTACAAATATTGATTGATCGCCTTAAATGAATTAATGTCGGATTGGAAATCCCTTAAAACTAAATTGCTCATGCATATCACTTAAAATATCATCTTCGCATTTTGCTACTACTCCTCAGTGTGGGACCGGAAAGGTAAGCTATCTAGCTACATCTTGAGAAATTAAGATGTTCGGAGAATATGGCCTCATGGTGTAGTTGAGCCAGATCAATCACTTTAGGCAAGGAAATCCCGGGGATTAATATTACAGTTGATCGGAACTCCAAGACACACGCAAATTTCAAGGAGGTCGATTATGACCCATTCAAAGGATTCCCCAACCCAGAATAGGAGGGTGAATCCATTTTACATACGGAACCGGATAGTCATATGTATTGTTGATCATATGGTTGTTGCATTTGATATGCTTGCTTAACGGATTTGTTTGATTGCTTTCTTATGAGTACTTTTGTGTAAGAATTATCTCATTAAGCTCGTTATGCTTATTTCCCAATAAATTTTTTATGTTGCAGAATATTTGTTTTTGCACCCGATACCATCATGATCGTCCTACGCTTTTGGGAAGCTTTGGGGGAATTCTATTTAAGCACTTTAGAATAGATTTCCTTTAAAATCTTCCATCTTTAGTTATCTATTATAGTATGACTATGTTATTTTGGAGATTTATCAGGGAGATGCCCCGTAGAAATTGTAAGACCTTATATTTTGATGAATTAATAGTATTGCCTTGAATGTTCTGCTGCCATTATCTTAAAATGCATAACTCTATCGGCCTCCCTTTGCTGTGAACACACGTCTTGTACCAATATGAAAGCTAAGGTAGTCATTCTCATATTTTAATATTATGTATAGTGGGCTGTCACATTTTGGGTACTCATTAGGGCGTGACATACCCTTTGGAGCGTGACAGATGATGCCATCATATTACAACTTTTCCCTTTCTCATTGAAAGATAAACCATTAACTTGGTTCAATTCACTACCATAAGATCCATTGCTACTTGGATTGATCTATCAAACAAGTTTTTGAGGAGATTCTTTCCACCAGTAAAAACTGCAAGATTGAGGATTGAAATCACAAATTTCTCCAAGTTCCATAGTGAATCACTATATGAGGCATGGGAAAGATACAAATAGGCAATCAAAAAATGCCCATGTCATGGATTGCCAGATAATCTTCTAACTGAGACTTTCTATCTTAGCCTAGATGAGACTTTGAGATCTTTGTTAAATGTTACATCTGGTGGTGCCTTAATGGGTAAGAGCTATGATGAGGCAAGTGCTTTGATTGAAGAAACGACCTCTAGTGCACATAACTGAAGTTGTGAAAGAACCAAATCAAAAGTGACATCTGTCTAAGACAGTGAAGCTACGTCTCAACTGACAACCTAAATCTCAGCTCTCACTACATAGATCAGTAAACTCACCTCAGCAAATTCTTTGAATACTAATTAAGCTATTTGTTGTGAGCTATGTTTAGGACCACATTCTGTTTTTGAGTGCCCACATGGCAACTCTTCATCATCATTCAATGGAGAGTAAGTAAATTATGTCGACAACTTTCAAAAGGGTAATCAAGGACCCTATGCGAACACATATAATCCAACGTGGCAAAATCATCTTAATTTCTCATACAAAAATTGTAAGCCCCTAGATTTTTCGATAATATAAGAAAACCCTAGAATCGGAAGTCAAAACGAAACCCTAAAATTAACCTAGTTCTATGTTTAGTCTAGTGAATCTAGATCCGGCAATCCCGTGTTCTTTAGCCCTAGAAAACAAAATTGAGATAATTGTGGATTATGGTCGGTAATTACATAGGGAAGCCTAAAAATATCAGATTCGTAATTTTCAAGTGTCCTTCGGATCCAAACGGGATCAGTTTTCGAAAACCGTGCCCCGATGCACCGAATAGCAAAAATATTCCGACAACACCAATAGATTCATAAAAATATAAGGATTCCAAAAATATCAGTTTTAGAATTTTTCGATAACTAAAAATATCATATATAGGCTGTTTACACGTATTTTCTTTACTACCGGTATTTTAATTGTCTAGTCTACTATTCGTAGTACTTCTCTACTATTCATTACTATTCACCTATCTCTACTTTTCCTTACACTCTATTCTTATACTTTACCATACCTATACCTTACAATTTACCTTCTCCATATAACTTTAGTCACATCATACCTTACACATTACTTCTTTTAATACAAAACAAACAAAACAAATCAATTCTCCCCCCCTACAACAAAGCAAACCGGCGCCCCTCTCTTCCCCATACATCTCATTTTATTTTCTTTTTCATTTTATTTAATTACATCTAATTTCCACTCCAAAAATCTATAAATACCCCCTTCCTCTTTAATTCTTTCATACAACACAATTCATACTAAAACCTCCCAAAATCTCTCTCAAGTTTCTTCATTTCTTTAGAAACCAAGTCCCACATAATACTACAACCCATTTCTTTTCTTCTTCAACCAACACATAAACCTTAGGTAAAAGTTTCTTTCATATACTCATCATATTCATATAACTTAACATGAGTTTAGTGTACGTTTCTTAGACTCATTGAGTTAAAGAAGCGACAATTTATTCATGTTTTGTTTTTGTTCATATTCTTATTTTCTTTATGTTACTATTATGTTGATATTGTTATTATTGTTTCTAACCTAACTTATATATGTATTATGTATATTATGTATATATATTTATTTAGAGCATATAAGCTCATTTGTTATTTATTTATTTTCAAGTCTTGCAATTTATTTATTTACTTATTTCATGCAAATATTAAAACTGGTCTTTCTAGTCTTAGACTTGTCCATATCAAGTCAAAAAAATTTTCTTTCTTTGCTTTTCTTTTCTTTTGAGGACTAGTCTATTCTTAGTCCCGGGATACCTTGATGAAGCTAAGGTTCCTAATACTTGACTTTACTTTTATGCTCTTATTTATCTTATTTATGTTGTTTTTATTATATTTTTCATAGCTACATATTCTCATTTATGCATGAACAAGTTGTTATTGTCTCAACCATAATGAAAATGAGTTTTCTTAAGTAATAAAAATAAGAACTCTCTTTATAATAAATTTTATCACATAAGAAATTATTTTTCCATAAAGACTTAAAGTTTTATCTTAACAAATATTTTTCTAAAGTTAGAGAAGTTTAGCTTTAGTTTTAGTATTAATATGTGATTTTACCAAGAAATACATAAAGTAAAGTTATCACAAACTCTCTTTTTAAGACCAATAAAATAAGAAAGTTTCTTTAAACTTAATTCTTGATTTAACCAAGAGTTTGCTTAAACTCATTTACCAAAGTTTTCTACCAACACTCTAAAAATACTAAAGTTTAGACAAGTTTTCCAAAATTATTAAAGAATGACTTTTCTAAGGATAAGCCTTACCTAGGAAATAAAAATAATAATAATAAAGAACTTTGATATTATTCTTTTAAAGTGGATCAAAATTTTAGAAAGACTTTAGAACATATAACCATGAAATATTTAGGAAAAACTATGTTTTCCAAACTATTAGAGTAAAAATTATGGAATTTAAAAAGATTAAAATTACTTTTATGGAGTTAAAAGAAGGAAATACTCACTTATCATAATTTAGAAAATTTTTCAAAACAAAACTAAATTCTTTTCAAGTCGTGGCATTTCTCACTTTTAAGACATAATGTTTTACAAGATCATTGTTGAGACAACACCACTAAATTTATGCATATGGTTTGAGTATATATATATATGTATTCAAGGGATTTTTCAACCATACAATATATCTCTATTTTTGAACAAGGAGTTCTTGAATGAAGAAAGTTTGAAAACTCTAGTTTTGAAAATTGGAAAATTCGTATCAATTCTGTTCGTTACTATTCCCAGACCCAAATAACTTCTTTTGATAAAAATAACCTTAGGAATAGATAGATCTTTTCGAATAGGTAGAAATCGATATATAATATGCGAAATTCCGAGTTAAAATGAGCAAGTTATGGCTATTTTAAATTGAAATTTCCATTCATACGATTTTTGACGAATTCAATAATATAGAATTATAGAGTTTGACTAGATCCTGGATGAAATACTCATGTCGGGTATTTCTTTTAGTTTAGGTGTCGAGGACGAAGATCTTCCCTTCGCAGAGGATTACTTCGACTCCTAAAAGAAAGCTATGGACGAGTGAGTTTCCTTTACGCTTATGTATTCGCACTTGTGCTTGCAGAATAGAGCACTAGATGTTAGGAAAAGATAAAATTGATATGCATGTGGGATATCATGGGAACTATGTATGTGAATCGTTGTGTGCGATAAATGAACAATAAGTATATCGGAACCCGATTTGTGGTTGATATAAATGTTCCATGTATGTATTGTTATGTGTGCAAATATTGTTTGATCGCTCTAAATGATTTAATGTCATATTGAAATACCCATTAATAAATTGCTCATACATATCACTTAGAATGTCATTTCGAAGTTTGCTACTACTCCTCAGCGTGGAACCGGAAAGGTAAGCTGCTTAGCTACATCTTGAGGATTAGGACGTTCAGGGAATACGGCCTCAAGGTGTAGCCGAGCCAGATCGATCGCTTTGGGTATGGAAAGCCCGAGGACTAGTAGTACGGTTTGTTGGAACCCCAAGACGCGCGCAACTTTAAGGAGGTAGGTTGGGACCCAGTTCAAAGCATTCCCTAACCACCGATGGAGGGGTAAATCCATCACACATATGAAACCGGATAGTCGTATGTACTGTTTGATCATATGGTTGTTGCATTGCTATGCTTGTTTAATAAACTTGGTTGATTGCTTGTTATGAGTACTTTTGCATAAGGAATATCTCACTAAGCAAGTCATGCTTATACTCTTATAGAATTTTGACTTTGCAGGATTATCTTTTTGCACCAGAGACCATCTTGACCACCCGGGTAGAATCTTTATTTTGAGAAGCTTTTGGAGGAATTCTATTTTGTAATCTTAGAGTAGATTTCTTCTAAAATCTTCTAGCTTTTATTGTTTATCTTAGTAAGACCATGTTATTATGAAATTATCGGGGGAATGCCCCTTAGAAGCTGTAAGATTTTTATTTCAATGAAATATATATTAAGTGTTATTTTGCATGTTCCGCTGCCAATGTCTTAAAATGCATTACTCCACTGGTCTCCCTTTGTTGTGAATGTACGCCTTGTACCTATATGGAAGCTTTCGAGTGACTAAGGTAGTCATTCTTAAGTTTTAATATTGTGTACGGCGGGCTGTCACGTTTAGGGTACCCGCTAGGGCGTGACAAAAATAAGAATAATGCATACAGACCACCACCTAGATTCTTAAAGCAAGGTCCTATTTGGAATGCCCCGTGATCACACTTTTTCTATATGTACTTTTTAAAACTCTTTTTAAATTCCTTCAAACAAACAAATATTAATCGACCAGTATATGTGGTACGTATGCAGTAATAAAATTTCAGTGAATGCCGAGTCGTGTCCACAGGAATTGAGGACTAGCTCTCAATTATATTAGTCCTTATCATAGCTAGGAAAATAAAAAAGAAAATATTTTTGGATTTTTGAGATAAAACTAATCTACAAAGATATATTATTTCCAATACCTTTAATTGAATTAGGTTAAGAGCTAACAGATCAAAATATCAATTGAATGTATGTCATGACCTGAATAAGCTTGTAAATCTAAATTGCCAATGGGTTTAGTTTTTCAATCAATTAAGCACCAGATAAAAACTTGTTTTTCCAAAGAAAGTGATTATCTTAAATTAACCAATCAATATTCCCTATTCTTTGGAAAGTGATCAATTGACTAATTTGTATAATATATGAAATCCTAATTGAATTCAAATCCATATGTCTATGTAATCTATAATCCAAATTAGCTAATCACAGAATCTATTAGAAAGGAATTTTCCAATTGCAATCTTAATCTAACATGAATTCCAGATTCAATCTAAAACACATGATTAGTGAAATAGAATCAACAATTCGAATACAAACAAAGAATCAATCAACAGCAATAATCATCAACTAAACAATTCAATTCATCAACTTAAAACCCTAATTAAGCACAAAGGAGCAAGTATTGAACATCATCCAATAATTGAATATAAGAAAAGAACGAAATCACATAAATAAGAAAATCCCATTTTTGAATCCAAGTTTAAATGATGTTTTCCACTTGAATCCTGGTGTGGAATCCTCAATAAAAAATAAAAATAAAAAGCTTTGCTTCTTTCTAAGTTCTAATCTAGATCTAGGAGCAAGGGAAATATGTCTTCTATTCATGCCTAGGGTTTCTCCCTTTCAACAAGATCCACAAAAGAACAATATATATGAAAAGTCATGCGCAGGACATAGGCCACCTTTAAGGTCAACAACATTTAATTTAATTTAGTCAGCTTTCTTTAAAAAATGATTTTTAAGAGTAGATGTTGGATGTATGCTGGCTCAAGGCCAGCGGCCTTGAATCTCCAGTAGTCAGCCTTCAATGCTTGACAAATTTTTCGAGACAAGATGGCAGCTAGCATTAGGGCGACTTTGGGTCTACACCGGCATGAAGGCCAACGATGTAAATCCTTTCAGTGCCAACGTATAGGTCTGATAATGAAGGCTGATGAAATCTGCTACAAAAGCTGGTAGCATTGTTCTTTGTTTGGCTGGTGTTGAATGCCTGATGATGAAGGTTTGAGGCTTATACTCTGTTTTTGCTGACCTTTAATTGTTTTGTTCTATAAATTTGTATAAAACTTTTCCTAGTTTGCTTGTATTAGTATGATAAGTCCTTAAAAACCTAAAATACCAAATTAATCACACTTAAGTACCATTTCTTTAGGATTTCTATAAAATCTATAATAGTTAAGCAAAATTTGTTCAATGAAAACTGAGTAAAATATGCCTTTATCACCTCGCCTCAACGACCTCAGCCTACAATGGACGAGCTCATGAGGAGCTTTATGCAAAGACTAAAACCATGATAAACAATTAACAAGCCACCATTAGAAACTTAAAGGTGCAGATCAGTCATATCTCTCAACAATTGAGTAATAAACCATCAGGGTCTTTACCTAGCAATACTGAGGAGAACCCCAAGAGTGTTAATACTATAATGTTGAGGAGTGGCAAGGAGGTGGAAATTGTTGATAGAAAAGTTAAGGAGAACTAGAAGAATCAAGAGAAAGATAAGGGGAAGCAGAAGATAGAGGAACCAAAATAGAAATCACCAAAAGTGAGACCCTATGTTGTCCTTATCCCTTTTCTAGGAAGGCTGATGCAACAACGTTTAGATACTCGATTTGCTAAGTTCCTGGATGTCTTTAAGAAGCTATAAATCAATATTCCTTTCTTAGAGGCCATTCAGCAAATGCCTTCATATGCAAGATTCATAAAGGAGTTGCTCACTTAGAAGAGAAAAATTGATGGGAGTGAGCTTGTGGTGCTTACAGGAGAATGTTCTATGATCCTTCATCAATCTATCTAGCCTACCAATAAAACAAAGAGATCATGGGAGTTTTACTATTCCTTGCACTATAGGAAATTTTCATTTTGATAAAGTTCTTATTGATTCAGGCGTAAGTATAAATTTGATGCCTTTGTCTATTTCAGGAAATTAAGACTTGGAGATTGCAAGGAGACTCACATTACCTTGCAACTTGTAGACAAGAGCATTAAACACCCAAAGGGTATTGAAGAGAATATCCTTGTGAAGGTAGATAAATTCATCTTTCTAGTTGACTTCATGGTCCTGGAAATGGAAGAAGATGGAGAGGTTCCTATAATCCTAGGCAGACCATGTTGAACTTGTATGTTTAAAGTGAATTTTGATGAGAAAATTAGTTAAAATTAACCATTCAATTGTATTAAGTTACACTTAATTAGTCAAACAATTTAAATGAACAAAATGCTTGAAAATATATGTGTGTGTTTTGTGTTTTTGGTTGTGCTCTATTTTTTGCAGGTTGATTCAAGAATGATTTAGACCTTGATTCCTTTGGAATCTATTAAAGGTCAAAACATAAAAGTTGTAAAGCTCTCTCTATGATTTTTGTAGCATCTTGAATCACCTCAATCGAAATTCATATGAGAGAGATATGGCAAAAATACGAAAATATATTGAAGCAGTCAATAGCCGGTCTAAACTGGAAAAACGTGAAATGACCATAACTAGTCGAGGGCTCGACTTAGACAAGCTAACCGATGAAGACTTGAATTGGCTCACCAGTACGACCAAGAACTAGCTGTTAGAACTTGTTTTATTCGACCATTGGAAGATCTTTTAAGAGATAACAGCTAAACTTCCCTTGGAGCTTATAAATAGAAGTTTGTGAAGACTTTTTAGTGGTTGAAAAAGGCTTACTTCTTGTAATCAAAATGTTATAAACACTCTCAAAGTATTATTTATGATTTGTATTATTTAAGAGTAAAAAACTTAGTATAGTGCTATTTGTTTTGTTATTGCTATCTTTATAAAAAGCACTATACCATAGTTTGTTAAGAGCTTGTTTGTGAAGTCTTGAGTATGACAAGGTAAAGACTTAACTCAAGCATTTATTTGTTGATGTGTTAAAGTCCTCTATTGAGGCAAATTGTTTAGTATTGAATAAAGTGGATGAAGTCTTCCATTAATGGAGGCATTTCTTGTGGACCGTGGAGATGAGGAGGCGGACCAAACTCTACGTTAAAATCACTGTACAAGCTTCCTTTTCCCTATCTTTCTATTTATTATTGTTTTTGTTTATATTTGTTATTGTGCATAAATTAGACTTTTAGTTTAGAAAAGAAAATTGATATTGAATGTAATCTCCTTTTTTTTAAAGTGTAACTAGCTTTTAACAATTGGTATTGGAGAAGGTCTCTAGTTTAAAGTACTTAATCGCATCTAGAGTTCATATATGGCTAGTAACGCACTTGGTTTCATGGAAGGATGCTTGGCGTGGTTTGATCAATGTATGCTTATAAAAACCCTTTTTAAAAGAACAACTCGAAGTGGAAGCTTTTGAAATTTATAAAACTAATTGGTTCTATCCAACTTCAGTTAACAATCACCAACAATAAAGCAAATGCTTCTTCCGGACTAGTATAGAAAGAATTAGATCTAATCCCAAGGGAAATTAGTAGCATCTATCATACTCCCATTTCATCTAGCCAAAGAAAAAATTTAGCAAATCATAATGAAAACAAAAGTTATGCTAATGTTAATAATATTCACAAATGTTCTCCAAGCAAAATTAGGGATCGGTTTACAACAATGCAAGATGACAGCCTGGGATTTGCTTTACCAACTCCTTATCATATGATTTCTTAAGACAAAACTCAGAGAGAGAGTTGTTTGCTGGAGTATTTACACTGTCGGATTTACTGAGATAAACTAAAGCCTCTCTCAAGGTCAGTAGCTCTAGATCTAAACTAGACTACTGGAATCTCTTCTCAAACTATCATCGATCTCAATCCGCATAAAGCTTAAGAATCCTTTGTTTTAAAACCAGCTCGATGAATTTTGAAACAAGTGATAGAAAGTCTTTACCTACCTTCTCTCGAGATATTTAGGACCAACTCCATTAGTAGTCACAAATCTATTCAAAAGAATGACCTTTCAGCCTATTCAATTGAAATCAAACATGAATCTAAATCATGCACCACGCAATTAGACCCACAAAATTAAAATCAAGCTACTAATTACAAACATCCAGTCAATATTGAATTAAAAGTTCATTTGAAATCACATGAATCAGGATTTGGATTCACAAACCCTAAGTTGTAGAAGATTGTTTCTCCTTGGATTTAGAAATTACGAACATGATCTGAAGAAATAATATGAAATTAATTGAAGAATATTACAAACCAGTATAGGGTCTTGTAGAAATTACAAACAATGAGTTAAAATGATTTTACCTAGAAAACTTTGAAATTTTCTGAAGCAAGAAGATACCGAATTCTTTCGCTCTAGAAATTCCCTCATTATACTGTGTTAGTACTATTCTATTATATGCATACTATACACCGTGTTTATTACAATGTTGTGCACGCTTATTTATAGGATGATGGCACAGAATCATGAAGATTTATTGTTGACGTGGTAGATTCTTTATAATAAATCTTTATCCATGCACACATCTGTATCAAGTGCTTAAACAATCGCTTATCGAAGAGTAAGTCGAGTGCTGCATTAAAAGTAAGGCTAGACTTTAGCTGGTAAAGTACTGTCGTTTTTGGCCATTCTTCCATCGAAGGCTAAATTGAGGCTTCGAGGGCTCGATGCTTTGATGATTTGAGGTGCGACACAAGTCAAACGAAGATCTGTACTCCACTTTAGCAACTGTCGTAGGTTAGATTTAGGGCTTGACTTTGAGGTGCAATAAAAGTTCTCTTCAAGTTTGGCTGAATCTTCTTAAAACAAGTGTCAAGGGTCACATCAAGGGCTAAATTTATGGTATGGTAGATCAATTTTAGCTTGTTTTGCCTTACATTTTGGCCTCGATCAATATTATTCAAGGCACGACAATTTTGTTCTTCACTTTTGCTGCTTTTTTTGCTCCAAATCTTATTAAAAAAAACTTTGATTCTTCTTCTTTTGGTTTAAGGAGTTGAAAAATAACAATTTAACGTTAAAAGAACTAGATTTATAGGAATTTAATTAAAAACTCATCAAAATGAACCCTTATTCCTATGAAAGAATAGAGTAAAATTAACTTATCAAAGGACAAGCTATAAATAGGCCACCTATCCTCACTATACAAATTAGGCTTATTAGAAGTGTAGAATGAGGATTTTCATTAGAGAACAAAATTTACCTCTATGGAGTGTTATAGAAAATGACCCTATAGTTATAGAAGGCAAAAATGAATCTAACTATACTAAGGCCAAAAAAGAGAAAGTTCAATTAAATGAAGTTTTCATGAATATCTTGTATTGTGGCTTAAATGAGAGTGATTTTAGTGCAATTTGCACTTATAGATTAGCTACAAACTTGGGAAAATCTTGATCATACCTATCAAAGAGCTACAAGAGTAAAAGATACTAAAATTAGTCTTCTTTATGGAGATTTTGAAAATTTTAAAATAAAGGCTAATGAATCTATTGATGATATGCATGATGGATTTATAAACATTCTAAAACAATTGTCAATTCTTGGCAAGACATATACTAACTTGGAGATAAATTCTAAAATTCTTAGGTCTTTACCAAAAGAGTGGGAGGCAAAAAGAACTGCCATTGAGGAACAGCATGACTTAAGTCAAATGAGCAAAGAAGAATTTCTTGGAACCCTCAATACTCATGAAATGATTAAGAAGTATAGAGAGGAGTCAACCAAGAAGGAAATAGCACTAAAAGTTTCTTGCTCTGACTCAAGCTCAAGTGAAGAGGATGATGAGAATTGGACAAGTTCATTAGAGAGTTCACCATGTTTTTTAAGGTGAACAAGAAGATGAAAAACAAGGAAGAAACCAACTCCTCAAAATCAAGAAGGAGGATCATCACTTGCTTTAAGTGCAATGAACCGAAGCATATTTAGCAATATTGCCCATATATAAAGAAAGGAAGCAAGGAGGATAAGAAAAGAGCATATGTGGCTACATGGAGCAATGAAGACTTCGACTCAGATGAAGATATATGCTTGATGGCCCTTGATGATGAGGTATGCTATATTTCTTCACATGTTCCTTATGATGAAATATGTAATATGTATGATAAAGTATGTAATAAGTTAATTAAAGTGGAGAAAAAGAATAACATGCTTAAATCTTTATTGAAGAAAGTAGGAGATAGGTTAGATGTTTTTAGAAATGAGCATGATGAGATTAAAATGGAAAGTTGCGTAAAGAAATAGAATCCTTAAAATTGCCAAATGATAAAATGAATAATAAATATAACAGGTTGAAAATCAAAATTGTTGAATTAAGCAAGATCAATGAGAAATTAACAATTAAATATGATTTGTTTGATGACGAAGTTAAAACTTTAGATGGTGATGATAAAAGTGACAATAATATTGCATGTATTAGTAATGACAATGATGAAATTTTAAAAAAGCTAGCTAATCTTAAAAATTAAAATGAAAGGTTGAAAACTAACTTATGTGATGCAAATGCTGCCATAGCCAAATTCACCAAGGGAGAAAATAATTTGAGTACTCTCCTTAGAAAACGAAAATGTGATTCTAATAAATATGGAATTGGCTATGATAGAAGCAATGGTTGCAAGTCTCATAAAACCAGGTTTGTGAGTGTTATTCATGGAACTTGCAACTATTGTGGCAAGCTTGGCCATATTGCACACAATCGTGCAATAAGGAAAGCAATGCATTTGGGTCACAAAGGCAAGTATATATGGGTTACAAGAAGGGAAATATTTGTTTTAAGTAACCATAAAGGACCTAAGAAAAAAATGGATGCCAAAAAGATTATTATGTTTTCTAGGTACCCCAAATAGCTCCAAGGGCAAAAATAAGGTATGCTCTCAAATTGCTTAAGTTTAATATTTTATGCCCTTGATGTTTGTGTATATAATATACTAATGTGTTTGCATATGCAATTTATATGTGTGGAGATGCTTTTATGCATGTTTTGAGCTAAAATGGGGTTTGAAATGCACATAATTGGATTTTCATGTTTTTTATGCTTAAATCATATTTTATCATGTTTATTGGATCTAAACAAACTTTTACAAATGTTGAAATTTGAGTGAAGAATGTTTTTGGACGATTTTATGCACACTCTTAAGTAAAATTCATGCTTTTGATGACTAAATTGTGCATAAATTTGCAATATGTGAATTTATGTTAGTTTGTTTAGTTGTAACATACTTTATATACCTTTTTAAACTTGCATGAAGTATTGGATTTGCTTAAGCATGAATCTTTGATGATATGTTGTTTTTGTGCATGTTTTAAGCTTAATTTGTCCTAAAACTTGATTTTGAATGCATGAAATGGTTTTTCATGCTTTTATAATTAGTATTTAGACATGTTTGATGTTGCTTTCTAAACTTGTTTGAATAATTAAAACTGTTTGAAAAGTATTTTGGACAAATTTGTGCACTATTGAGCAGCATATCATACATTTTTGGACAAAAACTTGCACAAATTTGTGATATGTAATTCTACAAGGTTTTGGGTGACTCGAACATGTCTAAAACATCTTTAAAACTTCCATGTTTCTTGTGTACCTCTCTTTTATGGCATATATTGAGTTTATCTTTTTGATGAGTCTATAAGGGAGAAATGTTGTGCAAAATTAACATGTTTGTATACATATGTGTGAAGTTTGGTAATTAAGTGTAACTTGAGATTTTCCTAGAATTAAACATAAACTTTTTTGAATCAAGTTGATAAAATTATTTTGAAACTAAGATGATTAACTGGGGGATTGTTAAATTGAAGGGGGATAATTGTGCATGATTGTCCTCATCAAAAAGGGAGAGATTGAACTTAACTGTATGTTCAAAGTGAATTTTGATAAGGAAATTAGTTACACAATTAACCACTCAATTGTGTTAAGTTACACTTAAATAGTCAAAAAATTTGAATGAACAAAATACTTAAAAATATATATATGTATTTTGTGTTTTGGTTGTGCTCTATTTTTTGTAGGTTGATTCAAGAATGATTTAGAACTTGATTCCTTTGGAATATCTTAAAGGTAAAAACATGAAATTGTATATTTCTCTCTAATCTTTCCATAGCATCTTGAATCACCTCAATCGAAGTTCGGATGAGAGAGATATAGCCAAAATACGAAAACATGTTGAAGTTGCCGAGAATGTACTGACTTGCTAGTCCAAATTGGAAAAATGTGAAAATGATTAGAACTAGGTGAAGGCAAGGTCAAGGGCTTGACTTGGACTGGCTAGCCAATGGAGACTTGGACTGGCTCGCCAGTACAGCCAAGAACTAGCCGTTAGGACTTGTTTTATCCGACTGTTAGAATATCTTTTAAGGGATAATGGCTAGACTTCTCTTGGAGCTTACAAATAGAAGTTTGTGAAGACTTTTTAGTGGTTGAAAAGGCTTACTTCTTGTAATCAAAATCTTATAAACACTCTCAAAGTATTGTTTATGATTTGTATTGTTTAAGAGTAAGAAACTTAGTATAGTGCTATTTGTTTTGTTATTGCTATCTTTGTAGAAGCACTATACTATAGTTTTGTTGAGAGCTTGTTAGTGAAGTCTTGAGTTAAGTCTAGTGAGTTTGAGATGGTAAACACTTAACTCAAGCATTTGTTTGTTGATGTGTTGAAGTCCTCTATTGAGGCAAATTGTTTCGAATAAAGTGGGTGAAGTCCTCTATTGAGGGAGGCATTTGTTGTGGACAGTGGAGATTAGGGGACAGACCTAACTCCATGTTGAAATCGTGGTGCAAGCTTCCTTTTCCCTATCTCTCTATTTATTATTGTTGTTGTTTATATTTGTTATTGTGCATAAATTAGAATTTTAGTTTAGAAAAGAAATTGATATTGGCTATAATCTCCTTTTTCTTAAGTGTTACTAGCTTTTAACATACCATTCCTTACAACAGGTAAAGCCTTAATTGATGTGGAACAAGTTAAGCTCACTTTGAGATTCATAGATGAACAAGTAACATTTAATGTTTATGATGCTATGAAAAGGTTTGATGATAGCAAAACCTGTTATACTATTGGCATTGTCGATGAGCTTATATTAGAGTCTATAGAAGAGGAAACAAGTACAGATACCATGGAATCAGTCCTAAGGGACATGGATGGATGGAGTGATGATGAACTTGAAGAAGACAAAGCCTAACAAGTGCCAAAGTGATGTGGGATTGCATCAAACTATAAAATTTATAAATCCAAATTAATTCCTACGAACGAATTAGGCAATGTACCTATCTATAGTAGCATTGGATTAAAACGGATGTCGTCTTCAAGGATCTAAAGAACAATTACTAGAATCACCCTTTTTCTACTATTTAGTCTAAAGTATGAAACAAGATCTAATATTTAATTATCAATTATCTAAATTATCAAACCCTAATTCAAATTTTATTGCTTAAACAAATAGATTTCAATCACAAGATGCACCCTTAATCTTGATCTACCCTAAACCCTAATTTTTCATAACAAAAGATTGATTAATGAGTTACTTATGCTTTACATTGTAGAATCACATAGTTAAATCAATTACTCCCTTGAGTCAATTAATTCCTAATCTCACATGAGATAGTAGGGACCTCTCCCTCACTAACACCATAAAAGATTGCATTAAAATCAAGATTCCTAAATAAAGATTAAATCTTTCTTGAAGAAAATCAATGTCGTCCTACCTCTAGGCAAAACATGTAATCTTTCTATTCATGGGGATCTCTCCTATTAGATGAAACCTCTTTCTATCTAACAAGAACCATGCATATAATCAATCTTTACATAAATCAATTGTAAGACAATTATAACACATGAATAGATGCAAAGCAAAAGCTTTCATTAATCAAGAACAATTCAATTCACATGGGTTTAGGGTTTCATAAGACTAGGGCATAAAGATCTATTCCTCCATAGATATTACAAAGAAAGCAATAGATCTAGAGAAGTAATCTATAAACATGATATACAATAAAACCCCTTTTGATTGTTGTCTTGTAATCTTTAATGAATTCTTAGCAATCTTCTCTCTAAAGTTCGTGCTTTCTCTCTTAAGGTTTAGAATATATAATAGATTCATATCTGACAGATTGGAGAGACTATTTATATGTTTGGAATCACCTCACGTCATATACGACCTTCCATACGGTCGTGCTCGGGCCTGTGTACTCTGGAATTCCTCAAATTTCCTTCTCCATTCAAGTTCTTTCCTTCAATACTACTTCCTACAATTCTAAGGTAGTAGCAAGGGCACAATTGGAAGTGGTTATTGGTCACTTTTTGTAGCTCTGCACCAGCATCTACAAGGCCATGTTGAAGGTTGTGTACAATTGAAATTCAATCTATTTCAATCCTTAGTCAGATTTCTTCTCATTTTTGCTCAAATCATCGTTAAACCTTTGAAATATCTTTTCCAAATCCTAAAATCAAATATAGAACAATTAAGTATTTTTTTTTATAATTTCACATAAAATCCATTAAAAATCATATCAATAAGTACTAGAAATAACAGTCTTTTAACACTCATCACAGAGATTAGAACTAGACATTATGAAGAGCTAGGCACTAGTGAGAAGAAACCAATACCTTCTTTCACATGACCCCCGATGCTAGAACTTATACCTTTACCTAATCATTTAAAATATACTTTTCTTGGAACAGTTGATACCTTGCCTATAATCATTTTATCTTCTTTGATAGGTAATTAGGAGCAACAGCTCCTAGGAGTTTTAAGAGAGCATAAGGAAGCTATTGAGTGGACCATCATTGATATCAAAGGAATCAGTCCTTTGATTTGCACTCAAAGGATTTTGTTGGAGGCTGAGTTTAAACCTATAGTTCAACCACAAAGACAAATCAACCTAACTCTTAAAGAGGTAGTGAAGAAAGAGGTGCTTAAACTGTTGGATGCAAGTATTCTCTATCCTATCTCAAATAGTAAATGGGTTAGCCCTATTCAGGTAGTGCTTAAAAAGGGTAGTATGACTGTCAGTTGAAAATGAAGCTAATGAATTAATTCCTACTCGCACTGTGACTGGGTAAAGAGTTTGTATAGGAAATTAAATGATGCCACTCATAAAGACCATTTTCCCTCCCCTTCATTGATCAGATGCATGGAAAACTTGTAGGGCATGATTATTATTATTTTCTAGATGGTTATTCTAGTTATAATCATATTTACATAGCACCCAAAACAAGAGAAAACCACTTTTACTTGTCCCTATGGAACTTTTGCTTTTAAGAGAATGCCCTTCGGTCTTTGTAATACACCTACTACTTTTCAGAAGTTTGTGACGTCTATATTTTCTAACATGTTGGAAAACTTCATAGAAATATTTATGGATGATTTTTCTGTTTTTTGAAAGCCATTTGATGCATGTATTATTAATATGTGCTTAAAAGATGTAAAGAGAGTAATCTACTTTTAAACCAGGAGAAATGTCATTTTATGGTAAGAGAGGGTATAGTCTTAGGTCCTAAAGTGTCTAAAAAGGGGATTGAAGTTGCAAAGGCCAAAGTGGAGGTCATAGAGAAGTTGCCACCACCTATTACTTCAAGAGTTTCTTAGGACATACTGGCTTCTATAAGAGATTTATAAAGGACTTCTCTAAAATTTCTAGACCTCTTTGCAATTTGCTTGAAAAAGATGTTGATTTTCTTTTTTATGACAATTGTTTACAGGCATTGAATCTATTGAAGGAGAAGCTCACTTCTACACCGATGATCATTGCACCCGACTAGAAGCTTCCATTTGAGTTGATGTGTGATGCCAGCGACCAAACTATAGGAGCAGTGCTTGGGCAAAGGAGAGGTAAGTTATTTCATGTTATATATTATGCCAGTAAAACCCTCAATGAGGCCCAAAGAAACAATGCCACAAATGAAAAAGAGTTGTTAGCGGTTATAATTGCTTGTGACAAGTTTTGTCCTTATTTGATTGGTTCTAAAGTCATAGTATATATAAATCATGTTGCTCTTAAATATATACTTGCTAAGGTTGATGCTAAACCTAGGTTGGTTCATTGGATTCTACTACCGTGAGAATTTGAACTAGAATTAAAGATAAAAAGGGAACTGAAAATGTGGTAGTTAACCATTTATTCTGTTTGTAAACTGATTTTTCAAATCTACCCATTAGTGAAAAGTTCCTGATGAACAGTTGCGTGTAGTAGATATCCAAGGATTACCTTAGTATGCTAATATTACCAATCATTTGGTTAGCAAATTCACACCATATGGTGTCCTACCAACAAAGAAAGAAATTTTAGCATGATGTGAAACATTATTTTTGGGATGAACCATATCTATTTAAATGTTGTGTCGATCAAGTAATTAAGAGGTGTGTGCCTAAACCTAAACAACTTAGCATATTACAACATTGTCATTCTAAAGAAGCAGAAGGCCACCTTGGTGTTGAAAGAACTGTAGCTAAGATCTTATCTTATGGATTTTATTGGCCTAAATTGTTCAATGATTGTAGGAAATTCATTATGTCATGTGCTCAATGTAGGAGAACTGGTAATATTTCTAAGAGACATGAATTACATCAAAACAATATTCTAAAAATTGAAATTTTTGATGTGTGGGAAATAGACTTTATGGGTCCTTTTCCTTCATCTCTTTCAAATAAATACATTTTGGTGGCTGTCGATTATGTTTCTAAATGAGTAGAAGTAGTTGCTTTACAAACTAATGATACTAGAGTTGTTACAAAATTTTTTAAAAAGAACATATTTACCAGATTTGGGTGCCTAGAGCAATCATTAGTGATGGGGGTACACATTTTTATAACAAGCAATTCAAAAATCTTTTATCTAAATATGGAGTTACTCATAAAATTTCTACCCCTTATCATTGGCAAACCAGTAGACAAGTAGAGGTGTCAAATAAAGAATTAAAACGCATTCTTCAAAAGACTGTTAATGCATCCAGAAAAGACTGTTATGGGACAACTTTTAAGACAACTATAGGCATGTCCCCATATAAAATTGTTTTTGGTAAATCATGTCATCTACTTGTTGAGCTTGAGCACAAAGCATATTGGGCCATGAAATTTCTTCACTTTGATATGCAAGCTACAGGTGAAAAAAGATTACTCCAACTGAATCAGATGTCTGAGTGGAGAGAAGAGGCTTATGAAAATGCACGCATCTATAAGGAGTGAGCAAAGCGATGGCATGATCAGAACATCCTAAAGCGAGAGTTTTTGCTTGGTCAGAAAGTTTTATTACATAACTCTCCACTGAAGTTGTTCCCAAGAAAGTTAAGGTCTCGATGGTCTAGATCATTTGTTATATCTAAGGTCTTTCCCTATGTGTGTCGTTGAACTAGATAGAAGACAATCGTACTTTTAAAGTGAATGGGCATCTTCTCAAACATTTTTATGAAGGGAAAAGCAATGATAGTGATTTCACTATCATGAATCTAGCAAGTCCAGCATGAGAAAAGAGGAAAAGTCAGGCTAAGTGACTATAAACTAAGCACTCCATGGGAGGCAGCCCATGCTTAACACTGTAAAATAGTTTTATTTTGTTTTTTTTTTTTAACCTTAGTCTTTTGGTACAAATTACAGCTTAGAAGAGTTTGTACCAGACAAGGAAGAGAATTTTCAAATGTGGAAAAGGAGAATGCATATGTGCTCACTGTGAGTCTCGAGATAAAAAGATAAGTACTCTCAACCTTATAGAGTACAAATGTCACCCGAAGGGTACCTTAAACGTGGCAGTCCGTCGTACACAATATTAAAGCCTAAGAATAACCACCTCAGTCACGCGAAGGCTTCCATACTATGTACAAGGCTTCTAACACATAAAGGAGACACATCAGAATGATACATTTTATGTTGATACAATTGAGTAACAATGTAAATGAAATAAAATCCACTATACTTTCGATACAAACCACTATACTTCAAAATACAAATCATTCAATTTCAATTACATTCATCCACAGACTTCCCTACATAAACTATTACAAGACAAATCATAAAACTAGTTGATAACTTCAACATTCTCATTTCTTGCCGGAATCCCGAAGCCATTCTGGGCTTCAACCATCTCAGTCCCCACTTTGCTTTCTTGAGATAACCTATTCATTTAAACAACTATTGGGGTATAAGCTATACTAGCTTAGTGAGAATTCCCTTAGTTCCATACCAGAACAAGCAAGCATTAATCAATCATATGCAATGCATGAACAAACACGTGAGTAAGCAATTATGTATGGGTATCCGGAACCCACACACAGAACGGATTTACGTCCTCCCTATCTCGGGTTAGGGATGGTATTACAGTCTACACGATTGCTGCTAGTCCCCAAACCCTTGGCTCATAGCACTCGCCTCGGCTAGGCTCACACATGGAATGCATCCCTGATGCGCCTTAGTTTCCTATGAATGAGCTTTGATCCCGGGTCTCATTATCCAAACGAGTCATCGGACCATACCGATCGACCTGCGTAGGAGTAGCACGCTACCAAATGCAATATGTCCGATGTGATGCATGATCAATTTATTTTCTACTTAGGTCAAAATATTTATACATTCTTTAGAGTGACCAGCCAATATCATACACATAATAGAAATAATATGAATGGTGCAGTTATCCAATCAAATCGTGGTTTCGATATGCTTTAGTATTCTTCGGCATACATTCATCACAGCCTCATCATATATCCCATCCCCATTCGTATCGATTTTTATCTTGTTCCTATAATCTAATGCAACTAACTACAAGCACAATCAAGGTAACAAAACAAGGAGAAAACTCACTCGGCCGTTGGATCACCGGTCTTCTAGTAATAATAATTCGGTGGCAGAGAATCGTCGATTTCGGGATCACCTAAAAAGGAAGAAATACTCTAATAAGTATTTCAACTCAAACTAATCCAAACGATCTTATACCAACTCTCAAATTCGTAATCCTCGTCCTAAGCGGGAATTCCAACTTAAAACGACCATAACTTAGTCATTTTAACTCGGAATCTCGCAAATTATATATCAATTTATATCTACTTCGAAAGATCTATCTAATTCTAATATTATTTTCAAGTTTTGAAAACTTTGAAGCTTTTAAAAGTTCGGATCAGATTAGGCAGCAATAATTTCAACTTTCGAAAGGTAGTTTTGTAAATATTTGTAATGTTCCTACTATATAAATTGGCTATACATGCAATATGAATGATTTCCTAACATGAATGACATGAGATGAGCTTAATGTATGCATGATCTTGATGATTTTTGCTAAAAGGAAATTTTAAACTTTTTATCTTACAAGACCATAATAAAACTACTTATGAAAAATTTAGTTTTCTAATCTTTTATCATTTCCATTTGTTTTGGATTTATTACTTAAGAAAATATAATTATTTTTTTCAAAATTGAGTCTTCATTTATATTTTACTTATGACCTTCATTTATTCATAAAAATTTCCATTTTACACTTTGTAAACATGTTTTCAAGTGGGGTTGATTCCGAAATCCGAATTTGGTAAAAATTAGTTTTTGAGTGATTCCTTTAAGTAAAAATCATTTGATACTTAGAAAGTTTAAGGCTCAACCATATAGAACTACTAAGGACTTCATTCTTACACAAAAATTTTTATTTTACACTTTGCAAATATGTTTTTAAACAAGCTTTTCACAAAAATCCGAATTTCAGAAATTTTCATTTCTTGCATATTTCTTATGAGAAAACTTAATTAATGCATCAAAATTTGAAGCTTTACTATATCTATTGTCTAAGGACTTCATTTAACACATAAAACTTGCAATTTGAGCTCAAATACTAAGTGATTACATATGCATCAACTCAAATTACGAATTTGACAATTTGATCACTAACTCAAAATTTTCCATTTTAATTCCATTACTTGTTTTACACATTACTCATGCCTAAACTCATTTTAACTTATAAAAATCATTCCTTAAAGATACCTATTACCTATACCCTTCATTTTACACATAAAACATGAGTTTTGGAGTTGATAAATGGGTTTTAAAAATTGGTCTTGATTGGGATCCGAATTTGGAAAATTTATTTTAGGTCATATCTTTTGATAAAATCTATCTAAGCTTATGAAAATCCATTCCTTACATATCATATATTATGGGCCTTTCATTTCTTAAATAAAAACTTCATTTTTCAGTTGGAAAACATGTTTTTAAAATAGGCCTTGGCCAAAATCCGAAAATAGAATTTTTATTTTGAAAATCATTTGATTCTTGTAAAAAGAAGTCTTGATGATATACATAATAAACCTTTTCTTAAGTAAAAATTACATTTTGACACTTGGAAAGTGGTTTTTAAATATGAGTCTTGCCAAAATACGAATTTCACTACTTTTGTTCAAGTTCAAAACTAAGATCTATACTTAATATGAATATAAACATAAAACAAATACATGGTAATAAGCTATAAACATCATGGATCTAAACTTTACTTATCAAAATCTTTCATTTATGGTATCTATACCCTAAGCCCTTCATTTTAAATGAAAAATATTCAACTCCCTTCATTTTAAATGAAAAATATACATTTTGAAGTTGAAAAACCACTTTTCTAAATATGGTTCCATTTTCATCCGAATTTTCAAAAGTTGTTTTTGTTGAAAATAAAATAGATCTTGAGTTTCCTACAACTTTTCTACCATCATCATGTTATAGCAAGTTGTTCATGAACATAAACAAAGGTCTAATGCATTTATGAACCCAAAACACTAGATCTAGTCTTCTAAACTAGTTTTAAATGCATGAATCACTAAGATGAATATGTGAATGATAGATCTATGCATAAATTATAAGAAATAACAAATATAACAACTTAAATAACAAGATCTATGGCATAAACAAAATCAAAGCTACAAAATGTTAGATCTACAATATATATCAACTTGAAACAAGAAAATAATTGAAATACAAGATAATAAAAGTAGAGAAAAGGAGTGTTTCATTATTGGCATCATCATCCTAAGCTTTTAAGCTTATGGAAGGTCATTTGATACATGTAACCTTCATTACACTTTACCTATATCACCTATGGAGCTTTGGGAAGAAGATTTGCTTAGAAATCTTTAAGAATGAAGTAGGAAGCCATTGAAGAAGAAGGGGGCAGCTTGTTTTTCATGGAAGAACAAGAGGAAATGAAGAAGAAAGAGAGGAAAAAAGAGAGAGAAAGACTAAAGAATGAAAAAGGAAAAGTGAGTAAATGAAGGAGAGAGAGAAATGAGTGTGTTAAATGAATGAAAGAGAGAAAAAAAAATAAAACAAGGCAGCAAATGGGGGGAGGGAGCTGTCCACGTGAATTAGAGGGAGAGGAGAGAGAGTGTTGTTTGAAATTTGACTCAAAATTGAATTGTATAACTAATGTGTAGTGTAACTTCTTTAAGAAGGAGTGGAATTTAATTAATTTAGTCAAATTGGAGTAAATGAAAGGACAATGGCAGCCATAAAGAGGGTCAAAATCTGCCATGAAGTGTGGGTTAATGTGTAGAAAGATTGAAGTGAAAAGGAAGTGATATGTGTAAGGTGTACTTGAAGGTATGAGTTGTAAAAGTACTTTATTAATAAAATAAATTAAAATAAAATAAAATTAGAAAATTTATTCCCAATATTTGTAGCAGATTTTTCATAATTAAATTTAAATAATATTTGAATTATTTTAGTATTTTAACAAATATGTAACGGTATGAACAAAATACGCGAATATGGGCTATAAATAATATTTTTATAACCCGAAAAATTCTAAAAAAAATTATTTTATGAAAATAAAAAATATTTTAAAAATATTTTTTAATTATTAAATTAATTTATTTTATTTTTAGTATCGGGTCTTAAACAGAATTGATCCCGTCAAGACCCGAAACGAATTAAATTTTAAAAAAACAAAATTTTCTATAACATATAAAATATTTATCTAAAAATATAAAGCTTTTAAGAATAATAAAATTTTGTAATGAAATAAAAATGAATAGTGCAAAAGACTAATTAATTACCGGTAATAATGGAAATACGATAAAAAGGTCATAACTGTAACTTTTATAACCCGAAAAATTATATAATGATATATTTAGAAATTTTATGAAATTACGAGTCTAACGGTATATTGATATATTTTTTTATATCTCGAGTCCTGGGACACGCTTTTCAAAGTCTGTATCCGAACGGGTTCGAAATAGGTCAAATATTTACCAATCTGATATTTTAAACAAACTCATATTATTATGACCTATTCTACATATTTAAACTACATCTCGGCCTCTAAGGCTAGGGGCGCTAGATTGCCAAACTTACACTATTGTATTCCGGTTAGGGTTTCCGGGTGATTTTCCGGTTTAGACCTTTGCCAATTTGGAAACTGATGTTTATGTTTATACAACATATTTAATTTGAGAATTTTATTTTAAATTTTATTTTTGTAAGTATTTAATATCTTTTAACGTTTTCAGAATTTTTAAATTGGGTTTCATTTCCAAAAGTTAATCATTATTTACTTTTTAATAATTTGTTTTTGGGCTTTATATTACCTGATTTTATAAGTCGGAGTTAAATATAGAATTTTTCATACGTCGTGGTTTTGAATTTGAAGACCATGAGTTCCTATTTTATTTTTAAGGATTTTCATTTTTCATGATTAAGAAATTTTTGGATTCGTTCGTGATTTAGGACTTGTCAAATTTGGTTTTAATTTGGAGTGATTTTTTAGGGTTTATTTTCGAAGTTCATCTATAGAATTATTTACTGAAATTTTTCGGGGCTTGCAACAAATTTTGGGTGGGAGTGATCTTAATTTATTGATTCTTGTTGCAAAAAAAATTACATTGAGAGATAGTAGAAGAAAGGCCGGCTAATTGGGATACGGCACCGGCTTTAAGCCAGTGTTAACAAAAGGTCGGCAGCATAAGTGTGAAGGCTACCAGCCATTTCACCTTGGTAAACAATTTAAATTTCAAAGCCGGCATGTACGCTGCCAGCATACAAGTATAAATGGCCAGCATATATCCTGTGACAAGATTAAAAAAAAGTCAGTCACTCTATCTCTCATTCATTTTCTCTCCTGACCCTAAATCCTTTCATCTCGCATATCTCTCTCGAATGGTCTCATAGTCCCTCACTCACTCACAATCTCACATACACTCACACATACACACCTATTCTTCTCCTCATTCACTCCAACAAGAACAAAAGATCTTGTGCAAGTAAGTCTCTATTCCTTTTCTCTCTTGTTCATTGTTAGAAATGGCTGCTAGGGTGGGTTCGAATTAATGAAGAAGGAAGATTGGATTCTAAAATTGATTGGAATGATTAATGTGCTAATTTTTTAAGTAGGGTTTGTGCTTATACTTGCATGCATGTGGATAGGTTTTTTATTCTTTATGTTAATTTACACCTTAGGATGGTCCTTATTTTTGCTTTCTTTGTTTTTCTTTTTGTGTTTTCTTTATTTTGGTGAACGTAGGGTTGAGTTAAGAAGATTATTTCTTAAGTGCTACCTTGATTGGACTTCAAATATTACATCTGAAAACTTCATATCAGGGAAGTACTAGTTTTCCTTTTCTCTTATATCCTGAAATTTTATTTCTTTCCTATTGTTGAGCTGAATCAGGAACAGTGAGGACACTGTTCAATTTAAGTGTGGAGGAAGGGATAAAAGGATATGGAGAATGAGTTGAAGATATCTATTTGCTGATGTCTGAATTTTTGAATTGATTGAATATATATGACATCTAAACTTGAATTATTGATCCATACTTTGAACTTATTTGTCCTAAAGCATTATATGGAAATTTTAGGCCTTTTTTTTTTGAAATTTTGAAATGAAATTTGGAGATTATACTAAATATTGTTAATAGCATCTATAAAAAACAAAATGTGAATTGACTTGCTTAGGTGCCTTACTCATTGAAATTAAATAGTAAAATCTTCAAGGAATAAATTTACCTTATATTTAGACTTAAAATTGGAAGTTTAAGAGTAGGTCGAGTCCTTAAGTGAAAAATAAATATGTTTACTTCTAGTAAAAAGTTAGCTTGTATATACTTTTTAAAGTTGTTTTGACAACATTTCAACACCTAATGAAAGAGGTAGAATAAACTCTTTACTTAGTGATCCTTTATAAAGAAGTCTTAACTTTGTTGTAGCATCCAAAATAAAAGAAAGAAACAAGCATAGCCTCTACTCTAATGACTTAGGTAATTGAGTCAAGAGTATCCAAACTTGAATGTTTGAGGGAGGAAGAGTCCGGAGGGGTCCTTTAAAACCTGGTCACATGGGTGATAAGCCTAGAATATGTCGACTGAATGAACCCACTATGACGAGAAGAGAGGAAAGACGAAAGTTAATTACTTGAACTTTAAAAAAAAAAAAGAAAAGAAAAAAACTTGCTTGTATGAATCAAAAGATGATGAATGAAAACTATAACGCCCTATTATTATTGTTATTATAAACCCCCGAAATTTTCAAGAATGGTTTTGGGAATACCAAATCAAAACCCTAAAGTCTGACCCAAGTTGAAAACGAACTTTAAACAAATTCAATTACGGGATTTCATAAGAGAATCTTCAAAAACAAAAATAAAAAGTTCAATAATCGTTTGTTTCAAAAACCTGAACATAAGAAGATCTACCTATCCGATCCCTGATATAAACCTCTTAATTTCTATGGTAAAGTTAGATTAAACCCTAACCATAGTCAAACTGAAGTTTCAAAAGTCAACAATGGTCAAAACAATTAAACAATTTCAACTCCGATAATCCCGCATTCTCAAACCCTAGAAAGCGAAATTAAGTTAGTGGCTTAAAATAGTTCGTAACAATAGGATAACATAAAAACATCAGATTCGCGAATTTCGAGTATCGTTCAGACTCAAACGGGATCAGTTCTCGAAAAGCATGTCCTAGAGCTCAAAATATTAAAAATATTCCAATAACACCAAAAGACTCGTAATTAAACAAGGATTTCAAAAATATCAGTTTAGAATTTTTCGGTAACTAAAAATAACAAATATAGCTCGTTTATGCATATTTTTATTACTATCAGTATTTTATATGTCTAGTCTACTATTTATAGTACTATTCCAACTATTCATTACTATTTCACTATCTCTACTTTTTCTTACACCTATTTCTTACTACCTACATACTTATTTTCTTACACTTTTGCATTTCCAATACATCTTATATCAAATCATATCTTACATATTAATTATTTTCTTACAAAATACACACAAAATCAACTCTCTCTCCTCCCTTTCCTCCATGGCCGGCGCTAGCTCCCTCTCTCTCCCTCTCATTTATTTTTTTCAATTATTTTATTACATCAATAATTCACTCCAAAATTTCTATAAATACCACATTCATCCTTCATTCTTTACACATCTATTTTACATAACAAAATTCTACCAAAATACTCTCTCAAAAACCTCTCTCCAACAAATCTCTCTCAAAATACTCTCTACCATTCCCTACAACTTCAAGAAGAAAATAACAAACACAAAACCCATTCATCTCTTTTCAAATCTTCCATTAAATCTTAGGTAAAATCCTACTTAAATTTCGTCATCATGTTCATACAACTTAGCATGAGCTTAGTGTATGTTTCTTAGGCTCATATGAGTTAAAGAAGCAACAATATGTTCATGTTTTGTTTTTGTTTATGTTCATATTTTATATTATGTTATTATGTTGTTGTTGTTGTTGTTGTTGTTATTGTTATTATTTTTTCTCTAATCTAACATATATGATATTATGTATACTATGTATATATATTTATTTAGAGCATATAATCTCATTTGTTATTTATTTATTTTTATGTTTTGCAATTTATTTATTTACTTATTTTATGCAATTTATTAAGACTAGTCTTTCTAGTCTTAGACTTGTCCATATCAAGTCAAAACAATTTTCTTTTTTTTCTTTTCTTTTCTTTTCTTTTGGGACTAGTCTATTCTTAGTCTCAGTTGCCTTGATGAAGCTAAGGCTCCCAATACATAACCAGGATACCTTGATGAAGCTAAGGTTCCCAATGCTTGACAATTTTATTATGTTTATTTACTTACAAGCATTTCTTTCTATCTATTATGTATTATCTTTACTTTTACATTGCTACATAATCATATTCATGCATGATTAGAATATTGTCGTCTTAAATAAAATTAAAATTGATTATTTCTTAAATAAAGAAAAATAAACTGGATTTCTTAACAAAAGGAATTTTTAACAAAAGATCTAAGTTTTTTTTTTCATAAGATAAGCTAATCATAAAGAAGTAGTAATGAAGATTTCTTCAAAATAATAAAAGGAACTCGTTTCTTTTATAAATCTAAACCAAATGCTCCATAAAGAAAGAATTTTTTAGCATTAAAAGATTTTAACTCAACTATACCTTTTATAAAACTTAAATAGGTTCACTATAGACATTGAAAATCACATACTATGAAAGTATCATCCAAACTTGAATTTTATATTATTATTCTCTTTTCAGAATTAAAATGAAATTTTACTAAGATCTAATGTTAACAATTCCTTATTAAGAAATTTTTTCTTATAAACTTGTTCAAATGAATTATCCTATCACTTGACAAATAGTAAGAATAAAACAAGTTTTTCAAACCAAGGTAAAGCCAACTCACTTTTTAGAAACCAATTTAGAAAAATAAAATTTGTCAAGTAAGTAAAGTTTAAAAGTAAACTTATAAAAATAAGAGGAAAACATACATTGAACACAACTTCAAATATTTAACCACATCAAAAACTTAAAGGATATTTTGAAAAGCTTATTTTCAATCGCTAGAGATAAAGTTAGTAGATAAACTTAAAGAACCAAAATTTTTTGAAAATGAATTTACTTTTGAAAAGTGAGAAAATGAAATTATAATAGGAAAACATTTACTCATAACAACTCAAATATATTTTTGTTTTCCTTCTAACAATTCAAAAAGGAGAATTCTCAAAAGTTTTATCTTTTAAAACCACCAAAAACAAATTGTTTATGAAATATCAATATTGAGACAACACTACAAAAATCATGCATATAATATGAGTACTTATATATGTTCAAAGGATTTTTCAACTATATATATCCATATATTTTGCTTATGGATCTTTGAATACAGTGAAATTTGGAAAAATCATGTTTTGTAAACTATAAATTCGTAACTAATCTGTACCATAGTATTTTTCAACCCAAATGGCTTTTTATGACAAAAATAACCTTAGAAATGGATAGATCTTTTCGAGTAGGCAGAAAACGGTATATTATATACGCAATTCCGAGTTAAAATGACCAAGTTATGACCATTTTAAGTTGGAATTACCTTCTATACGGATTTTAACGATCTTATGATATAGTTTTTGATAAGTACCATAGAATCAATAAGAATATTCATTATGGGTATTCTTCTTGATTAGGTGATCCCGAGAGGGAGTATTCATACCTAGAGGATTATTTGATTAGTGGATTTATCGATCGATCATCCGTAAGAAGATAGATCTCATGGCCAAGTGAGTTTATTTCCTACCTTTTACGTACTTGGTTGTGCTTATAGTAGAGGCACTAGAAGTAGAAAGATGAAAATGAATTATGTATGATAATATTGGTTGAAAGAATGTTAAGCATACCGAGGCATGAATCGTTGTTAATTAACTTATGTTTTACTATTATTATGTTAGAGTGTGTGCAAATTCTGTGATCACCTTTAAATTACTCTAAATTATACTATGAATTATATTAATTGATTCATGCATATCACGTAGTTAATTTCATTGCATGAGCTGCTATTCTCGATGGGATAAGAGTATAGTAGCCGGGTATGTAGTAGCCAGAAATCTACAAGATGGGCGATTATGAGCCTGAAAGAACTATTTTGAGATGGGCGAATAGGCCCCTGAAATAAACTACATGAGTTGGATTTAAAAATGGGTTTTAAAGAGCCTGGAACACCTAACCCTGAATGGGGGGGGGTGAATCCATTCAAACATATGATTTTCGGTAGATCATATGTATTGCTTGATCACTTGCTTAATGCATTCATATGCTTGTTTAATAACTAAATTGAAATTATTTATACAAGTACGTTGATTCAGGAATATTCTCACTAAGCTAGTTATGCTTATACTCCGATAGATTTTTGTTGTAACAGGACTATATCTTTTATGCCCGAAGACTTCATATACCCGAGAGGGATGATGTTTTAAAAAAGCTTCTGGAAATCTTTGAAGATCTTAAGTTAAATATCCTTAATGTCCTTTAGTGTTAGTATTATTTTGTTGTGAGAAAGATTAAGTTGATATTATGATTGTTTGGAGAATTATAGGAAAAAACCCCTAAGATGATGTAAGGATTATATTCTCTTAATAATAAATTAGATGGTTATCTAGATTCTTGTATGTTGTATTTACTATCTCGAACTATAAATCCCACCGGTGTCTCCTATTGTTGTGATAGACGCCTTACATATGGTGTTGAAAACTTTCGCATGACTTTGGGAAGTCATTCTTAAGTTTTAATACTGTATGTGGCGCACTGCCACGTTTAAGGTACCTTTTGGGGCGTGACGTTATTACGTTATTATTTGTTGTTGTTGTTGTTATTGTTGTTGTTGTTGTTGTTTGGCCAAAAGATAGTATTATTGATATTTTTGAAAATAATTTTTGTAAATTTATCAAATCTTAATGTTACTAATTGTATTATTATTATAGATGAATTTAATATATTTTACAAGAAAAAATTAGAAATTATTAAGTATTTATTTAAATACATACCTTTAGACTATGGACTACAATGGAAATTTGAATAGTCTAAATTTATGAATATAGGGATATCTTTACTTTACGAGAAATTTATATCAAATAAAACGAAAGAAAACCAATAGTTCTAGATAATAATAAATAAATACGAGTTACTACACTAAGTCAAATAAGGAACAATACAAACATAACAATAATAATTAGAAAAATGAGTTAACTAAATGTCAAATTCTAGAATACGTGATTGATATATTTAAGTATCAAACAAAATCAAGACTAACAACTTGAGATTAAATATGAACTAATACTTGATTACTATAAGATCTCCAAAGAGCTAATATAGTAATAGAACGAAAACCCAGCAGCAAGATAGGACACTTAGACACTCATAGGAGTTTAATCATATAGTTTATGTGACATTGATGAATATATTAATCATCTCAATAGGTGACTTGGGTACTTGTGAGGATTTTCCTGACGACTACTATGATTGACTAACATGAGCAGGTGAGTGACTCAGTCTTATTACATTGTATGTGCTTGTAACTTAAAGAACTATAAATAAAAGATAATTAAAATTGAGTGTATTAAATGGTTTTATAAGAACTATTTGTTGTATCAGACACTGATTGCCAAGTCACTCTAATAATAATGACAACAGAATTATGTATGATTGTATTGTTTGCGTAACATGATTGAATGTAAGTACATTGGTTGATCGCCTTCAATTTAATTAATACTACGGTACCATAAAGGTAATTGTTCATGCATGTCATATTTTGCATAAAGTAGCATTTGAGTAAGTGGTAGCCTATCACGTGTTAGTATTTCGGATCTTTGGTAATGCTTGGTTTATCTAGGCAAGAAAGCTATTAGTTAATCGCAAGATTACCTTTGTTCTATTGATACCATAGGAACTAAATGGTAAATGAAGGACGCCGCTTATGGTATTTCTTGGAAATGACAAACACTTAGTGGAGTTTTCTAAAGCTAAAACAGGAAATGAATGTTTAAGACACTATAAATTCAAAGAGACAATTAAAGTGAGCATTGTTATTTCTCGAAAGCTTAGTCTCTCCTGGGTAGGTAGGCCATAGATTGTGATCCTTTAACCCCGAAAAAAGGGCGTAAATCTTCACCCTCTTTGGATTTCGGGTTATCCGGGCTTGTATTTGTACATACGTTTGATTGATACATTTCATATGATTATTAAATAATTTGTGTGTTATGTAATAAGTTTTAGTTATTCACTGAGCTCGTGGTTTAGCTCAAACTCCAACAGTCCTTTCAGGTTCACCTTGCAACCTTGGCTCATTACTTCTAGGAGCATGGTCCCGATAAGAAATTAGAAGCTGGAAGCATAAGGAATAGTATAGGATAAGAATATATATTTCCATTTTAGTGCAAGTATCTTGCATAGAAACTTTAGTTATGTTTTTGAAGGATTTTATAGTAATGTTATGGTTTTTAATATTTTTATTATTCACAAGCATGGAATAACAGTTATTTACAAATTTATGTCTTATATATACTTGTCCTTCTTATCTAAGCAACTAAAAGATCCTGTTTATTGAAAATATGTCATTCTCAAAAGGTAAACTAGCAATAGTATTCAAGTGCATCTTGTTTACTACTACTAGGGTACCCTCAGAGCGTGACAAGATCTCCAAAGAAGGTATATCCCTTCGGGGCGTGACAGAAATCCTCTCTTCCAGGTGCTGAGAATCTCTTCTAAGGTTTTGGTGATCCCACATAAATACAAGTCCTCTACCTGGACTCTCAATCTGCGCATGTAATCTGTCAATGTCTCCTCTTCCTGCATACTAAAAATCTCCCATCTAATATGACATGTAGCAGGATTAGTCTGCACATAACAAAATTTGCAAGATTAATAATAATCACACATATTTTATTCCTAATTGTGCAGTATAACTCTATCCATAACTACCAACCTATTTCTACAGGGTACTAAATAAATCTCACCTTACTACATTCACTAAATACAATTCTTTCACATATTTATCTTTCTTATTCTAGCAACCTTACTCTGATACCAACTAAATTCAGTCATGCCCCAAGGGTACCCTAATAGTAGTAAACAAGTCACACTTGAATACTATCACTAGATTACCTTCAGGAATGACAGGTTTTTAAAACAACAGGATCTTTTAGTTACTTGATAAGAAATAACAAATATATGAAAGAAATAAATTAGTGAATAAACATTACAGAACTATTACAAACCATATAGTTCTTCTGACATATAGTTCTTCTGAAGTACACAACTAAATAATCTATTCTAATAGTACATAACCGTTAAACTAAAATATAACCGTAGACTTGCAGCTCCTAAGCTCTTACCGGAGCCATACTCCTAGAAGTGACTAACCGAGGTCGTAAGGTAAACCTGAAAAGACTATTGGAGTATGAACGAAACCACAGTTCAGTGAATAACCAGACATACCATACATCATACAAGTTATTAGCAAATCATATGTAATGCGGGCACTCAACTATATGCACAGATACAAGCTTGGATGATCTAAAACCAAACAGGAAAAAGATTTATGCCCTCTTTTTAAGGGTTGAAGAACCATACTCAATGACCCACCTGCTCAGGAGAGAATAAGTACACAGAAGAATCAACGATTTCTCGTTTTAGGGTTATCACTTTGAATATAATTGATTAAACTGACCATCTCCTGCAATCCCCTTAGAAACTCCCTAAGTATTAATCATTTCAAAGCGATTCTACGGGCGACGTTCTTCGATGCCACTTAGTTTCCGTAGGACTGACAGCTCAAAGAATACCTTGGAAGAACTAACACATTAGAACAACCAAGCATAAACAGAGAATCAAAATATTAATACGTAGTAGGCTGTCACCCTAAAATATATGCAATAATGCAATACGTGCAATGCATGATCAGGTTATTTAGTCAGTCAATAGTTCTTAATCAAGTTCATGGTGATCATGCATTACACACAATCATCATTATACTATTTCACAACATCAAATCATTGCATTATCGCTTTTGTAAGGATATCTTAACAATCATACAATCAGATCACAACATATTTTCAACAATACAATCGTTTAATTATCTTTGCATTACATATTCAACTACTTACAAGCACAAACAGTATAACATTACTGAATTATGCTTATACTGACTCAGTCGTAGTAATCAGCTGGTAGATCCTTTAGGGTATCAAAGTCACCTATTTAGATGAATAAAGCATTTATCAATATAAATTAATAATTCCTATATGTGACTAGTGTCCTAGACTAGAGATTTATCAAGTTTTGGTAGTGTCTATTACTAATTTTATGTTATCCTATACTGATCTCAATATAGAAAATTATCTTTATTTATTATTACTTAGTGTCGTCGTGTTTTTCTTAATTTATTTCGCATAATTATTTCGTTATTTTTAGGACAAATTACTCAAAAATTTAACTTATTTCAATTTCCATTCTTACCTATTTTAGCTATTTAGAACAAATATTTGACAAGTTATAACTTTTATCAACACTAAATATTTTCTTTAACTCTAGGGTTTCAAGAATTATTAGAAATTAATCTAAATATTTTAATTATTTGTATTTACTTATCTAAGTAATAAATTCTATATTGTGATATGTATATATATATTATATAATATACTCAGTAGATGTATTGTGTATATATATATATATATATATATTTTCTGTTTAGATCAGAACAAGCTTTCGTTGAAGAACTCTGACTGTACGCCGGCTCAAGGCCGCCGGCTTTCAAACCCAGGTGCCGGTGAAGACTTGATTTCGAGAATTATTTCATATTGGGTGCACCGGCTTTGAAAGCTGCTGGCTTTCAACGTACGCCGGCCCTACGCCATCGGCATAAATCTCCAGGTAGCCGGCTTTTGTTCAATTTTTACGTGAAAAGTATTTTTACGTAGCCTCTAATCAGTGTAAGCCGTCTCTGCGCCGTCGGCGTATCCATGTAAGCCACCGGCATTGAGTGATTATATTGCCGGCTTTGAGACAGTGTTGGTACTGTTCATCATCTTCCTCACTGATGCGATTCATATTCTTTAAATTTTACACATTAAAAACATTACTAAATCGGTCCTAAGTGTTTATATATCTTATACATAATCAAACAACAACTCTTAACACTTCTATATACATATATATATAGATCTCGATTCTTACTAAAACATAGCAAGGGTTTCGAATTTTTACCTCGTTGGAGCTCGTCCGATGAATTTCGAAGCTTGTAGTTTTGTTTATTATGTTCCTATGATTATTAGAAGTCGATTATAATCCTTAGATTTCAAAGAAAATCATTTGAATTACCTAGACTTACCTTTGAACCCATATTCAAGGGTTTTTAGTATTGTTTTTCCTTTGATTCGAACTTGATTGGTTTGATCCGTTTGTTCTCTGTTTTTTGTTCATCTTGGTTGTTATTTGGGAGCAATTTCGTTCTGGAAAGTGTGAGAGTTAATGAAGTTTGTTTGTTTCTTCATTATGGTCATTAAACACACATATATATAGAAGAAGGAAAGAAGGGTTGCGGCTACTAATTGCTCCGAATTTTTTCTCTTTTGGCTAAGTTTCTTCTGTTATTTTCATTGCAATTAATGAGGAGTTTAGTTGTCATCTTTTGGTTGGTTATTGGGATTGATTTGGTTGACTATTGGTGTGCATTATTTGCTCAAATCCGGCCCTCTCTCCTTCACGTAGCTTTCCCACCGAAATTTCCACCAAATTCAGCAAATACATATATATATATTAGTTAGTTATTTTAATTTAGTTTTAGAATAATTTAACGAGTTATACGGGTGCAAATTAGCTAATGTTTGGGAATTTTTGTACAAAAATATGTTTATAGAAGCATACAAAACACTTATATTTTCAAATAATACAATTTTAGGTTTCATATATACGTGATTAACTATTCGTATAATTTTATCTCCCGTGATTAAAATTTCTTAAACTCTTTAGGTCAAGTTTTGTTTCAGGCTTTAATAGCTTAAGAAAACTCGGTTTAGAATAATAGCGTGATTTGATTATTTATTTGAAGTTTAGATTTTGAGTTATTTAACAGTTTATGTTTTCGTTGTGTATTTATAATCCTAACGGTTTATCTTTAGGTCATCGTTTTCTGTCTATAAGCGTAAATAATCGTTTACGTAGTATCGCTTTTGATACAGAAGCTAAACTCTATATATCTTTAGTTTTGATACTTGTCATGAAATTTTATTAGTAGCGTTTTAATTTTAACTAGGAATCTTGAATTTAGGGTTTAAGTTTGAGTAAGCTCATTACTGTTCGTTGTTCTAATCTCAAATTATTCGAGTTCAAAAACAATCATTTAATCTCTATATTTTATTTTCTATTTAAATCTATTTGTATATCAGGTTTCGGGTTTAAATTTTAGATTTTCTTTTAATCATATCTTGAATTATTCATTCAAGACACGAAATCTCGTTTTTGGTATCACTAGGGTTAAGAATTCTTTATTCGAATTCTAAATCCTTTATCTAACCAAATTCTAGGTATTAATCTATTCTTAGACTTTAATTAGAATCTAAATCTATTATCTAGTTCATACAATCTATTGTAGGTCGTATACTAATGTGGAAAATTCCGGGGTTTACATTCTCCCCCCCTTAAAATAAGCTTTGTCCTCAAAGCTTGAGTACGTACCTGAATTCTCAAACAAATGTGGATAGTTTTTCTTGATCTCCTCTTCTTCCCATGTAATCTCTTCTGTTCGGGGATCCCACAATACTTTGACATAAGAATTTCTTTATTCCTGAGAACTTGCACTTTCGGTCCAATATTTTAACTGGATGCTTTTCATAAGTCAAATTCTCCTTCAAATCAATTGGTTCCAATTCCACTATCTTATCTGGATCGGTACATACTTTCTTAGAACCGATACATGGAAAACATTATGTATACCAGACAAATTGGGTGGCAATGCAAGGGTATGCCAGTTCCCAACTCGTTCCAATATCTCAAATGGTCCAATATATCTAGGACTCAACTTGCCTTTTGTTTGTCTACCATGAAGACTTTTGATTGGACTTATCTTTAAGTATACATGTTCTCCTTCATTAAATTCCAATTCTCTTCTTCAAGTCCGCCCAGCTCTTTTGTCTATCTTGTGCTGCTTTCATTCTTTGCTTTATTACGAAACCTTCTCAATGTTTCCTGAACCAATTCAGGTCCAACCAATACTTTCTCCAAGTTATCCCAGAAATGGTGACCGACACTTCCTACCATATAAAGCTTCATAGGTGGCATCCCTATGCTTGAATGGTAACTGTTATTGTATGCAAATTCCACTAATGGTAAATGTTGGTCCCAATTTCCTTTGAATTCCATAATACATGCTCTCAACATATCCTCCAATGTCTGAATAGTCCTTTCTGTTTGTCCATCAGTTTGAGGATGATAAGCTGTGCTAAATTTCAATTGGTTCCCAAAGCTTTTTGTAATCCTTGCCAAAATCTGGAAACAAACCGTGGATCTCGATCTGATACTATACTAACAGGTACACCATGCAATCTCACAATCTCCTTCAAATATATTCGTGCCAATTTTTCTAATGAATATGTCATGTTAATTGGCAAGAAATGAGCTGATTTGTGAGTCTATCCACAATAACCCAAACAGCATCATGACCCTATTTGTCTTAGGTAATGAGCACACAAATCCATGGAAATCTGATCCCATTTCCATTCAGGTATTGGCAATGGTTTCAACAATCCACCTGGTTTTTGATGTTCAGCTTTATCCTTTGACACACATCACATTTAGCAACAAATTCTGCAATATCCTTTTTCATTCCATTCCACCAATATGCACTTTTCAGCTCTTGTATGTCTTTGTTTCTCCTGGGTGTATAGAATATCCAGAATAATGTGCTTCATGCATTAATTCTTTCCTCAAGCTTTCATCATGTGGCACACAATTTTTTTATTCTTAACACCTCTTCTTCATCCACATGAAAATCCTTGTACTTTCCTTGGATATTCCTTGTTTAATCTCTTGGATTTCAACATCTTCTTTCTGAGCTTCCTTAATCCTTGAAGCAAAGTAGGTTCCAAAATTAGGTTTCCCAATTCAGCTTCCAACCTTGCATTGAGAATTCCAAGTTTAATTTCAAATTCCTTGATGAGTTCTTTCTGTTCGTCAATATTGAGGCCACTTCTCCATAACTTTTCCGCTCAATGCATCAGCCACGCATTCACTTTACCGGATGGTAATTAATGGTAAGATCATAATCTTTAATCAATTCCAACCATCGTCTTTGTCTCATGTTCAACTCTTTTTGTGTAAATATATACTTCAAACTTTTGTGATCGTATATATTTCACATTTCTGTCCATACAAGTAGTGACGCCAAATCTTGAGCAAAAACAATAGCAGCTAATTCTAGATCATGAGTGGGGTAATTCATCTCATGCGGTTTTAATTGTCTAGAAGCATATGCTATTACTTTTCCATTTTGCATTAACACACATCCCAATCCATTTCTGGATGCATCACTGTAGACAGTATATAAATCCTTGTCATTGGGCAACCAATATGGTGCTGATATTAACCTTTTCTTCAACTCTTGGAAACTTTGTTCACGTTGATCATTCCACTCAAATTTCTCATTCTTCCTGGTCAATTGAGTCAAAGGTCTTGCAATCTTTGAGAAATCCTTCACAAATTTCCGATAATATCCTGCCAATCCCAAGAAACTCCTAACTTCGTAACAGTTTCAGGTCTTTTCCATTCCACAATAGCTTTAACTTTTGCAGGATCAACCGATATTCCTTCTCCAGAAAATATGTCCAAGGAATGATATACTTCTAAGCCAAAATTCACATTTAGACAATTTGGCATACACTTATTGTCTCTCAATTCTGTAACACACTTCTCAATTCTCATCATGTTGTTCTTCAGTAGACGAATATACAAGTATATCATCTATGAAAACAATCACACAGATATCCAGCAAAGGTCTAAAGATACGATTCATCAGATCCATGAAAACTGCAGGTGCATTAGTTAATCCAAATGGCATGACCAAAAATTCATAATGACCATACCTAGTTCGAATGCAGTCTTTGGTACATCTCTGCTTTAATTCGGATTTGATGATATCCTGACTTTAAATCAATTCGAAAATACCTTTGCTCCTCTCAACTGATCAAAGAGATCATCAATTCTGGGTAAAGGATATTTGTTCTTGATAGTTACTCTGTTTAATTCTCTATAATCAATACAGAGTCTCATTGACCATCTTTCTTTTCACAAACAATACTGGTGCTCCCCAAGGTGAAACACTAGGTCTGATAAATCCTTTATCCAACAATTCTTGTAATTGCACCTTTAATTCTTTTAATTCCACAGGTGCCATGCGATACGGAGCTTTTGATACTGGTTCTGTTCCAGGTATCAAATCAATTGAAAATTCCACTTCTCTGTGTGGGGGTAATCCTGGTAATTCGTCTGGAAATACATCTGGTATTCACACACTGTTCGAATAGTATGAATATCCAATACTTTGGATTCACCCTCAGTTGTTCCAAGAATACACCGTTTAACTCCATATCTTCTTCATTTTCCACTTCAATTGCTGTTTCCTATTCGACTCCTTTGAGTATCTCACCTCTATACTCTTTTCTTTCTCCTTGATTATTGACAAAAGATACTATTTTGAGTTGGCAATAACTTATGCTTTACATTTTCTCATACTTTTACACAGTTAACCAAACCATACCCAAAATAATATCATATTTTTTGCATCTCTATCAGAATTAAATCACAATTGATTCTTGATTCCCAATTTAGTGGACAACTTTTCTTAATCATCCGTGTTACACTAAATCTCCAGTTGGCGTAGTAACTCTCAATTCTTTACTCATGCTTTCAATTGGTAATCTCATACGCCTTGCTAATCCGTATTTATAAAAGAATGCGTTGCTCCCGTGTCAAACAAAGCATACGTAGTCTGATCCCCTACTTGAATTGATCCTATGTACCAATTATTAAGTTCATGTTATTTTCAATTCATAAAAGACTTCTATTCCTTGTACTTGTGATTGTGTCTAATAACTTTAATAAACAAATATGTAACTACTACCTGCAATGAGTCCATATTTTCAGGATCAACTTCTTCCAAATATTTTCTTCATTTCTTCTCCATCTCACATTCTCAACAGGTTCCGTACATGGCAAAAACTCTAGCCGTCGTACTGGCTTATTGCTTTTCCATTTTTCGATCCTAGACTCCATCACTCCTTTAGGTTGTGAAGATCCAGCTACTGCACTCGTTTTCTGTGGACAGTTGGTTGCTATGTGTCCAACTTTGTTACATACTAACAAGTTGCAATTTTTCTTTTGACAATATTTGCCATGCCCACTTTCTCCACAATAATAACATTTGTTTTGCAATTGTGGACAATTTTTGGGGTAATGAGTACCTTTACATTTCCAACAATAACATTATTCTTTCCAATTACTCCTCCTTTGTTCACATTGAAAGGTTTGAAGAATTTAACCTTCTTAGGCACAGAACTTGCCATAGAACCATCATACATTCTCTTCCCGAATATAGTTCCTTTCTTCTTATACCTCTCAATTTCATACTTCCTTGCTCGTTCAATAATTCGAGCTTTTTCTATCATGGCTGCAAAGTTATCAACTTCAAATTCAGCAAGTCTTCTTTGAAAATGAGGCTCGAGTCCAGCCATGAAAGTCTGTCTCTTAAGCTCATCACTGTCCCGATAAGCATCCGGAGCAAACTGTAACAACCGATTAAACTCATGTTCATACTCATCAATGGTCTTAGCTCCTTGGGTCAAATTCATCAGGTCAGTACTATATTTTGCTTTTAAACTGCCTGGAAAATATTCCTTCAAAAATTCTTGTCTGAGCACTTCCCAAGAAATCGGTTGTGACAAACTTCTTTGTTTTGAGTTCCACCATATTCTTGCTCTCAATCTTAATAAATAAGTCCCATATGATACTTTCAGAGCTTCAGGTACTTGGAAAACATCCAGGGATCGTTCAATTTGAGCCAACCAATCTTCAGCTTCTTCTGGCTTTCCTAGTATTCCTTCAAAGTATCTATTGCATTTAATAAATTCTGGCAACAAATTCCTCTGAGGTCATAAAGTTAGTGGTGGTGGCAATTCTTGCTCATATCGAGGTGGTCCTTGCACCTCTACAGCAGATTCATTTGGGTTCACTGGTCCATTTTCCTGAAATTGAACCGGTGGAGCATGCCTTTCATTTCCTCTAGGAATAGGTGTAGGCATGGTTGGTGCCCCAGCAGGTGGTGCTACATTTGTTGCTTGCATATTTTGCAAAGCTTGCAAAATCAAGACATTTTGTTGTTCAAGACTTTGCAAAACATCCTCAATTCGGTTTTGGGGTGTTGCAGGTGCATGTATTGGTGGATCTCCAGAAATTCTAGCGTTTCTACTTTTATTTCTTCCTCTTGGCATTCTATTAACATTAAACAGGTTATTTAGATTAGATCATAACTCATCTTCACCAAAAGTCATTAAAGTCATTTATATATATATATATATATGACACATATATATACATATCCAAAATACATCAGAGCTTCGTGAGGTTAGTGCATTATGTACACATAAAAAATGGCACTAACACTTAACCTAGTTTTTCTACTACAGTCATCAAAAGATACGTATGCATATCATCAAAAGTCTACTAATATCATCCTGTCATGTCATCATAAGTAAATAATACATCATCACATAATACTAGATCAGACTCAAGGACTGGGATAAAGACGACCCTTGCCCTTCTCCTGAGGGCTTAAATGAGGGTAATCATCCTCTCCCTCGGAACTGCTATCACCAATCTCGATCATCGTATCTCTATCTCCAAGTGGTGCCAAAGTCAAATCGGTATCCATCACCCGAATACCTCTGGGTACATGCCTCAACTCACTCTCAGCACTAGGTGGTATATCACTCTCTATCCACCCTCCATGTGCTGACCCGATCCATCTGGCATAACTAAAATCTGAGACATACTTCTCTGCCTCAATCCTTCTCTTCTTACCTTCTTTTTCATCTAGCAACTTGGTTGTTATACTTCTTGTATTAACAGTAGTCTGAACTGACTCCTGTACAACTCAATCATATACAGAAGTAGGATACTGGAACTTACCTGCTATCTCAGGTATAATAGGTAGTTTCCTCATCAAACTGCGTCTGGAGTGGCTGCATCTACTAACCCGTGCAAGCATCAGGTCATCATTATAAGCTGCATCACCTTTGACCCGGGTATGATCCTGTCTAACATCATGAGCATAAACTGCTCCTCTGCCAATAGATACTCAGACTCTAAAATCTGGAGGATCTGGTCTCACTGAGCTGGATGAGACTATGAATGTTATATTGTCAATCTCCAAGCCACCTCTTTTCTAGATTACCAATCTCTCAAATCTATAGAGCGTCTCTATAGCTGATCCATTATCTGGAAAAGCCCGCTCCATTAGAAATAACCAACCTTTAAACAAAGGCAGTAATTGTAAGCCCCGAAAAATTTAAAGAAATAATTTCAAGATGAACTTCGAAAATAAACCCTAAAAATTAGTCTAAATTAAAATCGAATTTCAACTAGTCCAAAAACACGAGCGAATCTAAAAAATTTCCAAAACTTGAGAAAAATAAGAATCCTTAAAAATAAAATAAGAACTCAACATACTTCAATTCCAAAACCACTATGTACGACAAACTCTATACGTAACCCCGACTTATAAAAATGGGTAATATAGAACCCAAAATTAAATTATTAAAAAGTAAATAACGATTAACTTTCGGAAATGAAACCCAATTCAAGAATTCCGAAAACGTTAAAAGATATTAAATACTTACAAAAATAAAATGTAAAATAAATTTCTCAAATTAAATATGTTGTATAAACATAAAATATCAGTTTCCAATTTGGCAAAGATCTAAACCGGAAAATCACCCGGAAACCCTGAGTGGAATACAATAGTCTAAGTCCGGCGACCTAGCGCTCTTAACCCTAGAGGCCGAGATGTAGTTTAAATGTGTATTATAGCTCGTAGTAATATAAGATTGTTTAAAAATATCAGGTTGGTAAATTTTTTATCTAATTCGAACCCGTTCGGATACAGACTTCGAAAAGCGTATCCTGAGGCTCGAGATATCAAAAATATACCAATAGTACCGTTAGACTCGTAATTTCATAAGATTTCCAAATATATCAGTTATAGAATTTTTCGGATTATAAAAGTTACAGTTATAACCTTTTATCGTATTTCCATTATTACCGGTAATTGATTAGTCTTTTGCACTATTCATTTTATTTCATTACAAAATTTTATTATTCTTTTAAAGCCTTATATTTTTAGATAAATATTTTATACGTTATAAAAAAATTTTGTTTTTCTAAAATTTAGTTGTTTCGGGTCTTTATGGGATTAGATTCTGTTTAAGACCCGATACTAAAAATAAAATAAATTAATTTAATAATTGAAAAATATTTTAAAAATATTTTTATTTTCATAAAATAATTTTTTAGAATTTTTCGGGTTATAAAAATATTATTTATAGCTCATATTCGGGTATTTTGATCATACCGGTAACATATTTGTTAAAATACTAAAATAACTCATAATTTTTAATTTTAATTATGAAAAATCTGCTACAAATATTTGGAATCAATTTTTCAATTTTATTTTATTTTAATTTATTTTATTAAGAAAGTACTTTTACAACCCATACCTTCAAGTACACCTTACACATATCACTTCCTTTTCACTTCAATCTTTCTACACATTAACCCACACTTCATGGCAGATTTTGACCTTCTTTATGGCTGTCATTGTCCTTTATTTACTCCTACTTTGACTAAAAATAAATATAAATCAATCCTTCTTCAAAAAGTTACATTACACATTAATTATACAATTCAATTTTGAGTCAAATTTCAACAAATTCCTCTCTCCTCTCTCTTCACAAATCACACCAGCCCCTCCTCATTTTCTTCTTTTTTTTTTATTTTTTTCTTCTTTTATTCAATTAAAACACTCATTTTCTCTCACTCCTTCATTTACTCACTTTCCCTCTTTCATTCATTAGCATTTCTCTCTCATTTTTCCTCTCTTTCTTCTTCATTTTCTCTTGTTCTTCCATGAAAAACAAGCTGCCCCTTCTTCTTCCATGGCTTCGACGCTTCATTCATAAAGATTTCTAAGCAAATCTTCTTCCCAAAGCTCCATAGGTGATATAGGTAAAGTGTAATGAAGGTTTCATGCATCAAATGACCTTCCATAAGCTTAAAAGCTTAGGATGATGATGCCAAAAATGAAACACTCCTTTTCTCTACTTTTATTATCTTGTATCATAATTATTTTGTTGTTTAAAGTTGATATATTTTGTAGATCTAAATTTTTGTTGCTTTGATTTTCGTTTATGCCATAGATCTAGTTATTTGAGTTGTTATTTTTGTTATTTCTTATGATTTATACATAGATCCATCATACACATGTGTTCATGCATTTAAAACTAGTTTAGAAAACTAGATCTAGACTTTTGAGTTCATAAAATGCATTAGACTTTGTTTTATGTTCATGGATGACTTGTAGTAGCATGATGATAGTAGGAATGTTTTAGAAAACTCAAGTTCTATTTTATTTTCAACCAAAATAATTTTTGAAAATTCGGATGAAAATGGGATCATATTTAGAAAAGTGATTTTTCAACTTCAAAATGTGTATTTTTCATTTAAAATGAAGGGCTTAGGGTATAGACAACATAAATGAATGATTTTGAAAAGTAAAGTTTAGATCTATAAGTTTATAGTTCATTACCATGGGTTTCTTTTAGATGTATGTTCATATTTTGTGTAGATCTTAGATTTGAACTTGAACAAAATTTATGAAATTCGTATTTTGGCAAGACCCCCATTTAAAAACCACTTTCCAAGTGTCAAAATGTAACTTTTACTTAAGAAAATGAATGCGTAATATATGTATATCATCAAGACTTCTTACTACAAGAATCAAAAGTGATTTTCAAAATAAAAATTCTATTTTCAGATTTTGGCCAAGGCATATTTTAAAAACATGTTTTCCAACTAAAAAATGAAGTTTTTATTTAAGAAATGAAAGGCTCTTAAGATATGATATGTAAGGAATGGATTTCCATAAGCTTAGATAGATTTTATCAAAAGATATGACCAAAAATAAATTTTGTAAATTCGGATCCCAACCAAGACTAATTTTTAGAACCCACATATCAACTCAAAAACTCATATTTTATGTGAAAAATGAAGGGTATAGGTAATAGGTATCATTAAGTGGTGATTTTTAGAAGTTGAAATGAGTTTAGACATGAGTAAGGTGTAAAACAAAAGGTAGAATCAGGATAGAAAATTTTGAGTTAGTAGTCAATTTGTGAAATTCGTAATTTTGAATGAAGGCCATAAGAACACCTAGTATTCAAGCTCAAAATGAATGTTTTATGTGTTAAATGAAGTCCTTAGGTAATTGATATAGGAAAGCCTTAAATTTTAATGCATTAAACAAGTTTTTTCCCAAAGGAATCTTTCAAAAAGTGGATTTTCTAAAATTCGAAATTTTGAATAAATCCTATTTGAAAACATATTTGCAAAGTATAAAATGCAAATTTTTGTGTAAAAATGAAGTCCTTAGTGGTTATGTATGATGGAGCCCTAATTTTATAAATATCAAATGATTTTTACTTGAAGGAATCACTCAAAAACTAATTTCTATAAAATTCGGATTTTGGAATGAACAAATTTTAAAAACATGTTTACAAAGTGTAAAATGGAAATTTTATGTAGAAATAAAGGTCATAAGTAATATATATAATGAAGACCCAATTTTTACAAAAATAATTATATTTTCTTAAGTAATAAATCCAAGACAAATGGAAATGATCAAGGTTAGAAAACTAGACTTTTCATAAGTAGTTGTTGTTATGGTCTTGCAAAAATAAAAAGTTATAGAATTTTCTTTTAGCAAAAATCATCAAGATCATGCATGCATTAAACTCATCTCATGTCATTCATGTTAGGAAATCACTCATATTGCATGTATAGCTAATTTATATAGTAAGAACATTACAAACATTTACAAAACTATTTTTCGGAATCGGAAACCTTTACTGATCAGATCTGATCCCTCTGTTCCGAGACCTAAATATTTTCAAAACTTGAAAATAATATTATAATTAGATAGATTTTTCGAAGTAGATAGAAATCGATATATAATTTGCGAGATTCCGAGTTAAAATAACCAAGTTATGGCCGTTTTAAGTTGGAATTCCCGCTTAGGACGAGAATTACGAATTTGATAGTTTGTATAAAATCATTTGGATTAGTTTGAGTTGAAATACTTATTAGAGTATTTCTTTCTTTTTAGGAGATCCTGAGATCGACAATTCCCTGCCACCGAATTATTATTACTAGAAGACCGGTGATCCAATGGCCGAGTAAGTTTTCTCCTTGTTTTGTTACCTTGATTGTGTTTGTAGTTAGTTGCATTAGAATTATAGGAACAAGATAAAAATCGATATGAATGGGGATAGGATATATGATGAGGCTATGATGAATGTATGCCAAAGAATACTAACGCATATTGAAACCACGATTTGATTGGATAACTGCACTGCTCATATTATTTATGTTATGTGTATGATATTAGCTGGTCACTCTAAAGAATGTATAAATGTTTTGACCTAAGCAAGAATTAAATTGATCATGCATTGCATCGGACATATTGCATTGGTAGCATGCTACTCCTACACAGGTCGATCGGTATGGTCCGTCGATGCCTCGTTTAGATAACGAGCCCGGTGCCAAAGCTCATTCAGGTGTACTAAGGCACATGTGGATGCATTCCTGGATGAGCCTAGCCGAGTCGAGTGCTAAGAGCCGAGGGCTTGGGGATTAGATGCGGTCGTGTAGACTCAATACCATACCTAACCCAAGATACGGAGGGCGTAAATCCGTTCTGTGTGTGGGTTCCGGATACCCATGCATAATTGCTTGCTCACGTATTTGTTCATGCATATCATATGACTTATTATAACTTGTTTGCTATGGTACGGAATTAAGGGAATTCTCACTAAGCTAGTGTATGTCACGCTCTGAGGGTACCCTAGTAGTAGTAAACAAGTTACACTTGAATACTATCTCTAGATTATCTTTAGAGAATGACAGGTTTTCAAAACAACAGGATCTTTTTAGTTGCTTGATAAGAAATAACTTAGTGAATAAACATTACAAAACTATTACAAACCATATAGTTCCTTTGTAATACACAACTAAATAATCTAATCTAATAGTACATAACCATCAAACTAAAATGTATCTGGAGACTTCTAGCTTCAAAGCTCTTACCGGAGCCATATTCCTGGATGTAACTAACCAGGGTCGTAAAGTGAACCTGAAAAGACTGTAGGAGTATGAGCGAAACCACGGCTCAGTGAATAACCAGACATATCATACATCACACAAGTCATTAACAAACCATATGCAATGCAAGCACTCAACCATATGCACAGATACAAGTTTGGATGATCTAGAATCCAAACAGGAAAAAAATTTACGCCCTCTTTTTAATGGGTTGAAGAACCAGTACTCAATGACCCACCTGCCCAGGAGAGACTAAGTACACAGGAGAATCAACAATTTCTCGTTTTAAGGTTATCACTTTGAATATAGTTGATTGAACAAACCATCTCCTGCAATCCCCTTAGAAACTCCCTAAGTATTAATCATTTCAAATCGATTCTACGGGCGATGTTCTTCGGTGCCTTTTAGTTCCTCATAGGACCGCGACAGACCAAGAGAACCTTGGAAGAACTTACACATTAGATCAACCAAGCGAAAACAGAGATCCGAAATATTAATGCGTAGCAGGCTGTCACAACCATATATGCAATAATGCAATTTGTACAATGCATGTTCATATTATTTTGTTAAGTCAATAAGTCTTAATCAATTTCAAAGTGACCATACATTACACATAATCATCATTATACTAGCACAAATCAATCATTGCATTATCGCTTTTATAAAGATATTTTAACAATCATACACTCAAATCAAGTCATACTTTCAGCAAACATTCATTTGATTATCTTGCATTATATATTTGACTATTTACAATCACAACCAGTACAATATGACTGAATTACTCACCTGCTCATACTGCCTCAATCGTAGTAATCCACTGGTAGATCCTCTAGTGAGTCAAAGTCACCTATTTAAGACAAAGTATTCATTAATACAATCTAGCTAAATTCCTATATGTGCTTTGTGTCCTAGATTCGATATTTTGGTAATTATTAATACTTAGTGTTGTCGTGTTTTCTCTTATTTATCTCGCATAATTGTTTTGTTATTTTAGAAGTTACATTACTCAAGAAATTAACTTATTTCAATTTCCATTCTTGCCTATTTTATCTGTTTAGATCTAATATTTAACTAATACTAACCTTGATTAACATTAATTATTCATCTTAAGTTCTAGGGTTTTAAGAATTATCGATATTAATCAAAATATTCTAAATATTTGTTTTTACTTGTTTATGTAATATAAGCTATATTGTTATACATATATATAGTAGAACTTAGGTCCTATATATTATATATATATATATATATATATAAGTTTGGTTATTTAAAAACATGCTTTCGTTAAGAAAATTTGGGCGTACGCCGGCTCAAAGCCGCCGGCCTTCATTCCCAGGTGCCGGTGTAAGATGGTTTTTGAAGAAATTTTCATATCAAGTGCATCAGTGTTGAAAGCTGTCGGTTTCAAAATACGCCAGCCCTACGTTGTCGGCGTAGATCTCCAAGAAGCCGGTTTACGTTCAATTTTTATGTGAAAAATTATTTTATGTAGCCTCTGATCAGTGTAAGCCGCCTATACGCCGCCGGCCTATCCATCTAAGCCGCCGGCGTTGAGCGTTTACACTGCCGACCTTGAGGCAGTGTTATACTGTTCATCATCTTCCTCATCGATTCAATTCATTTTCTTTGATTTTTACACGTTAAAAACATTCTCAAACTACTTATAAATGTTTATATAACATATATAAAGACATAAAACAACTTTCAACACGTTTAAAAACATATATATATATATATATAGATCTCGATTCTTAGAACATAAAGCTAGGGTTTTGGAGTATTACCTCGTTAGAGCTTGTTTGATGTAATCCGAAGCTCGATTTGTGTTTATTACGTTCCTAAGATAATTATAAGTCAGTTACAATCCTTAGATTTGAACGAAAATCCTTTGAATCGTATCAGCTTACCTTTGAGCTCGTATTTGAGGGTTTTTAGCTTTGTTTTTCTTTTAATCCGAACTTGGGTGTTAGGAACGGTTTGTTTTCTGTTTTTTGTTCGTTTTGTTTGATGTTTGGGGAGTATTTTCGTTCTGGAAGAGTTGAGGAATAATGAATGTTGGTTGCTTCTTCATTAATGCAATTAATATTATATATATAGAGGAAAGGAAGGAGAGGTCACGGCTGCATATCCTCTCTGAATTTGATACAAATTTCCCTTGCATTTAGCTGTGTTACATCTGTTCCTTTCATGGTCATTAATGAGAGAATGATTTGGCATCCTTTGGTTGGTTGTAGGAGTTGATTTTGTTGACTCTTGTTGCCTTATTTTGCTCAAATCCGGCCTCTCTCCCTCACGTAACTTTCCCACCAAAAACAGCAGCCAAAACATATATATATATTATATATATTAGTTTATTCATTCTAATTTAGTTTTAAGTTAATTAACGAGTTATACGGGTATAGATTAGCTAATATTTGAAAGTTTTTATAAAAAAATATGTGTATAAAGTTATACAAAACATTTAGATTTTCAAATAATGCCAATTTAGGTTATATATATACGTAGTTGTTTATTCGTAAAATTTTATCTCCCGCGATTTGAATTTCTTAAGCTCGTTAGGTCAATTTTTGTTTCAGGCTCCGATAGCTTAAGAAAACTCGGTTTAGAACAATAGCGTGATCCGATTATTTGTTTGAAGTTTAGATTTTGAGTTATTCATCAGTTTGTATTTTCGTTGTGTATTTAAAATCTTAACGGTTCATTTTTGGATCATCGTTTTCTGTTTAGGAGCATAAATAATCATTTATGCAGTATTGGACTTAATACAGAAATCAAACTATATATATATTATATATTATATATATATCTCTAGTTTTGATACCAAACATGAAATTATTTAGTAGCTTTTAAATTTTAACTAGAAATCTTGAATTTAGAGTTTAAGTCTAAATATAAACTCACCACTACTTGTTATTCTAACCTCGATTCATTATTGGGATAAAAAACAATCATTTCATCCCTATATTCATATGTTCTATTTAAATCTATTTGTATATCAGGTTTCGGGTCTAAATTTTAGATCATATCTTGAATTAGTTATTCAAGATACAAAATCTCGTTTTTTTTGGTATTAACTAGGGTTAAAGAATTTCATTATTCGGTTCCTCAATTCTTCATCTATCCCAAAATCTAAATATTAATCTATTATTAGGCTTCGATTAGGATCTAAATCTATTATCTAGTTTATACATGCTATTATAAGGTCGGGTACTAATGTGGAAAATTCCTGGGGTTTACAGTGTAGCTTATACCCCAATAGTTGTTTAAATGAGCAGGTTATCCCAAGAATGCTAAGTGGGGACCGAGATGGTTGAAGCCTAGAATGACTTCGGGATTTCGGCAATGAATAAGAATGTCTGAAGTTATCAGCTAGATTTTTATGATTTGCCTTATAATATTTTATGTAGGGAAGTCTGTGGATGAATGTAATTGAAGTATTAATGATTTGTGTTTAGAAGTATAGCGATTCGTATATGAAATATAGTGATTTGTATCTAGAGTATAGTAAATTGAATTTCCCTTACATTGTTACTCAATTGTATCAACATAGAATGTATCATTCCGATGTGTCTCCTTTATGTGTTAGACGCCTTATACATAGTATAGAAGCCTTCGCGTGATTGAGGTGGTCATTCTTAGGCTTTAATATTGTGTACGGTGGACTGCCACGTTTAGGGTACCTTCGGGGCGTGACAGTAATCCTCTCTTCCAGGTGCTGAGAATCTCTTCTAAGGTTTTGGTGATCCATATAAATACAAGTCCTCTACCTGGACTCGCAATCTGGCCTGTTAATCTGTCAATGTCTCCTCTTCTGCATACTAAAAATCTCCCATCTAATATGACATGTAGCAGGATTAGTCTGCACATAACAAAATTTGCAAGATTTAATAATAATTATTTTTTATTCCTAATTGTGCAGTTATAACTCTATCCATACTACCAACCTATTTCTACAGGGTACTAAATAAATCTAAACTTACTACATTCACTAAATACAATTCTTCACATATTTATCTTTCTTAATTCTAGCAACCTTACTCTGATACCAACTAAATTCAGTCACGCCCAAGGGTACCCTAGTAGTAGTAAACAAGTCACACTTGAATACATCACTAGATTACCTTCAGAGAATGACAAGTTTTAAAACAACAGGATCTTTTAGTTGCTTGATAAGAAATAACAAATATATGAAAGAATAAATTAGTGAATAAACATTACAGAACTATTACAAACCATTATAGATTCTTCTGAAGTACACGACTAAATAATCTATTCTATAGTACATAACCGTTTAAACTAAAATATAACAGTAGACTTGCAGCTCCTAAGCTCTTACCGGAGCCATACTCCTGGAGGAAGTGATTACCGAGGTCGTAAGGTAAACCTGAAAAAGACAATTGGAGTATGAACGAACCCACAGTTCAGTGAATAACCAGACATACCCATACATCATACAAGTTATTAGCAAATCATATGTAATGGGCACTCAACCATTATGCACAGTACAAGCTTGGATGATCTAGAATCAAATAGGAAAAAGATTTACGTCCTCTTTTAGGGTTGAAGAACCATATCAATGACCCACCTGCCCAGGAGAGAATAAGTACACAGAAGAATCAACGATTTCTCGTTTTAGGGTTATCACTTTGAATATAATTAATTAAACTGACCATCTCCTACAATCCCCTTAGAAACTCCCTAAGTATTAATTATTTCAGAGCGATTCTACGGCCGACGTTCTTCGATGCCACTTAGTTCCCGTAGGACCGACAGCCCAAAGAATACCTTGGAAGAACTAACACATTAGAACAACCAAGCATAAACAGAGAATCAAAATATTAATACGTAGTAGGCTGTCACCCTAAAATATATGCAATAATGCAATTCGTGCAATGCATGATCAGGTTATTTAGTAAGTCAATAGTTCTTAATCAAGTTCATGGTGACCATGCATTACACACAATCATCATTATACTATTTCACAACATCAAATCATTGCATTATCGCTTTTGTAAGGATATCTTAACAATCATACAATCAGATCACAACATATTTTCAACAATACAATCGTTTAATTATCTTTGCATTACATATTCAACTACTTACAAGCACAAACAGTATAACATGACTAAATTACTCACCTGCTCATACTGACTCAGTCGTAGTAATCAGCTGGTAGATCCTCTAGAGTATGAAAGTCACCTATTTAGATGAATAAAGTATTTATCAATATAAATTATAATTAAATTCCTATATGTGACCAGTGTCCTAGACTAGAGATTTATCAAGTTTTGGTAGTGTCTATTACTAATTTTATGTTATCCTATACTGATCTCAATATAGAAAATTATCTTTATTTATTATTACTTAGTGTCGTCATGTTTTTCTTAATTTATTTCGCATAATTATTTCGTTATTTTTAGAAGTCACATTACTCAAAAATTTAACTTATTTCAATTTCCATTCTTACCTATTTTAGCTATTTAGAACAAATATTTGACAAGTTATAACTTTTATCAACACTAAATATTTTCTTTAACTCTAGGGTTTTAAGAATTATTAGAAATTAATCTAAATATTCTAATTATTTGTATTTACTTATCTAAATAATAAATTCTATATTGTGATATATATATATAATATACTCAGTAGATGTATTATGTTATATATATATTTTCTGTTTAGATCAGAACAAGCTTTCGTTGAAGAACTGTGACTGTACGCCGACTCAAGGCCGCCGGCTTTCAAACCCAGGTGCCGGTGTAGACTTGATTTCGAGAATTATTTCATATTGGGTGCATCGGCTTTAAAAGCTGTCGGCTTTCAACGTACGCCGGCCCTACGCCGTCGGCGTAAATCTCCAAGTAGCCGACTTTCGTTCAATTTTTACGTGAAAAGTATTTTTACGTAGCCTCTGATCAGTGTAAGCCATCTCTGCGCCACCGGCATATCCATGTAAGCCGTCGGCGTTAAGCGATTACATTGTCGGCTTTGAGACTGTGTTGGTACTGTTCATCATCTTCCTCACTGATGCGATTCATATTCTTTAAATTTTACACGTTAAAAACATTACTAAACTGTCTCCTAAGTGTTTATATATCTTATACATAATCAAACAACAACTCTTAACACTTCTATATACATATATATATAGATTTCGATTCTTACTAAAACATAGCTAGGGTTTCAAATTTTTACCTCGTTGGAGCTCATCCGATGAATTTCGAAGCTTGTAGTTGTGTTTATTTTGTTCCTATGATTATTAAAAGTCAGTTATAATCCTTAGATTTGAAAGAAAATCATTCGAATTACCTCGACTTACCTTTGAACCCGTATTCAAGGGTTTTTAGTATTGTTTTTCCTTTGATCCGAACTTGATTGGTTTGATCCGTTTGTTCTCTGTTTTTTGTTCGTTTTGGTTGTTATTTGGGAGCAATTTCGTTCTGGAAAGTGTGAGAGTTAATGAAGTTTGTTTGTTTCTTCATTATGGTCATTAAACACACATATATATAGAAGAAGGAAAGAAGGGGTTGCGGCTGCTAATTGCTCCGAATTTTCTTCTCTTTTGGCTAACTTTCTTCTGTTATTTTCATTGCAATTAATGAGGAGTTTAGTTGTCATCTTTTGGTTGGTTATTGGGATTGATTTGGTTGACTATTGGTGTGCATTATTTGCTCAAATCCGGCCTTCTCTCCTTCACGTAGCTTTCCCACCGAAATTTCCACCAAATTCAGCAAATACATATATATATAGATATTTGTTAGTTATTTTAATTTAGTTTTAGAATAATTTAATGAGTTATACGGGTACAAATTAGCTAATGTTTGGGAATTTTTGTACAAAAATATGTTTATAGAAGTATACAAAACACTTAGATTTTCAAATAATACAATTTTAGGTTTTATATATACATAATTAACTATTCGTATAATTTTATCTCCCGTGATTAAAATTTCTTAAACTCTTTAGGTCAATTTTTGTTTCGGGCTTTAATAGCTTAAGAAAACTCGGTTTAGAATAATAGCGTGATTCGATTATTTATTTGAAGTTTAGATTTTGAGTTATTTAACAGTTTATGTTTTCGTTGTATATTTATAATCCTAACGGTTTATCGTTAGGTCATTGTCTTCTATCTATAAGCGTAAATAATCGTTTACGTAATATCGCTTTTGATACAGAAGCTAAACTGTATATATATCTTTAGTTTTGATACTTGTCTTGAAATTTTATTAGTAGCGTTTGCTTTTAACTAGGAATCTTGAATTTAGGGTTTAAGTTTGAGTACAAGCTCATTACTGTTCATTGTTCTAATCTCAAATTATTACCGAGTTCAAAAACAATCATTTAATCTCTATATTTGTATTTTCTTATTTAAATCTATTTGTATATCAGGTTTCGAGTTTAAATTTTAGATTTTCTTTTAATCATATCTTGAATTATTCATTCAAGACACAAAATCTCGTTTTTGGTATCAGCTAGGGTTTAAGGAATTCTTTATTCGAATTCTAAATCCTTTATGTAACCAAATTCTAGGTATTAATCTATTCTTAGACTTTAATTAGAATCTAAATCTATTATCTAGTTCATACAATCTATTGTAGGGTCGTATACTAATGTGGAAAATTCCCGGGGTTTACAGATACCACTACCCCGAGTTAGACTACTCGAAGGTATGATATCTCCAAAACAAAACCAAAGTCAGCCTCACATATATGGCTAGACACAAAGCTTTGAAAGTCGCTAGAATACACCAGTCATTTGGGAGCAATTGAGTAGGAGATACCTAGTGATGATAGAAAAAAAAAAAAGAAAGAAAAAAAAACTCTTTATAGAAAGGAGAAAAGTGCATCCTCAAATAGAATGTAAATTCCATGACATACAATGCAAACCTTTCCTCTCCTCGCAAACAAACTTGATTGGACTGAGAAGGGGCTATAACCTCCCATCTTTTGGGGAGCCTCACATCTCCACCTTCCAAACTTTATCAAGCCTCACCTTAGTAAGGCTATTACTAACTCCATCAAGACTAATGCCACCTACTACCTCAGTGTATAACAATTCATTAAATTCTACCTCATTTAGAGGTAGGTAAATGAGCTTGACGGGTCAAATGAAAAATTTTTTTATTTTTGTTTATATTTTTATGTTAGTTTATGTAAAAATTAGAATATTTATATTTTAAGGTTTTATATATATTAAAAATTAATTTTATTACCATTTTTATTACTTATAAATGAAAACAAGTTTTTTAAATAATTTATTAGATATCATATTACGTTTAAATCAATAAATATATACTTAAAAAATATTATAATGCTTATGATTCATGTATTAATCTATTTTTTTCCATAATATATCCTAAATAATCATAAATATGTTATCGTATTACTTTTATTCTTACATTTTTTGTCTCTTTTTTCTTTTTATAAACTTTTAGCCGCGGGCCGGGCCGGCCTAGCCTGTCATGGGCCATCTCGCTTTGGCCCATGGGCTAAATGGGCCAGGCCAATTTGGTCCGCATTTAAACGGGTAAAAAAAAAATTAGTCGTGATCCGCTTTTTGAGCTGGTAAAAGAGCCAACCCATGGGCCATGGCCCTTATGCCCAACTCTAGCCTCCTCACCATCTCTGGTTCTCTGTAAGTTTGCTAAACATACTTAAAGCGAGGTCGGCACCCTCAAAGTCCTCAATAGCCCCCTAGTCACCACATCTCAATCACCCCTTGGGGTCGTGTCCCCCTTAACCGCCTTCTCTCTTTACAAAAACTCGAACCCCCTAAGCTAATGCTAGACCTCCAATCATCGATCCTCACCTCGTCGGCGACTCTCTCTACCTTACCACGAGAGTTGTGAGAAAAGGACTGAGAATAGGAATTACTTGAGCTAGACATCATGAAAGTATTGAAACGACATAAAAACAACGAACATTGAAAATCAAAGAAACGAGATCGCACTTCATAAGAGAGACTAGAGAAACAATTTAGAATGCAAAGTTTTCCTCTAGGACGTGAGTATTTATAGTAAAAGTGAAAGAGACATAACGACTCCCACCCATCAGAATGCGGGAACAAATCTTGATAATCAAAACGTCGCAATGATATCAGCACCATCGAATGTTAGACGACCATCACTACAATGGTCGCACCCTTTCAAATTCAAGAGGCTTCCTCGAGAAGCCTCATAATCCTAAGCCCATAACCTCTACTCGATCTAAGATGAAGCGAGCTTCGAAATCACGAGTTCAAAACACCTTAACATGGACTTCAATAATCCCTAAGGCAATAACTTCTGTGCAACTTTAGGGGATGCAGCTTAAATGGCCAGAAGCAACAATGCCCTCAAGGACTTAGGAGATGCAACTCAAATGAAGAAAGAGCCATAAAAATGTTGATCCCACTTATCAACCTCATGAGCTGAGCATAGATGGTCTACTCTCCTTGTTCTCTCACAAAGAGAGTGGGGAGGGGGGACAAGTGTTGATAGTAGAATATAATTCACAACCCACTCGACCCATTACCACACGAATTGTAGAGGCCAAGAAAGGCTCAAAAGATCATCAACTCTACTAGCCTAAGAGGATCCCACAACAAGCAAAACCTTGGATCCCATCCCAATAGAGGACCCCGAGCTCGCGTTCACCTCGACCTCAAGGGACCCCCATAAGTTTGCTCCCAAGCTGTCTTAATAAGACCTCCATTTCATCCATGTCCCAACACAAAGGCAAGGGGAATCATTTAGTAATAGCTCCTTCACCTCAGGCACTAGATGAATCGATTACCTCGAGTGTCAGGTCAGCTACCAGATGGAGGTTTGCTCTAACAAAAAAGATTCAATGGACCTCATTTTGGCATAGCCACGAACTATAAATACACCTGCCCTTCATAAGGGTAGGGGAGACGGTTTTTATTTTATCAATACTCTTTGAAAGACTCTTTAAGAGACCCATAGATTGACTTAAGTATTAGAGTGGCCATGTCAGACAATTTCTTAGCGCACCACTGACCCCTTCTTTGTTTTTGTAAGGGCAAAACTCTACCTATGGAATTAGTAAACTCAACAGCTACAATTAAAAAAAAGTAAATAAAAACAATCCACACAGATAAGACTTAGTGAACTCAATGCCCTCCCAACCCAGTTGTTTGATTCTACATCAATTAGCCTTTGCTTTTTAAAAATTGAAACAATGAGAACTCATGAAAAATGGGTCTTGGGGAATTTATGTGTTGACCTTAGGTAAAGTAAAGGGGGGTTTATGCTACTTACAAAGTTAAGGTCCATACAATTTTAAAAGATTTTGAAGGTTTTCCTTAAAAAAAATTTGAAAAAAAGGGAACAATAACAAACATAAATGATAGTACAGGTGCAATCCTTCACTTAGAGTGAAATAACCTAACAAAAAAATAACCCGCTCCTACAAAAACAAAAATCTAACCTATTTTATCATACATGATAGTGTAAATAATTCAAATCAAATGTACTAAGAAAATATAAGAGTTAGACGATCTCACAATACAAAATATGTATACACAAAAAACTTACTAGAATCCTAGATAAAAAATTTTGACAAAATAAAAGTGAACAAAGCTAGATTAACGCTACTCTAAAAAACTTAATATTGCCAACTAATTTTGTAAACCCTGATATTTTTCATACAAATAGAAATAGATGAAAATATAAAAATAGGAAAATAGATTATTAGTATTGAAATCAACAAAGACTCTCGAATAGAACTACAAGTAGTAATGAGCCTATATATAATTCCAAACCTTAAAACAAAGTTTCTTAGATAGTATTAAATACTACTAATAAGATTTCATAGTGGGTATCAAAAACTCAAGATATAAGAATAATTTAGTTAAGATATTAAATACGATAAAGAGTAAACAACCAAATATTCTTATAGTTAGAAAACGACAATATATGAATGAACCATTAAGATTATAAATACACAATAAAAATAAAAACAGATCCATAACTCACAATATAGATTCCAAAGAAATATTTGGATCACACCACCGTTTTAATTAGGGTATTTTTAAGCCATTAGAGCCTAAAATGAAAATTGGCCTATTAAGCTCAGAAAACCTTAATCGGGTGAGATAAAACTTTAAATATAATTAATCGCGTAAACTTTAGACCTAAAGTTGAACACAATAATAATCTAGAAAATTTGTAGAACTCCATATAAATTTTTGGGAATAAAACTCTTGAAAGATTTTCATATTTATACCCGTTAACCTTAATAAACTATCCTAAAACTAAGATAATTAACTAACTAAATTTTATTATATAATAAATTATGCAATTTTCGGTGCATTGGGTGAGGATGAATGGCTAATATCTCCTTGAATTCTTCCCTAGCCGAAATTAGTGCAAATTGGGTCAATAATGCAACTAAGAGTCAAGACAACACATGTACAAACCAATTAGGAGCTCCCAAATCAACCAAGCTTATTAAATGCACAAGAACTTGTAATGCAACTTGATTTTTTTCAGTGGAGCTTTTCTTCTTTTGGCTAGAAATTTAATCCCTTCATTGCCTATATAAATGACTCCTTAATGAAAAACAAACAAAGTTATTAACCTATACAAAACAACAACAACAAACAACTCCATTATAGCACCAAAACCAAGCTTAGGATAAGGAGCAAAACAAGGTAAGAAAAAAATTCGTATTTGAATTAGTTATATATCAAACACTATCTTAAACAATGTTATTACTCAATCTAGGTTCGAAATTAGCCTTAGGGGAAAGCTTAACAACCTTATATCAGCATATACAAGGTAATATCTAACTCCAACACTCTCTATACATAGCATAGTATATGTTAAAGCTAGAAACTAGGTTGAATGATGATTACATAAAGTAACATATGCTAATATATCACATAGAATATATGTAGAATGTAGAAAAACACTTAGGAGTAGTTTAAATGCAAGTATAATACATATATATTAAGAGAAAGTTAAGTTTCGAATCGTGGAAAACTAGAGAAGATGATGAACAGTGCCAACGTCGGCCATACGCCAGCTGCATATACCCCTACGCCAGCGGCGTACAAGGATAGGCCGGTGGCATTGAGGCAACATAGTCTGAAACAAAGGCTACGTAAAATTTCGAATCACGTATAATATACAGGAACGCCGGCGGCATTTGTTAAACGCTAGCAGCCTTTGAGCTAATGTACGTTGGCGTTTAAATTGTGTAATAATTTACACAAACACCGGCATCTGGGAATCAACACTGGCTACTTAGGATGCCAACGTATGTGTAAAATTTTCCAGATTAAGTCTATTTTGTCCAAAACCAGTATATATATATTTATATATGTGTGTAATAAGAGAAATAAAATAAGATTTAGAAAATAGATTCAACTAAAAAGATCTAAAGATTAATAAAATGTAATAAGTGAAATTTATGCCTTATTGATGAATAATTTTTATTCATCTAAGTGACTTTGATACTATAGAGGACTTTCCAGCAGATTATTATGACTAGCCACTATGAACAGGTGAGTAATTCATCATATTATACTGTTTGTGTTTGTAATTAGTTGAATATGTAATGCAAAGATTATAATATGATTATTATGGTGTTATAGCTAAAATGTGTTGTGATTTGATTGTATGATTGTTAATCTATATAACAAAAGTGATAATAGTGATTGTTTAATGACTGTGATGAGCATATTATGAGTTGTGTATGTAATATTTGGACATCCTAAGTCTAATTAAGAATTATTGGCTTGCAATTAAAACAATCATTCATACACGAAGTGCATTATTGCATATACAGAAAGGGTGACAGCCTGCTACGTATTAATATTTTGGTTCTCTATTAATGCTTAGTTTTTCTAAAGTGTTAGTTCTTCCAAGATTTTCTTTGTTCTGTCGGTTCTATGGAAACTAAGTGGCAACAAAGAACGCCGCTCGTAGTATCGCTTTGAAATGATTAATACTTAGGGAGTTTCTAAGAATTAATATAGAAAATGGTCTATTAAAAACATCATTAAGCTAAAAGTGATAACCCTAAGACGAAAAATCGTTGATTTTTTGTAAACTTAGTCTCTCCTAGGCAGGCGGGTCATAAAGTAATTGTTTTTCAACACTAAAAGGAAGGCATAAATCTTTTTCCTATTTCGATTATAGATCATCCAAGCTTTTATTTGAGCATATGTTTGAGTGATTGCATTACATATGATTTATTAATAAACTTGTTTGATGTGTAATATGTCTAGTTATTCACTGAGCCTATGGTTTCGCTCACACTCCTAAAGACATTTCAGGTTTACTCTACGACCGTGGCTAGTTACATCCAGGAGGATGGCCTTGGTAAGAGCTTAGGAGCTAGAAACTCATGGGACAAATCAGGATAAGATGTTTTCTATTATTTATAGTATAGATTAGTTAGTATATGGATTATCAAATATGTATTTGAAGATTTATAGGAAGACTATATGGTCTGTAATATCTTTATAATACCTGTCATTTGTGATGGCAGTTATTTACTAATTTATGTCTTACATGTATTTATCTTTTCTTATCAAAGTAACTAAAAGATCCTATTATATGAAAAATATGTCGCACTCCGAAGGTAATCTGGTGATAGTATTCAAGTGTGGCTTGTTTGCTACTACTAGGGTATCCTCGGGGCCGCACTCCAAAGGTAATCAAGTGATAGTATTCAAGTGTGGCTTATTTGCTACTATTAGGATACCCTCGGGGCTTGACAAATTTCACCATCAATGGCACTAGAAAAGCTTAATTATCTATCCACACAAGTACACATGGATCATCATAGTATGAGTTTTCAAAATTTGTTACTTGAAAAGTAAGTCTAAGGTCCATGGGGTATTAGAGTTGGCTTCAAATATGTTTATCTAGAAAACAAGTGAGAGTTTTTGTGAAACTAATTAAACTAAATTCCAAACTAAGTGCACTTAGTTAAAAATAATAATAGCAAGTTTATCTAGGTTACCTAGCATGGAAACCTAGCCTAAGCAACCCCTTTATGAGTTACTTAACCAATAAAGGGTTTGTTTAGCTTTGGTGGGTTGCTCTACTAAGCAACCCAAAAAGCTTTAATATTATCATTTTTTTCCTTTTGATGTTAATTTTGCATTATTTATATAATATGAGACCCGTAAAAATTTAAAAAAATTGTTAAAGTACCTTACCAAAGAAACCCATGAATAAAGTGGATAGTTTCTTAGTAGAAAAAGTTACTAAAGATACCAACATAACATGTTAAGTAACTTTATAAATAACTTATTGATAAAAATGGGTTTCATTCCTTAAGTCGGATACTAGCTCCAATCATGGGATGACACAAGAATTTCTATTAAGAGTAAATTCAATTTAGTTACTGAATCATGTTTTGTGAATTTAATTATTTATTTGTTCTCAAGCTACAATAAATTTAATTAAATAACTCTAATATCTAATGCAAAAGGATGATTAAAAAAAAAAGTTCAAATGCATAAAGACCCATAAAACGGAATATGATGGCGACAACATAATACTTATGTTGAAAAAAACTTTTAGTTAACCTTATCATGTAACATGTGGATTAGGTAAATATGTATGTTGTATATATTATCTATAATATGCTACATCTCTATATTATTTATTTCTTATATAGATAATTTTGTCATTTTCTAATTTAGTTAGAGATAATGATATAATATTTTAACAAAACAAGCATACAAAACTAGTGTTGTTAGAATCGAACCGAGAGTTTGATCTAGACATGCTAAGGAGTCAAGGTCAAGGGTCGAACCAGGTTCAACCAAGGATCGAATTGGAGTCAATAAAAAGGAAAAATGTAAGGCACATCTTAATTATGAAAAATAAATGTATATGACATCACTAAATAAATTCATATTTAGATCAAATTCATCAATTAGATATTAAATCCATACTAGGCATATACCTTAAAAAGAGGAGAAAAATAGTATAATAATTATGTTTTATAAATTTATAATATAGTGCGAATGTATGTTTAAAATTCTACTAATTTTTGTGTTCTTAGCAAGGTCTATTAATCCGAGTCGACTGAGTCCTCGTCAAACCACCCAGGTCAATGCCAACTTGGGCTAAATCCATGGATCAGCCCATTGTCATGGCTAGTTTTGGTTGAACCGACCGAGCCGATTAATGTTGTACAAAACAATAATATTATTTAACGAACTCGTGAGTTTGTAAGTAAGTTTAAGTACTAAACCCTTTTAGTATTCATGTCAATTTTTACTTACCTAATCCTTTTATAATCGTGTTGTATCATGTTCAAGTTCACAGGTTAAGTCTTAAATTACCAGTGCTGCTTAAGTCCATGCAATTATATCTCATATTTATGGAGCCTCATTTATTGTACCACGATAAGAAGTAATTATTAATCAAGTTAATACTTCATTTCAAATATTTTTATTCAAATTAACTTGATATATGTCAGATTTTATTAGATAACCTAAATAATATAAAGGGATACATACATTTTTGGGTTTTTCAATTTGAGTCTTAAATGCTTATATTTTCTAAAAGGATCCAAATACCATCCACAAATTTCAAATTTTAAATATAATAACTAGAAAACAATTAGAAATTTAAACCAAATGAACAGACATAATTAATAGTAGGTTAATTAAAACCAAAATTTGAGGTTAGTTTAATTAAAAGTTCTAGGTTATCAAAAGCTTCCACATAAAACCTAGTAGAGATGGAGGGTTGAGATTGCACGAAGAGGCACTCTAATGGAAACCCTACAAACCTTAGACCTTACCCTATTAACCCCTATATAAATACTCCTCATTTTTCTACCCTTACCTTTTTAGGAAACCTACTAAAACCCTAAGATAAGATTCTCTAGACCTTAGCCTCCACTTAATGTTAATTAATTAAGACTAAAGGAGGATTAACAATAATAAGGTAAGATTATCTACTCCATGATAGGAAATGTGGACATAGAGGTGAACTATGAGAAGAAGAGGAGCAACAAACTCAGAAAAATTCATAATAAAGTGAGTTTGAGGTTTTCAAGTATTGAAATGCAAAGTTTATAATGTTTTAGATGTAAATTCTAACTTGGGAGTGTTGGTATGCAATGGAGACAACAAGGAAATTGATTTTGGAGGTGTTTTAAACCTTAGAGTATCTTTCAGCTGCAACAACAAGGTAAGACGTGAAACCAACTCTTGGTGTTATGAAAATTTGGTAATAAAGAGATAAGACAAATCTAATAATGTAAAATATGAAAGAATGAACATAAGGTTTGATGTTGTTGATGTTAGACTTGTTAAATGAAGAGTTTATACATGGAAGTTTTGGAAATTTATGAAAAACCACGATTAAATTGGTGGTTACTATCAAAAGTACATGTTTTAAACTTTCAACTTTGATTAATCATATTTTAACAAATGAGAGATGAAAAAAGATGAGATTAGCCATGAATATGACCATCTAACACCTTTAAGATCACCAAAAGTTGTTCCTAAACTTATTTTCGACAAATATATCAAGTTTGAGCACGAAATATCACAAACCCAGAAGAACATGACAAGTATATAAGATCATGTACTTGTCTATGTTCCTGTTCGTGTTCCTCTCTAACCTTTAAAACTCAAAAAGACTCATTTTCCAAAAAAACGTGGCATGTACACGAGGTCATGTAGTTGCCTATGTTTCTCACTAACTTCTAAACTCAAAGAATCAAGTTTTCCTAAGAACATGGCAAGTACACGAGGTCATGTACCTACTCATGTTTCTCAGAGTCTTAACCTAACTAACCCTAAAAGAACACGAGACAATACATTGATCGGTGTACTACCAATGTTCCTCTCTGATCTTAAACACTTTTAATCCCAGAATAGCACAAGAAGTACTCGAGGTCATGTACCTTCCCCATGTACCTTTTCCGATCCCAAACATAGGAAGAACATAACCAAAACACGGCTAAAGCATTTAGTCGTTTAAAAGAACATAGGGGGATACGTTTTCCCATGTACTACTCATATTCTTTTCTAGCCCCTTTTTCCTTCGACAATCCTTATCCAAATCGCTCAAAACTTGACCTAATTCCTTCCTTAGACTTAAATAACCCTCTAAACATGATCTTTAAGCAGAAGTGGTTAATTCAAAAGTGACTTAATTGTAACAAACAATACAGAAGGATATAATATAATTAATCATGAATTGATATCAATTTCAATTATGAATAGTTATCGTACATCACACTTAGAAATGGATAACAAGCTCAAACCAACCAACAAGTACACAGCAATTATGTGTTTTTTGTTAGGGTAGCATTAATAACTAAACTAAGAATTTCAACTCAGCTTAATTGAGTATTGGTTGTTTCTTGGCTGCTTACTCCAAGAGTGGCAGCCATATACTGGGTTACGATCATGATTGCAACATCAAGATGATGAGGTAGGTAGTTAGGGCCCCATAGAATACGTGGTTGGGCTCGACAGATAGTTGATAAGGGAATTTCTGAGATCAGGTGGCTGACGAGGAGCAGGTACAGAGTTGTAACAAGTTATACGGCATATGGGACCTTATGTAAACCATTACAATGGACCATGCCCGTCAGTGGCAATCTGTAAGGGAATGACTTAAACAAGACTATTTCCCTCTTTTTTTCTTTTCTTGTAAACTATGGAGACTTATCAAACCCACTTCTTCGGTGCTCGAACTGCTAAGGGAACGCTACCCTTTTTTTGTGTTGGGAGTTATAACTACTCTTGTACGTGTAGGAATTTATGGGACACTAGGAATACTTGTTTTTTGACTTAAATTTAATCAACTTTAACTTGTGTATGTTGCATTGGCTTAAGCTTGCATGACATATGTGTGTGTGCTTGATTATTGTGTCCAGGACTTCACCACTTACTTTTCACTATTTTAGGTATTAAGAGATCACTACGTGGACCTTCACTATGACTTCATGAGTTTCGGGACCGATGAGTTTAGAGAATGATATAGATGAGTAGAGGGCCATATGGAACTTTGAGAAAACAATTTGATGTTTGTGTTTCTTATTTTCAATGGATAATTGTAAACTTTAGGCTATTTTACTATTTGTAGGTTAAGTGCCAAACCTTGTAACTAGGTTAAGCTTAGCTCTCCTTTTATGGTTGCTATCCTATACTGTTTTAGATTTTAAATTTTTGTTTCACCTTCTTGAAACACTTTTTAACACGTTTGTATAACAGTTCCTCAATTGTTGGCAAATCATCAACCGATGCATTATGGTTTTATTAAAGAACCTAATCACGATTTCACAACTAAAACTTGAGTGGTAACCCACTTAACTAACGAAAGCCTTGTGCATATTGCTTAGAGGCGATGTGTGCAGCAAAATAACCACGCATTTAAATACCTTAATGATTGGGTCGTTTCATTTTCTATTAAGTCCATGACGTTTAATAAAGTTTACGAAAATGGATTTTTGTACTACCATTAACTTTTATGTTAACATGTGCTATATGGCAGTATGTAATTGGTTCAAATAATTAATTTAATTAGATTATATAAATATATTAATGATATGTTTTAATTAAGGCGAATAAGTAAAGAAAATGTAGAAATTTTTGTTAAATTTGGAAAATTAAAAGAAAGAAAGCTCCACCTTGCTCCACCAGTATCATTAATTATATCACCATCTCCATAGCCATCCCTTGCCACACACTTACAATTACATAGATTGGATTAAAAATGGACACCAATGACTACTAATCTCATATTATATACTTGTCACGCCCCGGAGGGTATCTGTTGAGATATATTTTACTCAATTTATATTGGATAAAACTTGATCAACTTGTTATTAATTTTATAGAAATTATGAGGAATTGGTACTTAATAAAGTTAATGTTATATTTCAGGTTTTTAAAGTGAATGGAAAGATTTAGAGGAACTAAGTACGGGAGATATACATCAGAGGAGTCATGGCCGCCAGCCATCATGGAATCGCCCCCAGCCATGAAGCCCAGCGGAGATCCCAGAAGCATCATGGCCGCCGGCCATCACGTGTGCGCCACTTGTTTCGCGAATAATAGCTGTCAGCCTTGTTGCGACATGTCTCCAGCCATCTTTTATGCGAAAAATACTCTTTATATCTGATGTTTATCTCACATATATAAAGAAGTAGGAGAGAGAAAAGGGGGGGATTCATTATTCATTATTGATTGTTCTTGTTCTTTATACTCTCAAGAAACCCTAGCTTTTTTTTTTCTTGGATCATGAGTGGCTAAACCCCAAATCTAGCCAAAGGATTGCTACATATTCAATTCAAGATGTATTGTGAGATCAAAACGGTTCTATTATATTGTTCTTAAATTGAGTATTCATATTTCATCTGCTTTATATGTTATTATTGTATGTTTATTGATTGCAACTTTGGATCCGGTTGTATGATTAACAAACAATAATCAATCAATTAGGAAATCATACCCGTAATTGTATGATCTTTCTAATATATGTGATGAAACAACACGATTAATTATCACCAGATGATTGATTTTGTGTTGTGATGAAGTATAATCTAGTTTAAATGATTCAGGCTTTTGGATTATTGATTAGGATTGGTAATCTTTCTATTTCATAAAGCAATTGATAGATTAAATTCTAAGAGCGTATTTAGGGTTGTCTAATCAATTAGGGAAATAATCAAAGATCTTATCTTGATTATCGAATCATTAAGGAAAGATAGATTTTCAGAGCGTGTTGAAAGTCATAACCAATCTATTCAATAAAAGAACAATAATCTTTGAGTCAATGATCAATCCCAAGAATTGAATTGTGGTAAGACTTTGGTTGGATATTTTCCTAATATAGAATTTTCGTATTTAAATATAGAATTTATTTAATTGTTTGATTTCAAAAACCCCCCAATTTTTCTTTTCTTTTCTCAATCTTGATAGAAATAGATTTTCACTGGTTCCCTGTGGAGACAATCCTGCTCACTACTATTTACAAAATTTTAAGAGTAGGTTATTTAATTTTGTTGGATTCGACACCTACCAGTATCCTAAACGTGGTAGTCCACCGCATATAATATTAAAGCTAATGAATGACAACCTTAGTCATGCAAGAGCTTTGATATCATATGCAAGGCATGCTTCTAAGATAATAGGAGACTCACAGGGGTATTACATTTAAGTAGATAATAAAAGAATGCAAGAACTCATATAAATAAACATGTGATATTCATTTGGATAATAATCTTTTACAACTTCTTGGGGGCATTCCTCCATTCTAAATAGTCATATTTAACTAAGCCATCATCTAAATATACATAAATATACCATGAGTCTACTATAGAGATTTTTCTTAGAAGTCTATATTCAAAACTAAATACATATAACTTCTCTCAAAAACTCCTAGTAGCTTTGGCTCATACCTGGCAAACAGGGCTCCTTGGTGCCAATCATAGGTAATCATACTGTAACAAAAAGCTATAAGGGTATAAGCAAAACTAGCTTAGTGAGATAATTCCCATCTACAAAACATTTCCGTAATTCAAACAAGTATTTAAACAATCATATGAGAATGCACCAATCACACGAGCAAACAAAATACACGAGATTAACCGGAAACCATGTGTAGCATGGATTTTACGCCCTCCATACCGAGGATTGGGTGGTTACAGGCCCATATGACCATCAATATTTGCAGACTTACTAGCTCGTACTTGCCCCGTAGACTTTCCGGCTCCTACTTGCCCATGTAAACTTTCTGGCTCCTACTAGCCACCACTACAACTCCTCGTTTCCCCACACGAAGAATAGTAGTGAAAATAAATGTGACTCACATATATGATATGCATGAATTATTTTCATTATAGGTTTAACCAAATAATGTTGAGTTCGAGTTAAAGGCGATCAAAAAAATATTCATCATATCATATCAAGAAAACATAAATTATTCATCAATTTCTCTTTTGATATTCTTAACTTTTATTAAATCAGTCATGAATCCAAATCACACAACATTTGTTCATTTATCTTTTTCTTATTTTCTAGTGCTACTACTTGCAAGCACAAACAAGGAAATGTAATTAGTAAGGGATTAACTCACTCCATGACGATCGCTTCTAGTTAAAGTAGTCTTCCGAGAAAGCGATATCGGTTCCTTCTTCACCTAAACAAGAAGAAATAAACAAAATGAGTCTTTCATAGGATTTCTATTTTTGAAGATTCTAAATCTATCTTAAATTCGCGGTAAAATCGGATTTGAGAAATTTCCAACTTAAAATGGCCATAACTTGTTTATTTTAACTCGAAATTTCGCATATTATATACCATTTTCTATCTACTCGAAAAGATCTATCTATTTCTAAAACTATTTTCATCAAACTAAGTCATTTTTGTTCCGAAATAGTGGTAATCAAATTCACCACGAATTTTCACAAAACTTGTATTCCTTCTTTTAACAAAAACTCATATCAAAGAGATATATTATAATAATTTGTAAAATCTTTGAAATGCATTTACATATATTTATTGACTCATATCAAATGTATGAAATTAATGAAGTTGGCTCAAACCATGAATTTTTGGTAAAAGTTAAGTCTTCTAAAGAAAAAATAAAACTTTTGAAAATTCCTCTTATTTTGCTAGAGAATATCTCAAGTTATTTTAAATGAGTATTTTTCTTTTCCTTAGTCTTTTTAAATTTCCAAATAATGATTTTTATTTTCTAAGCTTAGTTTATAATACTTTTTGAAAGTAACAACAATTCTATATTTATAGAAATAATTTCCTTATTTCTTAAGATTATTCTATTTTTATGAAAGGAATTTCTTGGTGTTTGTCAAACTAATATTGATGAAAAAGTGAAGTTTAGTAAAACTTTTGTTTACTCAAGAATTTCTTTCCATGTTATGTATGTATTGCAAAAATTCCTATGAACTCCTCTAGATTTCTTCGAAAAGTTTATTAAGATAAAATCCTAAGTTTCTATGAAAAATTACTTCCTACTTTTATTTTTAGAGAAGAATTTCTATTTTAAGAAAACTTTTCCCCATTTATCTTATTGAGACAAAATCAATATGTTCATGCATGATTATGAATATGAATCATAAAATTATGAAAACATAAGAAAGACATAATAATCAAAGAAATAAGCTAGTAAATAATATATCAAGTATTGGAACCTTAGCTTCATCAAGGTATCACGGGACTAAGATTAGACTAGTCCCAAAAGAAAAACAAAGAAATCATTTTGACTTGATGAGGACAAGTCTAAGACTGGAAAGACTAGTCTTAAAACAACATGAAAGTAAATAAATTGTAAGGAAAGTAAATAAATTGCAAAACAAAGGAGCTTGTATGCTCTAAAAGATTTATATAGCTATATAGATATATTTAGTTAATATATATTATATATATATGAAAGCAACATAAAAGAAATTAGATTCATGAACAAAAACAAAGTATGACCTTATTGTTGCTTTCTTTAACCTTCATGGTTTAGAAAACACACCATAAGCTTATATTAAGTAAACGAACATAAAAGAAACTCTAAAAAAGAATTACCTATCAAGACTAATTTTGAGAGAACTTTGAGAGAGAACTCTTGTAGAATTTTGATAGAGTAATTTTAGTATATGAAAGGTGTGAAGGAAGTGGAAGGAAGTGGGGGTATTTATAGGAAAATATGAAAGTAAAATTGTATTAATTAAATAAATGGAAATTGAAACAAATTGAGAAGGGGGAGGACATGGCCGGCACAAATTGAGTGTAAGAGAGGGATAGAAATTTATTTTTTTGTATTTTGATTAATGAAAAGTAAGATATGAAAGATGTGAAATTGTATTGAAAATGAAAATTGTAAGAAAATAAAGGTATGATTTGTAAGAGTAGGTTGTAAGAAAAAGTGGAGATAGATAAATAGTGTAGAATAGTAATAAATAGTATAATGTAAGGTAGACATGACAATTTAAGTACCAGTAGTAAGAAAATATGCGTATAATTGCGATATATGATATTTTTAGTTACCGAAAAATTACAAAACTGATATTTTTGAAAACCTTATATTTGTACGAGTCTAACGGTATATTCGGAATATTTTTACTAATCTGAGCCCCAGGACACGCTTTTCGAAAACTGTGTTTAATCGCGCTCAAAACAAAACGCAATTTAACTAATATGATATTTTTAAGCTTTTTCAGGTTATTACGAACTATTCTACATATTAATCTCTTACTGACTTTCTTAGGGTTGCTTATACGGGATTACTGGACTTGAACGGTTACGTCTAACTAGGGTTTTGTTGACTTTAGGATTTCCGGTTAACCTTCTAATTAGGGTTTAAGCTTAATTAATCACAAAACTTTGGGGGTTTACAATACTTGAAATATTTTCCAATTAGCAAAAATGTTTTAAATTTCATTTCACGAACATTTATTGCTTTAACACACTAAGTCAACTCAAATTCCATTGAGCCTGCTCCACTAATTCTCAATATTTACATCTCAATATCATTTGTAATAAATTATTGAGAGATATATACATGTTTTTTAAAGGCAAACACTCCCAAATCAATCACACTTTATTTTTCACCTCAAATCTCCTAACCATCACATTTCTCTCTCTAAACCCAAAAACTAAATCTCTCTTTCTCTCTCTAAGATTTTTCACTATACAGGAAAAATCAACACTTAAATTTGGTTCCAATAAGTTCTTGAACATTTATATTTACAAGAAGGCACAAAGTTTTTCTTCAATTCCCCATAAAAAAGTGCATGTCGAGAGTTTGAATTAGACTCCTTGTGTCTTCTTTAACTTCTACTAAACCACTTACCACCACAACACCTCCCACTATTAAGTAGTGGGCATTTGATTCTATGTTTGTGTTATGTAGGTATGTGATGAGTGGCAAATGTGTAGTAGCTCTATAGTAGTTGTGTGTTTTATTAGAGTTGAAGATATGTATTATAGGGTGCAAGTGACTAGAGCTTTTGCTTTTACTTTTCTAAGTTTTAGAAGTTTTCCGATATTTTTTTTTCTCCATTTAATTACTTTTTTAATACATATAATTGACATGTATCGTATAAATCAGGTAAATTAATCATTTGAGCTAATTTCATGCCACCATGTAGAACATGTTAATAGAAAAATTAATGGTTTTAATAAAAATCCGTTTTTGTAAGTTTTATTGAATGTTATGAATTTAAATTAGAAAAAAATAAAATAAATTTTAGGACTCAAATAAAATATTAGAAACGTATTTATCTAGTATTTGTCATATTTCTACTCAGCTATGGGTGTCACAAATATTTGTCCATAGGGGTGGGAAAAAATACCGACCAAACTGAGAAACCGAACCGAAACCGAAAAATCAATCAAAAAAATATGGTTAACCAGTCCATCAGTTTCGGTTTAGGTTCACGGTTTTAATTTTTTTCGGTTTTTGGTTTCAGTTTATAATCATGAAAAACCGATGGTTCACGATTAACTGATATTTATAAATATATAATATTAAATATAATTAATTTTTCTAAAAAAATAATTTATCCATCCTAGTTACGATAAGCCAATGAAAATTGGAGAATACAAAGAATGAACTCCTTTCAAAGTTCACTCAAGGTTGAAAGCTTTTATATTTGCCTCTTTAATCTACTTTTCATGGTTAGAAGCTCCTGTATTTGCTTTTATCTTCAGAGCACTTTTAGAAACAGTGGGATCCCATGATGCTTTTTAAATATAAAAGCCAAGTTGATCTCTTTTTTCTTTGTGAGCACATTTGGGATGAGAACTGTTAATTGTCTACGGTAAATCAAACACAATGAGTCTAATTCTTAACAGCTAAAATAGATGCTCATTGATTATTTCAAATGAGCTTTCATGACAGCATTGGCCTAAGCATTTTTCAAATAAGCCAAGTTGATTCTTTCTTATGTTCACACGTTTCGAAAGAGTCGTCCCAAAATTCTATGAAACACAGATATAGTTTTATTCATGCAATATTAGAACCTGTAACTACAAATATATAATATTATAACGGTTTTTATTTTAGTTTGTATCCGTGAAAAATCAATGGTTAACGATTAACCAATATCCATAAATATATAATATTATATATAATTCATCATACTAAATGATTAAAAATCGAAAACCGAAAATATTAACCGAAAAAAATAGTTAACCGTTAAGTCAATTAACTGTTAATAATGAATCGATTTAGGTTTGATATTTCAAAAAACGATTATAATGATTAGGTTCAAAAAATAAGATCATGGACTGGTTAATCGGTTTATGCCGCCCTATTTGTCCATTACTTTTGAGCTACAATAAAACAGTAATTTTATCTATGTATTTCTCTCTCTATAATATACACCGCGAAGATATATGATATCCAACACATCTCCAGTAAATGCTTCGGACTCAATAGTCCATCATGTGATGCCGCTACTTCACGATCTTTGTTGGCAGGAGTACAGGCTATGTCTTTTCTATCAAGTCCACTTTCCAACACCACCTCAGAGATCAAGAACCGGCTTCTCCAACTCAAAAACCTCGACAACTCCCTGAATCTCCTCAAGCATGTCCATGGTGCTTTGTTTCGTCGCGGCCTCCAACAAGACAATTTCCTCATAAAGCTTCTCTTACGGTGTGCCTTGGCTCGCGGCAACACCCGATACTCTCAGCTTATTTTCCAACACACGAGGGAACCCGACCTTTGCTTATACAACACAATGATCCTTGGTTTAGTTTCTAATGACTGTTTCAAGGATGCTACATCCATGTATTGTTCCATGAGAAATCGTGGGCTTTTACCGAATAATTTCACTTTGCCTTTTGTGTTCAAGGCTTGCGCGAGGCTTGCCGATTTAAGACTTGGTGCGAACACGCATGGTGTTGTGATTAAGCTGGGTTTTGATGATGATGTGTTCGTGAAGACTGGCTTGGTTTGTGTGTATGGGAAATGCAGGTATTTGGAGGATGCGAATAAGGTGTTTGATGATATTCCCAATAAGAGTGTTGTTTCATGGACAGCGATTATTAGTGCGCATATTGATTTCGGGAGGTATAGAGAAGCTGTTGACTTGTTTAGAAGGTTCTTGGAGAGAGGTTTGAGGCCAGATAGTTTTAGCCTTGTCCAGGCTTTGTCAGCGTGTGCTCATTTAGGGGATACGAATAGTGGGGAGTGGATATATAGATATATAACAGAGATAGGAATGGGAAAAAATGTGTTTGTTGCTGCAGCTTTAGTGGACATGTATGCCAAGTGCGGAAACATGGTCAAAGCGCAGAGTATATTCAATTCCGTACCTGAAAGGGATGTAACGTTGTGGAATAGCATGATTCAGGGCTATGTGTCCAATGGATATCCCAAGGAAGCTTTGGAAATCTTTTATCAGATGCAGGGAGAGAATGTGCGACCCGATTGTTATGCAGTGGTTGCAGTTCTTAATGCTTGTGCCAGGTTAGGAGCGCTGGATTTAGGCGAATGGGCTAGAAGTCTGATAGATGAAAATGAGTTCTTTGGTAACCCTATATTAGGCACGGCATTGATTGACATGTACACAAAATGTGGGAGAATGTCTCAAGCTTGGGAAGTTTTCAAAGCGATGAAGCAAAAAGATCGTGTGGTATGGAATTCTGCCATATGCGGTCTTGCTATGAATGGACATGTCAAAGTTGTATTTGGACTGTTTTCCCAAATGGAAAAACAAGGACTTTGGCCCAATGGGAACACATTCATGGGCTTGCTTTCTGCATGTGCACATGCTGGTCTGGTTGACGAAGGCCGGCAGTATTTCAATTCAATGGAACAGGTTTTCTCTTTGATTCCTACTATAGAGCATTATGGATGTGTAGTGGATCTTCTTGGTCGTGCTGGTTTACTAGATGAGGCACATAGCTTGATAAGGGGTATGCCAATGAAGGCAAATACTGTTATATGGGGCTCTCTGCTCAATGGTTGTAGACTTCATCGAAATATCTCGTTGGCAGAGGAAGTTTTGAAAAACCTAATTCGGTTGGAACCTTGGAACTCAGGATATTATGTTCTTTTGTCGAACATTTATTCAGCAAGTCAAAGATGGGATGATGCAGCTGAAGTTAGGTCAAGAATTATTGGTGGAGGGATGCAAAAGCTACCTGGGTATAGTTGGATTGAAGTGGATGGTAGCATTCATGAATTCCTGGTTGGAGACACGTCTCATCCCTTGTCAAATGAAATATATGCAAAACTTGATGAGCTGGTGAAGGAAATGAAAAGAGTTGGTTATGTTCCAACAACAGAATTTGTTTTATTTAACATAGAAGAGGAAGAGAAGGAACAGTTCCTCAATTGGCACAGTGAGAAACTTGCTGTTGCCTTTGGTCTAATTGCTACAACTCCTGAAAAAGTCATTCGCGTTGTGAAAAACCTCCGTGTGTGTGGTGATTGTCATGAGGCCATAAAGCTGATCTCTAAGTTTACTGACAGAGAGATAGTTGTGAGGGATAACAATCGATTTCATTATTTTGTTGGTGGTTCATGTTCTTGTAGGGACTATTGGTGAAGAAACTAACTTGTATAGCAAATAAACCTCTCCTTGCAGTTCCTTTTGTTGGGTGAAAGCAGTTGGGTGGAAGCTGCCACAAGTTTGACCTCATGATACCATTTAAGGTTGGGTGAAAGCATTGCTCTCCAAAAGAAAGATATAATGGAAATAACACATACGTGTCCAGGTGACTAGTAGGTAAATATTAATGTTTTTTAAACAAAGGGTAGCAATAATATATAATTTTTAAATAACCATATAAATGTCATAAAATTATCGGTACCATCATTCAAGCTTTTGTTGCTGTTTGAAGCTATTGTATAGGTTCCAAGTGAAAAGACTCGTTGAAACACTCAAATTCATTCAGCACGAAACCATATACTTATATCATGATAACCCTTCACTCTTTCTTTTATTGGCTGTTAAGCATCTATCTTATGGTTGGGAGCATAAAAAAGCTTGGTTGTCCGGGCCTGGCTATGAAGCATTGTAGGAGTTACTTGTCGGATGCTTAGCTGCTGTGGGAGTTCAAATACTATCATATGCAAGAGCGAATCCCAATTTTATACTGGAAGTGAAATAGGACACATGACTCTGCAACACAACATGGCAAATCTACATTAACCAGTAAAAATGCCACGATTGTTTTCTGAAGAGTAAACACAAATAGTGGTATCTTATCCTGAATTTATTATGTATAATGTTGGCTATTTATCTGTAATTATGGGGTTCTACATGGTTTCCTTGTTATTGGGAGAGTTCTTTCCTCCGCTCTTTATGGGATTTCGTGATTTTGCTCTGACTTATACCTGGCTCTCCCACGTGTTACTTAAATTTCCATATGCAGTGTTGTTTTACTTATGGCATCTTTCTTATCCTTTTCATGCACACGTACTGTATAAAATTAATTAACATCAGAGGATCTACTTTAAAGCAGCTAACCTTTGTGGTTTCTTTTTCCATTTGTGCCTGCACCATTTGCTCCTTCTCTATATGCTCTTGATATAGGGCTGGAGACGATACGATGTAAGCCCATTTATTTAAAGGAGTTAAAGCTTAAATTGAGGTTTAGACTCGTGAGTAACTAGTTGATAGGCTTATTAGCCATCTTGTGAAGTTACGTTTATAATATATTATATTTTAAAATATATTAATTGAAAAACCTAATTTCTACTTAATATATATATATATATATATATTTGCAGTCTTATTATTTTGAAATTCAAGAAAATTTAAGGTATGGAAGACCTAAATGCAAAACAAGTTAAGCCCGAACTTAAAATAAAGCTCATTTATCTAAATGGGATGAATACGAGCTTGAAATTCAAGCCACTAAAAATCTTGTTCAACTCAAGCTCAATTTGAATGAGTCAAACTCGAGATCGAAAAAAAGGTTGTTTATCTAAATAAGTCGAGTTCAAGTTTGAATATTAGACTCAATAAAATGTTTAACTAGAGCTCAAACTCGATAATTTTTAAGTAGGCTAAACCTAAATCTTAAAAAATTTGACTTGGCTCATTTGTAGCACCATCTAACCATCGAGATATACATTATGCATCCCTAAGCAACTCTCTTTTAAGTGTCTACTTCTCTCCCCTCCTCTCTCACGCCACAGCATTCAAAAATCTTGTATGGTAATTGAAGGGTTAATTTAAATCACAGAGTTCGGTGTGTGACATTTTTAGCACTTCCACAATTTAATAGTCATTGATATGAGGGTGTAACATTTTTAGTCATCTGAATCAGCCCCCCACGACCTCAAAAGGAGAAAAAAAATTAAGAAATGTTATCTGTTTATTTTCGATTTGATTATTAGAGCCTTATACAATGGATGCTCCCCTCTTCCTTCTGGTCTGGGAATGATCATAGTTCCTGAGAATTATTATTCATACTCAACGTGTTGAGAAGCTGTATTTCGAAACATCTTGCATATAGGCGTGAGCAAAAGAAACACTTGGCCGTAGTAGAGGTTCCTAATTTCGTAATATATTCGTTATCGGGTGTATACGATATCAAAGAAATATATAAAGGTACCATGATTTCATGAAGAAATTTTTTCGAGAAAATTGCTCGTCATAAAAACAAAAAAATAAAAATAAAAATAATTTGCAATATATGACAGCAATGTTGCATCTCTACGGTCCCCCCACCCAAAAACCAGGACAATATTAATCTTTTTTTAAGGTGAAACAGCATAAATAAGCTGTATTTATCTGCATATCTTATAAGCTCTTTTAGACCTGTTTGGATTGTCAGTTTTTTATCTATATCGGTTTAGTATTGGTATCGATTCGTTTTAGTCAGTTTATGAGTAAAAATGTTAGTTTTTCATCGGTATCATATCTGTATCGATTCAGTTTGAAAACGACATCAAAATAACATCAAAACGACAATCCAAAAAGACCCTTAGTTAGCAAGTTGCTCCTTTAATATTGAAGTAGGACATAACCGAGTGTTTACATGTTCTTATGTAAGGTAGGTTAGAGTTCCAAACTCAGATCCTTCAACCCATGCCTCTTCTCCTTTTCCTTTTATTTAAGTGAAAAGGAAACAAATGAAACAGACTGCTCAACTAGATCTGAGAAGACAATGCACTTATGACATAACAGCTTCAGCAAGGTAACATATCCATTTAGCTAAGAGGTTGACTTCATGAGACAACTAATCCCGACCGAAAGCTTATGCGAACACAGAGGCTACGGGCTACGGTATTTCTCAAAATGTATTTGAGATGATAGGATATTCAATTTTTTTTTTCTTTTATTATTTAAACGGCTGCTTCATACATTTTTCTAATTTTTGTTGTTTAGCTATGCCTACAGAAGGAATAAGAAGAAATAGTAAGGCAGAAGGAAAATTGAATTTTTAAGGCATTTTTTTATTAGAAAAAAAATGGAAAAAAATTGGATTTATGAGGAAGAATCTTTTCTTCATATTATAACACCAGATTTGAATACCTTTAAATAGAAGAAAAGGGAGAGGAAGTAGAAAGAAGTTTAAATTCCCCTTCTATCTTTCTCATTTTATTTTATTTTCACTTTCCTATTTTTTTGGCCATATTAGTAAATTTAGAGAGTTAATGTTGCATTTAGTACTTGAAATTTAATTAAATGTTCCTTAACCACCCAAACTTTGAATTGATCAATTTTATACTTAATCAATCAAACTCTATGTGCATGCTAACAGTACCCAAACTAGATATATTAATCTTTTAGCAAATGTAGAGTATCCATCCAAAACTAGGTTGAGATGTATACATGGCAATCTAAAAACATTAAGAACATTTTCTAAAATCCTCCATTAAAATTGTGAAAACTAACTGAAATTGAAAAAAAAAAAAAAAAGCAATAAACCATAAGCGTTGACCCTAATTACCCCAAATAAAAATGAGAAAACATTTTGCTCAAAATAAGTGGATAGAAAAAAGAAACTCAAATCGATGCCATCTAAAAATCTAGTTGAAGAATTGCAAAAGCTCTACATTGAAAAGTCTTAGATAAAATGCGAATGAGTCATTACAATATGGTATAGAGCCAAAGCCAAAGCAAAGTTCAACCTTCAAACTTGAGTCTATTCTTTTCTTTTCTTGGTTCTCCCCGATAGATAAGAGGCTGATGTTACATGTGGTACCTATTTGATTTTTTTCGATTCTTTTCTTGGTTCTTCCTAACTAACAAGTAGCCAATGTTATTAGTAGCTACCTATATGAGTTGTGTTCTTTTGAAAAAAAACAAAAAAAAAAAAACTTTTATTGTATCTTATTGAAAATGATCCTTTAACCTTTTTTGGATGCAATACCCTCTTCTAGTGCACCTTTTTCGAATGCAATTCCAAGTGCAAAGTAGGGCTGCTCCTATGAGATTTATCACAAAATCTATAGAGCACTCACAAACAATCAGACACGTACATGGCCTATTAACGCAAAAACTACAATGAATATCATAAATTTGTGGAGTATAATGCGATTAATGAGAATTTTAACTTACAACAAAATTTCCTTATCCATTCCGTGCCCACTCACCCGTAGTTTAAGGCATGAGATTTTGAACTTTTGAAGTCACCCTGTGAAAAATCCCTCCTCTTAATGAAAGGACATCCATATAAGTTCCATAAAGTGATTTTAACGGAAAGTAACACATTCAAAGCGTCAAAATGTCAACCAATTTGATTTTTACTAAAATGGCCAAGTTTGATGGATTGGTGCTATGGACTTTTGGGCTTTCATGGTTATTCAACAAAAATCCTTTGTTTTTTTAATTATAAGACATCTATATAAGTTCTATTGCACGAGCCAAGTCTGGGCAGGTAGAGATTGCTCTTGCAAACATCAAAAGATAGGTCAGAGAGATGTCGAGGGTTACCCAACACGGTCACTCCGACACTCAAGTCAGTCTGTGGGTGAAGATAATGATAATGCAAACAGAATGTCAGATGTGTTGTTTTTCTTTCTGTATTCTATGTTAATTTTCCTGTTCACTCTCAAGTTTTCTTGTCCCCTTACTTAGAAGGCAAGAAGAATTTATACGGTTTTAGCATCGTACCAAGATACCTAGTATAAGGCTTTATACTAGTACGGAAGTGTACCAGGATAGGAGTGCTTGGTGTCGTGGAATGTGGCCGAGCTATTGGTGTCCCCCAACCACGAGATGTGGTTAGGTCGTGAGATGAGGAGAAGAGGTCGAGCTGGGTCGAAGGCAAGCTGATTGACCAACAACCTGATGAGCTCGAAGAGATGTTCCAAAGCATGGGCTCAAGGTCGAGTCCCACACCATCTTATATAGCTGAGGCGTTATGTTCTCCGAGATGAACTAGACCTTCTTTCTTCCATGGGTTGGTGGTGGCAAAGATTACTGGGCCCCAAAAGATCGAGTCAGCCTAGGGTATATTTTACCATCAACATTTGTCCCCGCACTCTCGATGTGAGAGTAGAGAGAGTGTATACCAGTGAGGTCGTTTTCTTCAGGGAGTTCAAGTTGGTGCAAGCTGAGCTTTCCATTTAAGTCGCATCTGCTCTTAGTTATGCGTTTTTAGAAGAACCGTTGGGTTTCCTGGTGGAGAGTCATACCTAACACGCTTCGTAATTTCCGAGGTGTTGTTATTTTTGAGGAGATAGATGGATTTGAAAGGTCCTGACAATGATTACGTCTGGCACTGATAGTCGCGGTGATTAGTCATGTTGTTAGGGCCCTAAAGCCTACCCACGGGTCTCAAGGGGGCTGGGCCTTTTCACTTTCCTTATTCATCTATAAGTACCCCTTTTTACAAGGATTTATCGGTACCATTTTCTTCTTTTCGTTCCATAAAAAGATTTCCCGAACTTTTCTTTCACCCTTCGTTCATAGCCATTTTTCAAGCTTTGTTGAATCTCCGGTGCCCAATCTTTCTTGCTCGACTTGACTGGTAGGATTCAGCGGTTTGCCCACGAGGTAAGGAGAGAAGAGGGAGATACTCCATCAAGGTCCGATGGTTCTGAGTCAAGAGTTAGGCATAGGTCAAAGAGTGGGGGCTCTGCTTCCGTTAGTGGTCGCGAGGAGGGATCAATTAGGTCTCTGAGGTCGTTTTCAAGGTATCGTAAGACTTGAGTCCTACGTTGAGCATTTTAGGATGATCTGGGATTGTGTGAGCGCTCCCTGTGAGAAGCTCTGGCCCTGCGGGAATCCGTAACACCCTCATGAGGGCATACAGCTGGCTGCACTTCTCGTCCGAGTGATGATTGGGTTGAAGAGATGCTTTTGTGTGGGCTAAAGGTGCTTTCTTCCAAGTGTAGATCCTTCAACCCCTCTAACTCTGTTATCCTGGCCTACAAGAGAGCATCTGACCGCTCATTTTCCATGTTCAGGTGTACTAAGTGCCTACACAAATGGTCCAGTTCCAAAATGCGGCCCTCGTTGATGGGGCCAACATTTGTGATAATAGTTGGGTCGTGATGCGACACCTCAGAGGCTCCACTATCAATGGTGTGGGAGACAGGTGGCAAAGGAGCAAAATCACCTTGGTTCCTGCTCCATTGGGGCCTAGGCATTATGAGAGGATAGTTTTATCACCCAAGGTTCCAAGATGATTCCTTAGGAAGAAGTGGATAGGAGGTGACAAGAAAGTGTTTATAGGTGTTTAATGGTTGTCTTTCCCACAAACAATGCCAAAAAATGTTGCATGAGCCAAGTTTGGGCCGATAGAGATTACTCTTGCAAATATCAAAAGATAGGTCAGAGGGATGCCGGGGGTTGCCCAGCGCGGTCACTCTGACGCTCGAGTCAGTCTGTGGGTGAAGAAAGTGGTGGTGCAAATAGAATGTCAGGTGTGTTGTTTTTCTATCTATATTCTATGTTATTTTTCATGTTCACTCTCTGTTTTTTGTGTCCCCTTGCCCACAAGGCAAGAGGGATTTATAGGGTTTTAGCATCGTACTAGGATACCTAGTACAAGGCTTTGTACTAGGTACAGAAGTGTACTGGATAGGAGGGCTTGGAGTCATGGAGTGAAGCCGAGCTGTTGGTGTCCCATCGGCCACGAGATGTGGCTAGGTCGTGAGATGAGGAGAAGAGATCGGGCTGGGTCAAAGGTGAGCTCATCGACCAATGACCTGATGAACTCGAAGAGATGTTCTAAGGCGTGGGCTCGATGTCTATTTCCACACTAGCTCGTATAGCTTAGGCGTTATGTTCTCCAACATGAACTTGGCTCTTTCTTCCATGGGTTGTTGGTGGCGAAGATTACTAGGCCCCAAAAGATCAAGTGGGCCTAGGGTTATATTTTACTGTCAACAAGTTCCATAAAGTGCTTTGAGTAGAAATCTGCACATCCTAAGTGTCAAAAAGTCCATCAATCCAATAATTGCTAAAAATTGGTAAAATTCAGTGGATCGTAGATTTTGAGCTTCCTTGGGTCACCTAGTGAAGATCCCTTTTTCTCATCAGGGGATATCCATACAAGTGCCATGAAATGATTTTTGCAAAAAATTTCACATACTAGGCCTTAAAAAGTTTATCAATCCAATTACATCAAAAAATGGCTGCTTTCGATGGATTCTAGGCCATAGATTTTGAGATTTCCAAGGTCATCTTGTGAAAACCCCCTTTTTTTTAATGAGATGACATCTATACAAGTACTATAAGGTGATTTTAGTAGAAAGTTATGTATCCTTGGCCACAAAAAGTCCACCAATCAAATTATTTAAAGAAATGGTTGATTTTGATAAACTATAAGCCATTGATTTTGAGGTTTCGGGAATTGTATAACTAATTTCCTCATCAAAAGACATGTTGAACATGCAAATTCAACAATCTCCCCCTTTTTGGTGAGAACAATCATGCACAAATTAACTCCCTCTCAATTTAACACTCCCTCTTACTTAAGTATCCAGGCTTTAAAGAAGTTTTAGCAAATAGGATAAAAAATTTTGATGCTTAACTCAAAGGAAAACTCAAGTTACACTTAGTTACAAAACACAAACACATATACTCATACAAGCATGTTAATTGTGCATAACATTTCTCTTCCTTATGAATTCGTCAAAAAGGTAATTATAAACTCTATTTCAAAAAAACATAATCAAAAGAATCATGGGATTGGGCTAACCTATTACATCTAATGAATAACACGTAGGGGATTTTAAAAATTAACAGGCCTTAATTAAAAAAAATATAATCTTTTATATATATTTATACATACTTAAAATAAGAAAGAATATTATAAAAATGGTCAAAATTACTTGGAATTCACTAAGATTCTAAAAACCTAAAATATTTATAATTAGTCAAAAATAAATAAATAAATTCATGTAAAAATAGAAAAATAAAAATTTAGTAAGAATTGTGGAGAATATTAAGAATAACTAAAATACAAAAATGATTAAAAGCATACAAATAATATGTTAAAATATGAAAAATCCAAAACATAAGAAAAATAATTTTTACAATTTTTATGATTGCCCTGCCGTTGTCTATGTATCCACTCTGCTGAAATTAAACCCTCATAATTTGTTTTATTTTTATAAAAATTTAGTGAGTTGAATAGATTTTAATCTCCAAAAGAAAATGCCAATTTACATTATTTATCCAATTAATATTTACTAATGAAAGATCCTGGACACCTAAATTCAAAGGTCAAATTAAAAAAAAAAATCTACCTAACTTTACTTTTATTTATTTATTTTAAAAAATAATAATTTAAAAACTTTTATTTATGAGGGCCAATCTATATGAGAAGACAGTGTTTATTCAATGCAAACATTAAATATGCCTAGACAGTGAGAAGGTGCAATTTTTAATTGAAAGTAATATGAACCACATAAAGAATATGATTTTAGTAAAAAATTAAATTTCATAGGAAGAACTAATGCAAGTGTAATTTTTATGGATGTAATTTATTATTCGTGTGATTATTCATTAGAATAGAGCCATTAAGCACACGATCACATACGAAATTTCCAATATGGAATATTGACCTGCAGTACAAATCCAATTAGAAATCAACAATTATCCTAAACTATGGAATCACATTAACGATACCACTTAGTCTACTGACATGTTTGAACTTTTCAATTTTTTAAAGATTTAATTATGAATTCGATTTTAAGCAAATTATTACTTTGACCAAATCAAATAGGACAAAACAACAACAACAAAAAATAATAATAATAATAACGCAGTTTTGATATAAAATGCATAAGCACATGCTGGACAGAATTTTTGTAAAAAAATGCAATCTACCTGATGAGACCAGATCCAATTTTCATTGGCCAAAAAAAAAGAAAAAATGCAAGACATGATTCATGGGAAGACAACAAACAAGTATGACAGATTCGCTGTTAACAAATGTATTTCATGCAATCTGACAATTTCATAATCATATAACAGTATAAAACAATAACTCTAACCACATTCATAAGTTCTATAGTGCTATTATGATCTGTTAGACAACAATTTACGCGTTGGTCAAAAATTAAAATCACAAATCTGCGGTCAACACCTCAAAGTAGAGAGAGGACAATTATTAGGTTAAGTGGCGTATGACGATTGACGATTAGACTTGTGATTAGTATAATTTGTGTTGGGATAAAAAATATTTTAACTTCATATATTTTATCATAGGTTAGTTTATTTTCTCAGGTGAAAAAAACAAAAAAAAAAATGCTACATCAGTATATTTGTCTTTTAAATACGACTTGACCTAATACTCCTCTATCTTAGTGACTCTACAAAAGAAGGGTCAAACTTCATTACTAATAGTTTTATTAGTTTTAACTAATCTTTTAATAATAACAATAAGAGTAAACACAAAAGAGCATAAAGTGGGTATGAGACATGACAACCCACCTAAACCAAAATACCAAATTAGGAACTCCATGGATCAAAAAAGGCAATCTGTTCATGCATGAGCTCAAGTAGCGGAGAATTCGGTCTTCTCCTTCACTTCACAGGCATGCATGACCTGATAAGGAAGGGGGATTATTATTTCCAGCACTTTCACCGGTTGCTCAAGAACGGACTGTGGTTCGAGTATACGAGTCCGGTTAGAGGTTTCAAGGAGCGGTCTGCGATGGGTGGTGATGCGTCTTCCGAAGGTGGTCTTTGGTTCTGCTTTGCTGAATTCGGCTTGATGGAGATGGGTTTTGTGTGACAATGGAAATCGGCAACGGAGACGGATGTGGCTGCGACGTATGTTGAAATGCAGCGGTTTGGTATGGCGGTTGAATGGTATTGTTTGAGAATGGAGGAGTTCCGCTGTTCGGAGATGTCTAGGGTAGAGGTGCTGCAATGCGTGGTGGTCTAGTTTGGTGAAGTAGATGGTTATTGAGAGGAAGTGGTTTTGAGGAGAGTCATGTGAGAGAAGATGAAAGTTCTTGTGTAGTTCTTCTTCCTGTTCCTGGCCACATTTTTTAAAATTCATCTTTTCCGATTATTCTCAAGGGTTGTTACCGAATCTCGAAAAGGGATTTGGATTAATCGTTAGTGATGAAGTTGAATTGATCTTGCGATAATCCAATGGGTTCGTTCCATAAATGTCCTTAACTCATTTTTTTTCCTTTTGTCATATTTTTATGTAAATCTCATGCCTCATGATATTTTTTAATGAATGTTAGTAAGATTTAAATAAGAATACAATAAAATTGTTATAGGGTTTCTGGCAGAGGTCAAAGATGATGAAGATTATACAAGAAAGGAGAAACTTGAGCTAGGATTTCTAAAGGTAAAAGAAGTTGGTGTGGGGTGTACGAGGAAAAGTGATGAAATGAAGAAAGACAATGAACATGTTTCAGTAAACTATGAAGCGTCTAGTGAAATGGAAATGAATGGACTGAGTTCTGATGCAGAAGCGATGGGCCATGGACCTGGCCATTAAATAGAGATGGGGACTGTGTCATGGATCATGGTCCATTAATAATAATTAGCTTCTAATCTTTATCATTAGTAATAGTTGATTCTGGAATATATTGTGCAGCACCATGAACAAAAACTAAGTGCGGTAACATGAATCTTGGCCCACTAATAGTTTAATTAGGCCTAAACAAATAAACAATATTTGTAGGTAGTAGAAGTAATCATAGGATTCATTATGTAACTAATTGGTGAGCTAACATAGTGTTACACTTGCCACCACCTATTCCGTACTAGAACAGGAAGCTGTCGGATATATATACTACATCAGTGTAACAGAAAAATCAATGAATGAAAAATACAAAAAATTAGCTCCATTCCTCCCCATGTTGGAGCTTTTCCTTGCTGCATTCGACTTGGATTGTTTAATGTTTTCCTAATCCCTTACTGCATTCGGCTTAGATTACCTGTTGTTTAGCTAAACTTTGTTGTTTAATTGCTTTTGTGCTACAATTAGTATCAAAGCTTGCAATTGTGAGGGCTAGTTTTCAAAAAATCATATTGTTAAGCTACATTTATGGTCCGATCTTCAGCAAGGAAACCCTACTTCTAAAAGCTTTCAACCACATAAAAGACTTCTTACTCGCCTTTTTCAAAACAAAACCATGTATCTCTTGCCTCTGTTCTCTCAGCTTTTCTAAGGCTTTTATCTTTTGTCAAATTATTTATTTTTAGCAAAAGAAAACTAGTAGATCTAAAAGAGTTAGGGGATCTATAATATCTATTCTACAATTTTTAAAAAACCTATATCACTAACATTCTGTTTTACTATGTTTGCAAGGAAAGGGAAAGAAGAACAAGATTCCGAACTTCTGGACTTTGAGTCTCCAGTTGACTTCTAACACTTGCTATCTTAAGGGGTAAAAGCTTGTCCTCTTTGTTGCTTTCTTATTTATATTTATATGCCTACCCAAACATAGGCAGTTATAAATGTTGGCCTTGTTTTCCAACAAGGATTGTATTATGAAAGTTTTACAGCTGTAACTTTCTATTACTTCTAACTTGTACTATTCCTACTCTAAATGCTAGTCTATGTTTAACTAACATAGTTAGTTAAGTATTGAGGCTTTCTTCGATGTCTTTTGTTAGTATTCATAACATGTTTCTCCGATGTTAAAAAAATCACATTGTCGTCGAGGTGGTAGTTAGGATAATCCTGCTTGAAATCTGAGAGATATATCCATAGTGCATACTCTATAAGAACAGATTCTCATTGGACTAAAAGTTGGGGTACATTAACTCCTTGTCACACCAAAATCCTTGTGTCAAAAATAGCTAATGGCTTCAAAGTAGGATGATTTTCAGAAGAATCTTGAGGAAGTGTTACCATCTCAAAAGAGACTCCATAAGCCTTTTTCAACAACGAACCATGAAAGACAGGATGAATTTTGGAATATTCCAGTAGATCCAAAAGATATGCCACATTCTCAACCTTCCTCACTATTTCAAAAGACCCAAAATAACGTTGCGTTAGCTTGTAAGAAAGCCTAGTGGCTAAAGAAGTTTGCCTATATGGTTGCAACTTCACGTACATGAAATCCCCAACTTCATAAGATTTATCCACTTTGTGATTGTCAACTAAATGCTTCATACGAAGCTGAGCTTAATCTAAATTAGCTGTCAAAGTTTTCTAAATAGCAACTCTAAACATAAGTTCATGATCAACAGCTTCTAAAAAAGACCGACCTTGCACATAATGGGGAATCTTAGGAGGAACTCTGCCATATAATGCTTGAAAAGGTATCATGTTGGCACTTGTGTGATAACTTGTATTAAAACAATACTCAGCCCATGGAAAAAACTTAGGCCATAAAGTAGGAGAATCCATGACATATGCTCTTAAGTATTGTTCCAAGCATCGATTCATCACCTCAATTTGTCCATTAGATCGAGGGTGATAAGCCGAACTCATCTTCAGTATTGTCCCACTCAATCCGAATAGTTCATTCCAAAAGCTACTCATAAACACCTTGTCCCTATCAGGAACAATGGATTTAGGAAATCCATACAATTTAATCGCAATATCTACAAACAATGAAGATAGTGATGTAGTTGAGTAAGATGTTATAAGAGGACCAACATGACAATACTTGGTTAAACGATCAACGATCACTAGAATAACCAAATAACCCTTAGATAAGGGAAGCCCAGTAATGGAATCCATAGACAAATCCTCAAAAACTTGTTGAGGAATAGGTAAAGGCTGAAGTAAGCCTGCCAGACTCATTATTAAGTATTTGATATGTTGACAAACGTGGCAGCGCTTCACAAAGTCATCCATATCCTCCAAGAAAAGCAAACTATTTTTAATTTAGAGTGGCTACTGCAAAGAGACTCCCTGCTTACAATCACTCATCCATTTCTTCCATTCCTTATTATCTTGAAACTCGATTTTAAGTAGTGTAACAAAGTCAAAAGATAGTAAGTATCTTGAGTCTCCTCAGAAAAACTCCGAGATAAGGCATCAGTAACCTTATTATCAGTTCCGGGCTTATACATAACCTCATAATCGTATCCCAACAATTTAACCAAGTATTGTTGTTGTTCTGGGGTTTGAATCACCTAAGTAGGTATATCTTTAAGACTCTTCTTATCTATCATAATAATGAAATGTCTCCCCAAAAGATAGTGTCTAAATTTTTAAAAAGCTTCAATAATGGCCACCATTTCTCTCACATAAGCTCCAGCTTTGCGAAGTCACAAAGGAAATTTTTTACTACAAAAGGTTAAAGGTTGTGCATTCTAATGTAGCATCAATCCCATTCCAGCTAGGTATCAAACTCTATAATAAATGTTTGGGAAAAATAAGGGAGAGCTAAAACTGAGGTAGGCATCAAACCATCCTTTAGTTGTAGAAAGGCAATAATAGAACTCTAATCCCAAAGAAAGGCATCTTTCTTTAATAAATTTATAAGGGGAGTTGCTATATTGGCATAATGATGAACAAAACGTCTATAATAGCCTGTAAGGCCCAAAAAACCCCTTAATTGTCTAGGAATGAAATAATTAGTTCGATTCTTCTTTTGATCCACCATATCCGAGAAGACGAATCGCTCATATCCTTTATTTTATTACATTTGATTATTGGAAACCCATAAAAATCTATAAAAATCATAAAACATAAAAAAAAAAACCTATATTTATATACTTCATAATCTATTGTGTAATTCTGGCATAGATTTTATCTGCATCAACAAATCACACAACATCATAGGGTTCATTATAATACCTAAGTTTTTCTTAACTTAAATATAGTGTGAACTATTAAATTTTCAGTGTATTATGGATAATTAATAATAGTTTCAAAGTAAGTTACATAAATATAAGACACTAAATATTAATAGAAAATTTATCTTTATGAGATTAAGAATCTAAACTCGGTCTTTAATTTATTTATCTTGAAATAATTAATGATTTGTTTATATATTAATTAATATCTATCAGATATCATAATTTGTTCGTCCTATATATATTAAAGTCTTTAATTTTAAGTATTTACACCCAAATTTCTTTCAAAGACTATCCAAAAAGGTCATAGAAAATCTGTTTACCGAAAATTTCTAGGCAAAGATAAACTTGACCCATTTTTCATAAAGTTTTTTGCACTAAATGTTGAAATGACACTTTCAAAATAAGTCTATCTTACTTTCTTTTACTTTCAAAAGAAGCAACTGATGTTTGAAAATTTACTCTAGCTGGACATCATTACCTACTATGTTAATACTTAATATAATTAGTACAAAATATCTTTTATCAAACACAAACTAGATAAACACAAATTTCTTTTACTGTCATTTTTTTATGAAACCCTCATTTTCGTTTCTACTTACATTTACAACTAAGACACATACCGTTTGTGCAAACCTTCGCTTTCAATATTAGAAAAATTTAGAAGAAATCGTATACAAATACTACTTTCAGTATTTTAAAGAAGCAAGTAAAGCAATGACATAGGAAAATGTCTATAAAACTAAAGCAAATTTTATTTTAAAGTCATAGTAAGTTCTTTTTGTTAAACACACTAGTATACTTACGTGTTTTATTGCTTAAGGATAAAACACCAAGTTTAATGGATGTAATAACTTGAGGAACTAAAACTAAAAATACATGTGTACTTATTTTATCAACTTGTTTATGCTTAAGAGTTATGGTATAACTGCTAGGAACTTATTAACAAGTATAACTTTATTTAAAAAACACAAACATAAATAGTTCATGAGATAAAACGGAGCAAAACTACACAAAACGTTATATTTAAACCTTTATTTAAAGGAAACAATGATAGATTTAAGTTTAATTAGTAAGTTTGTTAGATATAGTATGTTTGAAGTAGTTATGCTAAGTCTATCGTTAGATATGTTTTAATATAATGTAACAGTTGAAGAAAGGCTAGTTTGTAAAATATAATAAGCTAAGTTTGTTGTTTTGTGCATGATGAAAATCGCGGCCAAATTGCACTAACGGTCTATAATTGCGGTAGAATATGAGTGAAAATGAGGGGGAGTGTTTTTTTTTCCACAAATTGAGCCATGCTTGAATCACGCCTGCAGTTAACCCTATAGTTTAGGCTGTAAGTTATGCGAGTAACCGCGATTTGTTACTCTGTCTAATTGTAGTCATTGTAGCGCTCATGATTCACCTTGCGATTAAAAAATGTAACTTTTTCTTAAGATTTCTTGAACTCAAATCTTCAAATTCATTTTGTGTTTAAGATGCTGCCCTTAACCCCACAAGGAACATTGTCCCTTGACTCCTGTCCACTAACCAATTAGCGGAATCGCCATATTCGTAGCGCCTTATAATTCCTTAAAGATAAATATACTAAGGAAGTTAAGACATGAGTTTAGTACACTTAGGCGCTAATAGGATTTCTTGTTAGTTATATACTTAGTAATATATATTTGTTATTTTATAAGAACTTTAGGGCAGGATCTAGATTTTCCTTTAGATTATTATGACGATTAAGCAAGGATACATAGGAAAGTAACTCTAATCTTTTCACATTGCTAATGTTTATAATGTAGTGGCATGTGTTCTAAAGTATAAATGAAAGTGATAATAATATGTACGAGGATTAGGAACAATGCATGTTGTGTGGTAATTGGACTTATGTCAAGCTTTAACATCAGAAGTGATAAATATTTGCTTGGTGTTGTAATGTGTACAATTGATTGTTTGGAAATTAACTATTTTCCAAGTAATCTAACATAAAACTCAATCAACCATTAATTAAATCGAACATGCATTGCACGATAGCATAACTTGCATTTGCATGGTGTTTATGTCACGTATTAGTATCTTGGCCCTAAGATAATGCTGAGTTATATCTAGTGAATCTGGTTAAGGTTATCCTTGAAATGTCTGCCCTCCAAGAACTAAGTAAGTACTAAAGAACATCGCTTGTGTGAGAGTTAACATTGAGGTGACTAATATTTAGTAGAGTTTCTGAGTTTTAAGATGAAGTTAAGATTATATTATTTATATTTATATAAATAATAAACAAGTTTGAAAAAATTTTCTCCTTCCTTAGTTCTTTATGTCTCTTAGGCGTGAATTATTGGAGCTAATCCTTTAACACCCAAGAGAGGCTTAAATCTCCACTGGTTTGGATTCTGGTCATCCGAACTATATTTGTCATATGGCTGATTGTTGCATCACATATGTTTATTAATTAAAACTTATTTAACTTTGATCAACTTGTGTTAAGATTTGGTTATTCACTGAGCTTGTTGTACTCACGCTTTAATAGATCGTTTGTTTTATAGGATTCAAGGGAAAGGATCAAAACTAAGGAGATGAAGTTAGTATAAGATATCATTGAAGATTAGATATGAGCTGAAGAAAGAGTATTTGTATACGTAAAGAAGCCTTTTTGGAGTCCAATGGTTGTAATGTTGTGATATAATAATTAATGACAATATTTGTACAATTTTTGGATGTATTACTTATTAAACTCCATGTAAAAGTTATGTAATGTTATTATTGTATGTGAATTACATGTATGCAATGTATTTCTTATTTTAAACAACCTTTCGATTATGTTGTAAATGTCAATTGATGAGAACGTGGCTCGTAGATCAAGAATAGACCCGCTTGTACTACCACCTGGACCCACTTCAAGGACTTGGGCTAAGCGATTCAAAGAAGTACTCGATGGTTTGGTTTGAATAGTTTTGGAGGAGTTGCATACCATCTTGGATGATCCTAAACTAATCAATATCATCAAGACAAGCTCGGGAATGAACCAAATCACGAATCAAGCAAATTGGGGCAAAGCTGGACTTTACATCACCATCCTACTTGATTGAAGACGGCTTAGAAAACGTCAAATTCGAACGACTTATGCTGGATTACTCAACGTTGCCGGCCTTGAAGCTTACGTCGCCGGTGTAAGGACTTAAGCCGCCAGCCTTTATGCCGGCGTAGACTAGATGTTGCTTTCGGATTTTAATTCCAATTTAAAGCCGCCAGCTTTTATTGTGTAACGGTATTTTTTTGATTATGTGTCTTTTGGTTTTCCTTCATATGGTTATATAAACTCCTTTGGGTTATATGAACAAAATCAGAATGCATTTTATGAAAATCGAGAGAATTTCTCTTTGGTCCTTGACGGAACTAACTCTGAACTTATCGGATCTGATCCATGGTGTTCGCTTCCAACTTATCAATCAAGATTTCCATCTTTCAATTGTGGCATCTTCACTTTATACCAAGGTTATTGTCTATTATAGACAACTAGTTGCGGTCTCCATACAAACATAGACGATCTTGGAATTGAAATCAAACGGATTGATATCATGTTTCATCGATAGATTGGTGTGGTTCATATCAATTTGGTATCAGAGCCTAGGTTTGTTTGAGTTTGCCTATCCTTTCCTTTGATTAAAGATTCAATCTTTAGGTTTTCAAAGGTACGTTCTTTGAGTTTTGTCAGATCTTGATTGAATCAAAGATTCAATCTTGATAATCATAGTTGTGATTAAAAAAAAGATAAAGAATAAAAAAAATTCGTGTAAAAAAAATACGAAAAAAAAATTTGATAGATTGAAATTCTTGAGAGATTTGTCACAAATAGTTGTTCAATTGATTAAGGGTGTCAAAAAAATTGTTTCTTGCTTAGTTTCAACACTCCATTGCTATTGTTTGACCTAAATTTTCATTCATCTTTTTCCTTGATAAGTTGGATTGATTCCATTGATTAGATCTTGGACTGTTCAAATTAGTTCTTAAAGAACTAAAAGAGGAATTTAAGAGAGGATCAAAATCTGATTTTCGTGTGAAAATACTAGAGTTTGAGTGATTCATCTTGTTGAGTGTAAACACATAAGGGAGTGATCTATGGGGAATTATTTTATTGCAAACGTTGTTTCTTGTAGGTAAAAAAAATATGTCTAAACAGGATGTTCTTGAGGGTGAGCAGAGTAGAGTTGATACAAAATAAACTTTGGAGTTTTTTTTTTTTTTTGCTAAGATGAGGAGGATGTTTAAGGAAGGGACGAATGAGAATAATGAAAAATTAGAGAAGGGTATGAAACAATCAAGGAATACTCCTCCAGTCAATAGAGATAGACTTCCTAAAAGAGGAGTTTAGGGGTTGGATCGAGAATATGAAGGAGCGGGTTTTAAAGAAGAATTTGATAGGGCTTCTGTTGAAAGTAACATGTATTATGGATAAAGGTATAGAGGAGTTAGGAATCAGGAGGATGATTATCCTGGAAACATAAAGATGAAGATTCTGCCATTTCAGGGAAGAAATGATCTCGAAGCCTATCTTGAATGGGAAAAGAAAGTTGACTTAGTGTTCGATTGCCATAACTATTCTGAAGCCAAAAAGGTAAAACTTGCTGCTACTGAATTTTCTGATTATGCTATTGTTTGGTGGGATCAATTGTTGTTGAACGGGAGAAGAAATAGAGAGCCACCAATAGAAACTTGGGAAGAAATGAAAAGAGTAATGCATAAGCGGTTTGTACCATCTCATTACCATAGAGATTTGTTTAATAGGTTGCAAAACCTTAAGCAAGGTAATAGGAGTGTAGAGGAGTATTTCAAGGAGATGGAGGTGACAATGATTAGGGCAAATATGGCTGAAGACCATGAGGCTACAATGGCTAGATTTTTTGCAAGATTGAATAGGGATATTCAGAATGTAGTAGAATTGTAGCACTATGTTGAGTTGGATGATATGGTGCACATGGCCATTAAAATTGAGAACCAACTCAAGAGGAAGGGTAGTGGTGCATCTCGATTTGATTCTAATGCAGGTTCATCTAGTTACAAATCAAAATATTGGAAGAAGGAGGAGAAGCAACCCATTTCAAAGCCAAAATCTAAGTATAAACATGACATGACCAGCTTTGGAACTCAAGGTAAACCTGATTCTTCTACTCAAAGAAATCAAGATATAAAATGTTTTAAATATCAAGGCAGGGATCACATTGCTAGTCAATGCCCAAATAGACGTGTCATGATCATACGTGATGGGGAGTATGAAATTGAGGGGAGAAAGTGAGGATGATGAAATGCCACCTTTAGAGGATATTAGTGATGAGGAAGCTGTTTAAGGTAAACTAGTGGCTGTAGTGAAGCGTGCTTTGAGTGCACGGGTGAAAGAAGAGACTGATGTACAAAGGGAAAATATTTTCCACACTCGGTGTTTTATTGGTGATAGTCTTTACAGTTTAATTATTGATGGTGGTAGTTGCACAAATGCTATTAGTTCTTTCATTGTAGACAAGCTGGGGCTTAAAACTAGTAAACATATGATTCCTTACAAATTACAATGGTTGAATGATAGTGGAGAGACCAAGGTGACTAGACAAGCTAAGATTGCTTTTCGCATTGGAAGGTATGAAGCTAAAGTGTTGTGTGATGTTATACCAATGCAGGCTTGTCATATATTGTTAGAAAGGCCATGGCAATTTGATAAAAAGGCGATTCATAATGGCTTTTCAAATAAATATACACTTGTTCATGATGGTAAAAGCTACAGTCTCAAACCGATGACTCCTAGATAGATTTATGAAGATCAAATGCAATTACAACAATCTTGTGGGAAACACCAAGAGAGTGGGAGGCAAAAAGAGAGTGAGAGCATAAAAAAAAAAAGAAAATAAAAAGGAGAGGAAGGCTGGAATGAGTAAGAGAGGCCAAGTCAAAAGGGGATCGACTTGGGTGGTGAGCGAAAAGGAGAGTGTAGCCTTGCAAAAGGAGAGTTGTATGGCTAGAGTGAGTGTTGTGAGGCGAGCATTGGTAATGAAACAACCTAAGCTGTTGATGATTTACAAAGAAACTTGTTTGAATACTAACGAGTTAAATGACACTTTGCCTAGTACTGTTGTATCTCTTTTGCAAGTTTATGAGGATGTCTTTCCTGAGGAAATCCCTAGAGGATTACCTCCAATTCATGGAATAGAGCACTAGATCGACTTTATAGCCGGAGCTATAATTCCAAATAAACCGGCTTATAGGAGCAATCCTGAGGAGACTAAGGAGTTTCAAAGGCAGGTTCAAGAGCTGATGGAAAAAAGGTACGTGAGAGAGAGCATGAGTCCATGCGCAGTACTGGTGATTCTTGTGCCTATGAAGGATGGATCATGGAGGATGTGTGTTGATTGTTGAACCATCAACAATATCACGGTTAAGTATCGCCATCCCATTCCTCGCTTAGATGATATGTTTGTGTGTTTTCTAAAATTGATTTAAAAAGTGGATATCATCATATTAGAATGAAGGAAGGAGATGAGTGGAAAACCGCATTCAAAACAAAGTATGGTTTATATGAATGGTTAGTTATGTCCTTTGGTTTAACTAATGTACCAAGTACTTTCATGAGATTGATGAACCATATTTTGCGTGCTTTCATTGGAAAGTTTGTGGTTGTTTACTTTGATGATATTCTAATCTATAGCATGAACTTGGAAGACCATGTGAAACATTTGAAATCTGTTCTTGATGTGCTTCAAAAGGAGAGATTATTTGCTAACCTTAAGAAGTGCCCTTTTTGCACAGATAAGCTTATATTTCTTAGTTTTGTTGTTAGTGCACAGGGAACACAGGTAGATGAAGAGAAGGTTCGTGCTATCCAAGAGTGGCCTTGTCCAACAAATGTGAGTCAAGTGAGAAGTTTTCATGGAGTAGCCAGCTTCTACAAGAGATTTATAAAGGACTTCAGTAGTATTGCCGCACCAATCACTGAAGTTATAAAAAAGAATGTGGGCTTCAAATGGGGGGAAGATCAAGAGAAAGCTTTCAAGCTGATAAAGGATAAGCTTACACATGCTCCTTTACTTGCTTTGCCTGATTTTACGAAAACTTTTGAAATTAAATGTGATGCTTCAGGTTTAGGGATTGGAGCAATGTTGATGCAAGAAGGACGACCCATTGCATATTTTAGTGAAAAGCTAAGTAGGGCAGCCCTGAAGTACCCTACTTATGATAAGGAACTATATGCATTAGTTAGAGCCTTGGAAACTTGGCAGCATTACTTGTGGCCGAAGGAATTTGTGATTCATACAGATCATGAATCTTTGAAGCATTTGAAGGGCCAGCAAAAATTGAACAAAAGACATGCGCATTGGATGGAGTACATTGAGACATTTCCTTATGTCATTCGTTACAAGCAAGATAAGGAAAACATTGTTGCTAATGCGCTTTCTTGTAGGTATGTTTTGATTTCCACACTTGATGTTAAGTTGCTTGGTTTTGAACATATTAAAGATTTGTAAGTTATAGACCAAGATTTTGCTGAAGCTTTATGCTAAATGTGAAAAGATTGCCTATGGAAAATTCTTTAAACATGATGGTTATTTGTTTAGAGAAGGAAAATTTTATGTTCCAGATTGTTCAATCAGGGAGTTGCTAGTGAAAGAAAGTCATAGTGGTGGTTTGATGGGACAGTTTAGGATAGCAAAAACTTATCTGTTTTGTAGGAACATTTTTATTGGCCCCAAGTGAAAAGAGATGTTGAGAGGATTTGTGAGAAGTGTATCACTTGTAGGCAAGCTAAATCCAAAGTACAACCACATGGTTTGTACACACCGTTGCCTATTCCTACTGAGCCTTAGGTTGATATGTCGATAGATTTTGTGTTAGGATTGCCCAGGTCTAAAAGTGGTAAAGATTATATCTTTGTGGTTATGGATCGATTTTCTAAAATGGCACACTTTATTCCATGTCACAAAACTGATAATGCTTCTTGTGTTGCCGATTTGTTCTTTCGAGAAATTTTTCGTTTGCATGGTATGCCTAAGACAATTGTTTCTGATAGGGATACAAAATTCTTAAGCTATTTTTGGAATACCTTGTGGTGTAAGTTAAGAACTAAATTATTGTTTTCTACTACTTGCCATTCACGGTCTGATGGTCAAATTGAAGTAGTAAATAGGACTTTATCGACATTGTTAAGGGCTATTATAAAGAAGAACATCAAGCTTTGGGAGGAGTGTTTACCACATGTCGAGTTTGTTCATAACCATACCATTCATTCTACTACTAAATATTCACCATTTGAGATTGTGTATGTTTTTAATCCGTTGACTCCATTGGATTTGTTGCCTTTACCTGTTTATGAATTTGTTAACTTAGATGGTAAAAAGAAAGCGGAGTTTGTTAAGCAGATTCATGAAAAATCTAGGATTAACATTAAAAAGCATATTGAACAGTATGCTAAGCAAGCTAACAAGGGACGACGTCAGATGGTATTTGAACCCGGTGATTGGGTTTGGTTATGTATGCGAAAGGAACGATTTCCTGAGCAAAGACGCTCCAAGTTGCTTCTAAGAGGCTATGGTCCTTTTCAGGTCTTAGAGCGCATCAATGACAACGCTTATAAGTTTGATCTACAAGGTAAGTATTCTATAAGTGCTACATTTAATGTTTCTTATATGAGTCCTTTTGATGTAGGTGATGAAGATTTGAGGAAAAATCCTTCTGAAGAGGAAGGGAATGATGAGAACGTGGTTCGTAGATCAAGAATATACCCGCTTGTGATGCTACTTAGACCCGCTTCAAGGACTCGGGCTAAGCGATTCAAAGAAGCACTCAACGGTTTGGTTCGAACAGTTTTGGACGAGTTGCATACCATCCCAGATGATCCTAAACCAATCAATATCATCAAGACAAGCTCGGGAATGAACCAAATCACGAATCAAGCAAATTGGAGCAAAGCTAGACTTTACACCGCCGGCCTACTTGATTGAAGACAACTTAGAAAACGTCAAATTCAAATGGCTTATGCTAGATTACTCAATGCCGCCGACCTTGAAGCTTATGCCGCCGGCGTAAGGACTTAAGCTACCGCTTTTATGCCGGCGTAGATTAGAAGTTGCTCTCGGATTTTAATTCCAATTTAAAGCCGCCAGCTTTGTATTTATGGCCGCCAGCTTTTATTATGTAACGAGTTTTTTTTATTATTGGTTTTTTGGTTTTCCTTCATATGGTTATATAAACTTCTTTGGGTTGTATGAACAAAATCAGAATACATTTTATGAAATTTGAGAGAATTTCTCTTTAGTTCTTGATGAAACTAACTCTGAACTTATCGGATATGATCTGTGACGTTCGCTTCCGACTTATCAATCGAGATTTTTATCTTTCAATTGTGGCGTCTTCGCTTTATACCAAGGTTCTTGTCTCTTCATAGACAACAGGTCGCAGTCTCCATACAAACACAGACGGTCTTGTGAATTGAAATTAAATGGATTGATATCGAGTTTCGTCAATATATTGGCGTGGTTCATATCAGTCAATGCCACAGGACATTTTAGTTATATAATGCTCATGTACCTTTTTGGAAGTCTCAGATGATTAAATATAAATATACGTGACTCTAGTTTGTTGCATAGCATCGATACTCCTAGGGTATCCCGTGGGGATATGAGATTCATCAAGTCCTAAATTAGTAGTCTACTCCTCCATAAGAGAAGTAAAAGATATAGAATTAAGCATAAGCACCCTGCATAATTTGGAAGTCAAGCACAATTTCACTTGTAACTACAATAACCTAAATAATATACTAGTAAATTCACAGTACTTAGGTTGTCTTGCTACCTTGAAGTTTTGTCCTTGTATAAAGGCTTTCCAAGCTTCAAAATAGGAAGCTTCCTTCGCATAAAATAGGAAAGTTGATGGCTTGAATGATAGGAAAGTGCCCTATTCTTGTTTGGTCGGTTAGGGTTGCAAAATAGGAAAGTGAATCCTCAATAATCAAAAGTCGTTAATGTTCTCAAATGTAGAGAGTGGAGCCTTTGAAACTTTCCAAAACTATCCCAATATGTCTTTTCCTTAAAACTTAAGGAATTATCTTTCTAATTTTAAGTCATTTCCTAAAAGGGTAAATTATACCGAAATATCACAGCATTTGAGATTAGGTTCATTTAAGGTCATAATATTTCGAGTAGTTCATTTGAGGTTATAACGCTTAGACAGTGATTCAATTTAGGTCAACATTGACACGTGTCAAAAAAATAGTTAAGACTCAAAAGACCTGTCACGTTGTAAGTTGTATTAATGGTGATCTCAATTTGCCTACTTCACTAAGTATTGTGAACTTAAATAAACCATTCGAAACGTTATGTCCTTAGATAAACTTATCCCCTGATGTTTTAACTTTCCGGTGTAATTTATCATTTCCTAAAGTATAACTTGGTGTCAAAACGACATGATTTATAATAGGTCATGCTTCAAGTCATGTAGAATTCTATGAGTAGGAAGTCCGCAAGTCTAGAAACGGTATGACTTAAGACAAGTTGTGTATTTTGGTTGTCCAACTTTCTATGCGTATGTCTTGACAATGGCATGTGTCATGCCCCGAAGGGTACCCTAAATGTGGCAGTCCGCCGTACACAATATTAAAGCCTAAGAATGACCACCTCAGTCACGCGAAGGCTTCCATACTATGTACAAGGCGTCTAACACATAAAGGAGACACATTGGAATGATACATTTTATGTTGATACAATTGAGTAACAATGTAAAGGAAATACAATTTACTATACTTCAGATACAAATCACTATATTTCAAAATACAATCATTCAACTTCGATTACATTCATCCACAGACTTCCCTACATAAACTATTACAAGACAAATCATAAACTAGCTAATAACTTCAAACATTCGTATTCTTTGCCAAAGTCCTGGAGTCATTCCCGGCTCCACTCAATTCAGTCCCCACTTTGCATTCTTGAGATAACCTGTTCATTTAAACAACTATAGGGGTATAAGCTACACTAGCTTAGTGAGAATTCCCTTAATTCCGTACCATAACAAGCAAGTTATAATCAACCATATGCTATGCATGAACAAACACATGAGCAAACAATTATGTATGGGTATCCGGAACCCACACACAGAACAGATTTACGCCCTCCGTATCTTGGGTTAGGGATGGTATTGAAGTCTACACGACTGCTGCTAGTCCCCAAGCCCTCGGCTCATAGCACTCGCCTCGGCTAGGCTCACACATGGAATGCATCCCCGATGCGCCTTAGTTTCCTATGAATGGGCTCTGATCCCGGGTCTCATTATCCAAACGAGTCCTCGGACCATATCGATCGACCTGTGTAGGAGTAGCACGCCACCAAATGCAATATGTCCGACGCGATGCATGATCAATTTACTTTTTTGTTAGGTCAAAATATTTATACATTCTTTAGAGTGACCAGCCAATATCATACACATAACAAAAATAATATGAATAGTGCAGTTATCCAATCAAATCGTGGTTTCGATATGCTTTAGTATTCTTTGGCATACATTCATCACAGTCTCATCACATCTCCCATCCCCATTCATATCGATTTTTATCGTGTTCTTATAATTCTAATGCAACTAACTACAAGCACAATCAAGGTAACAAACAAGGTGAAAACTCACTCGGCCATTTGGATTACCGTGTTTCTAGTAATAATAATAACCCAGTGGTAGGGAATCGTCGAATTCGGGATCACCTAAAAGGAAGAAATACTCTAATAAGTATTTCAACTCAAACTAATCCAATGACTTCATACGAATTATCAAATTCGTTTAATTCGCGTCCTAAATGGAAATTCAACTTAAAACAGCAATAACTTGGTCATTTTAACTCGGAATCTCGCAAATTATATATCAATTTCTATCTACTTCGAAAGATCTATCTATTTCTATATTATTTTCAAGTTTGAAGACATTAAGGTCACGGAACAGTAGGATCAGATCTGTTCCGTAAATCCTCCAATTCCGAAAATTTGTTTTGCTTTTGATGCGAAATGTTCCTAGTTGATGATTCATGCATAATGGTATATGAATGAATTCCTAACATGAATATATGTAACGAACTTATATATGCATGGTTTTGATGATGGACTTTTATGGATTCCTGTTATCAAGAAATTCTTAATGGCCTCTAAAAAAAGTTATTACCAACCTTACATCCCCTATGTTTTTATGATTTTATCCTTAGAATTTACTTATCACCTAATTAAAAATGTGTTCCCAACATCCATATTGTCATGACCTTCATTTATGCATAAAAATCCACATTTTCATTGAACAAATGTTTTTAAATAAGCTATTATAAAAATCTGAATTTTGAAATTTTCGTTTTCTTGCATTTTTTGTGAGAAAACTTGTGTTTAGGCATCAAAAATTGAGGCTCCAATATATATTATCAAAGACTTCATTTAGCTCATAGATCATGCCATCTAAGTTAGATACTAAGTGTTATGTAGGCACCATCCTAATTACAAAATTTTACTTCTAATCACCATCTCATATTTTTCATTCTAACTTTACTATTGTTTCACATTTTCCTCATGCTAAACTCATCTAAACTTATGAATCATTTCTTCAAGATACCTATTGACATATCCTTCATTTTTCATGTGAAATGAGTTTCAAAATGGTTTTGGTAAGTTTTCTAAAGTAAGGTTCTAATTCATCGAATTTCCAATAATTCATATTGACAAAACCTTTTTTTCAATGTTCTTGCTTCTATATTGAAGATCTACTATTACATATCTTTTCACAAACAAGACTACATTTTTAGGTCATCAATGCATGAAAATCAAAATAACTATATGAAATACATGTAGATGGAGATGTGGGTGTCTAAACATTAGATCTACTAGATATGAGCATGAATCATTAATCTCATGGCATGAATCAATATATATGCAGATCTCTATTTACATGCATGAAAAGATAATTTAACAAAAAATCATGTAAACATTAGATCCATGTTTGTGATGGTTGATATCCTTGTTATGTGTTTTCATGTCCCTAGCATAAGTTTGGATTAAAGGTGAAACACACAAGAATTAGCTTTGCCACTACAAGATTAGAAAGAAAAAAGCCTAAAATCAACATACCAATGGAGTTTTGGAGATAGAAAAGAAGAGGATTTGAATTGTGTGAGTATGTGAGTGGGGAGGGGCTCACGGCATCAATGGGAAAGAAAGAGAGGAGTTTTTTCTTTGAAAGAAAATTGAACAAGTGAAAATGAAGAGAGAGAGAAAAATATGTTATATTTGAATGATTAGGTTTATAATTGAATAAAATATATCAAAAAAACAAAAGAGAGAGGGAAAGGGGAAGGGGGCGCCAGCTTAGCATTGTGTGTGTGTGTGTGTGTGTGTGTGTGTTTTGAATTTTGATATTTGTAGTTTAAGTAATTAAAATGTATAAATGTGATAATTATTAAGAGACAAATTTTGGGAAGAAAATTGAAATGAGTAGATGTAAGAATGTAAGAATAGGGTATGGGTAGTGTGTAGTGTAGGTTGTACTTGTGAATAGTAGAAAGACATCTAACTTTAGCGGTTGTAGCAAAAAATGGAAAAGGCTATAACTGTAATTTTATTAGCCCGGAAAATTTAGAAAAATTGCTTTTTGAAATCCTTATAAAATTACGGTTCCAATGAATATTCCGGAACATTTTTCTGAGTTCGTGGTCCCGGGGCACGCGTTTCCGTAATTGGGCTCGAGAAGGCCTGGAATTGAAAAATTCCCGAATTTAAAACTTTCAAAGGTCTAAAATATACTTTAGAATGATAATTCATATTCATTCATTTTATAAAACTTATTTTATTATGAAATCGAAAGAAAGCCGGATCTAGGGTTCCTAAGCTCCTCTCACTAAGCTTGAACTAGACTGACATAGGGTTTCGTTCTCCGGTTTTCGAAGTTTATTCGATTACTACGAAGCTAGGGTATATTTTATAAGAACGAAAATAAAAATAAAATTATGAAATGAATAGTGGTAGATCGTACTGAAAGACCCCCTAATTACCGGTAATAATAGAAATACGTTAAAAAGGTTATAATTGTAACTTCTATAACTCAAAAAATTATATAACTGATATATTTAGAAATCTTATGAAATTACGAGTCTAACGGTACTATTGGTATATTTTTTATATCTCGAGCCCCGGGACATGCTTTTCGAAGTCTGTATCCGAACGGGTTCGAAATAGGTCAAAAATTTACCAATCTGATATTTTTAAACAAACTCATATTACGATGAGTTATTCTACATATTTAAACTACATCTCGGCTTCTAGGGTTAGGGGCGCTAGATTGCCGGACTTAAATTATTGTATTCCGGTTAAGGTTTCCGGGTGATTTTCCGAGTTAGATCCTTGCCAATTTGGAAACTAGTATTTTATGTTTTTACAACATATTTGATTTGAGAAATTTATCTTAAATTTTATTTTCATAAGTATTTAATATCTTTTAACGTTTCCAGAATTTTTGAATTGGGTTTCATTTCCGAAAGTTAATCGTTATTCACTTTTTAGTAATTGGTTTTTGGAATCTCTATTACTCGATTTTATAAGTCGGAGTTAAATATGGAAATTTTTTTTGTACGTCGTGGTTTTGAATTTGAAGACCACCGAGTTCTTATTTTATTTTTAAGGATTTTCATTTTCTCATGATTAAGAAATTTCTGGATTCGCTCGTGTTTTTGGGACTAGTTGAAATTCGGTTTTAATTTGGAGTGATTTTTAGGGTTTATTTTCGAAGTTCATCTTGGAATTATTTACTGAAATTTTCCGGGGCTTACAGCACGACTTAAGACAAGTCGTGTCTCTTGCCATGCCGCTTCAAACTTCAAATTTTAATCTCTAATCGTGCTTTTCTCCACATGACTTGGGGACACGGCCACATCTTCGTTGTGTCATCCATAAATTGCTTCCAAACTTCATATTTTAAGCAAAAAATTCTTCATTTTCATAAAATCTCTCATTTAAAGGCTTTAAAAATATTTTAATTATTTTAAGTGTTAAATTGAAAATAATTATCAACGAAATGACCAAATAAAGCGTACTTTAGCACCATACACTAGGAATAAATTCGGTTTATCAACAAGTTGAAGTAAGATGAGGAAAAATACAAACTACCCCTTAAACTTTCACTTTAATACAAATTCACCTTTTAAACTTTTCAAAATGCACTTTTTACCCATTGAACTTTTAAAAACTGGCACAGCTGAAGACATTTAATATTATTTGTTAAAACATACGTGCATATTTATCTCCTAAAGTTTCATCTATGTATGAATTGACTCATTCAAAAAAAAAAAAAAAAAAAAACCTTTCAAAATGCACATCAAAACTGCATCTAATGTTGCATCTAAATAAAATTGAAGGAATGATTTTTTAATTATCCTTTTTTCTATGGTAAATAGAATCTTATAAGTGCGTGCAATCTGTGTGCATAATATCTTATAAGAATATGATAATTCAGAGAACCTCAACGAAGAAAATGATAATAGCAGGAAAATCCACCAAAAGAAAAAAAAAAAAAAAAGTACAAAAGCGAGAAAGGGCATAAAATAATAAAAGCATCTCGCTATTGCTCAGCTCACCATAACGCGTCCTTCCATTTCCAGCAGACACGCGTCCCCACATCAACGACAATGGGGGGGAAAAAAAAATCAAAAGGACATCCCTAGTACCTTACCGTCCAGGACTTTCCATCTCCGAAATGGTTGAGGTATCACATGAGTGGCGGGTCCCTTCCCCTTTCCCTGTTGTGAGTTATGATTCACCAAAATGTGTCCCCATCAAAACGTGAATTCCCAACAAAATGTCTGGACTACTTTTTAATTTATTTCCATCCAGGGGCACCCAGACTTTATCTAATTTCACCAGCCAGTCCCCAAACAATGGTGTAATTACACAAAAAAGTGGAGGGCATTTATGAAATTAAAAATATTCCCGGGCCTAGCAAGTTGTACGAATAGGACCTGCATGAGTCACGGCCTTCCTAACCAGAAAAAGAGGAGTAGTACCTCTGTCCTCTTAATTGACCCCTTTCCTCCATTGATTTGCTCGTTTTTTAACCTCCGCTCATTTTTTATTGTCCTTGGATACGGGGAGACTAATTATTAGAGATTAATTACAAAAAATATAACATATATTTTGATTAATTTTTAAATATATAATTTGTATTAATTTTCTAATAAATCAGCGATCCCGAATTTATATAAAAATGTAATATAGTTAATTATTATTAGAGGGATATGTGTTAGAGTTTTATTTAGATAAAAAATTAATTTTATAAAAATATTACTAAATAAAAAAAAATGAAAATTTTTAAAATATAAAATTGATTTTTACGACAAATAAAATTACCGACATATATCATTCTTAAATTATTAAATAATTTTGATACTTTGATATGAAATGCGGTCATCTATTTGTCAAGATAACAAACACATATCACAAATTGATTAAAAAAAATAAACACGTTGTGTTTTTGTAATTAACCCAATTAGTAAAGATGGATAATAACTTATTATGGAGCATCCTCCTCTTTAAGTTCCATAAGTTTCCAAATATTCTAAAAACTCTAATTTTAAAAAACTTTTAACTTTATCACTATAAATCTTAAAAATAACTTTTAACATTTATTTATATTATTTAAGAGACCTACATAATAAAATTTATATTCTAACATACTTTAAAAATTGAAAAAAAAAAAAAAAAAGTAAGTAGGACAGGAAGGACCCCCCATTTTTTTGCAAGGCCTTTGTTAAACACCGAAGGACCTAATTTTCGTCCGTGTCATGAACCTGCATTTTTCTATTTAGTTCAATTCGGCTAAAGCTGAGCAATGGATGCCATTCAACTACAATTCAAGCATCATCGTAATGGGCAGAAAAGGAAAACTACGATTAAGACCAGTTTTTACATGATTTTTTTATTAATCTTTAATCTTCTAGTATGTTCAAATTAATCATTGCATCCGGTCTCATGATATTGATAAAAACTATATTAATAGTCATTTAATACAAATAACATAATCCTATAAATGATTGTAGTCTTAAAATTAAACCATGGTATATTATTCAAGACCACGTAAGACATTCTATTAAAAGAAAAAAAAAAAAGCTAGATGATTATGTGTTCTCTCTCTCCCCCATCACATCCTTTTCCGTTCTTATCTGAGTAAGTTGGTACTATGCAAAAGCCAGTATAAGTACGGCAATATCTCATCAAACCTTTCCCAGTATCTTTTCCCCATTTTTAGCTTTATTTACTTATTCGATACTCGTGAGCCCATCACATAAGACACACACACACATACATACATGAATTTAAGCATAGGGCTACAGTCACAACATGCCATTATAAAATACCCGATCTCTCATACCATTAAAAATCCTATAAAATTTAATTCTATAGGATCGTAGGATGGGTTTGAAAAATTATATACCGACCCTATAAGGTTTTGGATCTGATCTAGGTTATAAAAAAAATCCGAGGGTAACCAGAACCCGTCAATATAATAATTAAAAAATTGAATTTGAAATATTAAAAAAATACCCTACTAATTTTTGCCTTTAAAAATTATTGTTAATAATTTTAACTTTATTTTATCTTTTTTTCTAATTTTAATTTTATCTCTTAAAAATTTATTTTACAATATTATTTATTTTTGTTATTTTAACAAATAAAATAGCTAGTTCAATGAGCCCATGAATTGGCGAGTGTGCTGTAACTAGCTTAGCTCGGTTTAGACCATAATGAAGTCTAGCCACTGGCCTACTACCAAATATTTTGTTGGAAGATGCAAATTGCATTTAAATAAGAGTTGAAAAGGGAAAAAAGAAAAAGAAATAAAGCGGATCTCGGGTCGGGACGGGTCAGAGTCAAAATCCTATAAAGGTGAGTTTGGGTATTGAATAGAAAACTCTATAGGGTCATAGGGACGAGTTTGGAAGACCCTATTGGAAGCGAGTTGGGTTCGAGTCTCATGTGACCCGTCCTAAACCCGCCCCGGTTACATCCCTACTTAGGCACTCTCTCCTCCAACTTCTCGACCTGTTTAGATGGTGTTTTTTTTCTGTACCTATATCTTTTCAAAATGATATGTGTAAATATGTCCGATTTGCATATATTTTATCTATTTGATCTTTTAATGAGAACTGTGAACTTTTTTATCTATATTTATTTTTGATAAATAATTTGTTAGAAAAAAATTTAAAAAAAGTGTTTGTATCTGCCATAAAAAGCCAAACAAACAAACCCAGCGTATCTCTTTTATACAAACTTGGGGTAACAACGGATATGCTAATTTTTTTTAATGGTACAAATGGAGTACAATTTTTTTCTTACAGTATATATAAATCACGTCTTTCTATTCTCCCTCTTTAATTACTTTAGTTCTATCATAAAAAACAACTACCCTACTATATGCATCACAATTTAGGGTAAGCTAGTAATCCAATATACAAGATATATTATTTGGATCCTACTCAATCAAGTGGGGTTCAAGTGGGTATTTACAATCGTAAGACGAGATATAAGTATAATTTTTTCAAAACTTGCTCTTACAAGATAGGATATGGTATTCATACCCTATAACCATCCCATAACCTATATTATACTATAAAGGATACATGTTATAGGGTATCATCTACCCACTCTGTCAAAATTATATAATAGTATTAATATATAATAAATAAATATTAATCTTTTTTTTATTTTGCAATCACTTATATTCTCCTTTTTTTATCGTTACAACCACTTATATTCAAAATTATCATTTGTAAACTACGTTTAAAAAAGTTTAATTATGAGGGGTTTGTACTATTTTATTTTGGAATGACTTATTATTCATATTTTAGAATAACAATGGTTGTATGTATAAATTGAACTTCCAAATTATATAAACATTTTTTTTTTGCCAAAATATAGATATGTTATTTATATCATAGCATTAATTAATATAGAAGTAGTTTCAAAATTTTTAATTTTAGAATTTGGTGCAAATTTTATTATTTTGTTTAAAATCACATAAATAGGTTCTAGGTATTTGACACAAGTTTCAACTTTCATGCATAAATAGATTCTATATATTATAAACTTGTAATATTAACAAATTATTTTAAAATTTTTTTCCATATGTTGTTTATATTAAATATGTGAAAATAAGATAGTGTTGCATATTATATAAAAAATATATATTAAAGATTATAAATTTGAAGTTTTCGAAAGAAAGAAAAAAAAAATATAAAGATTTTGTTAAAAAAAATTACAAATCCAGTAGGTTTTATAGGTATAAGATACATGGTGGTTACAAAATGTCACATGGTGGGTTATGGGTATGAAATTCAATACTTATACCCTATAAGGTAGGATACAGGTAGTGTTTCATATCCTACCCATCTTATACCTGCTCAGCTCTATCACATTGTATCTTTATCATTTATTTGAATTGAGAGATAAACATAAAAAATTCTCTACATATATGACATAATAAATATTATCCCGGTCATACAAAAGTAGTTCAACTGAAATATTAAGATATATATGATAATTAGAAAAAAAAAGAAACGAAAAAAGAAGAAGAAGAAGTTTTGTTGCACCTGTGATTCAATATAACGTAAAAGGGCTTGTTTATGAATTTATATGGAAGTGGAAATATAAGAGTTCATTGATTTGGAGATGTAAAAATCAAGGGATAAAATTAGTATAAATAACATAGGCTTTTCTCACATAGAAGCTTATTTTGGTTTATAAAATGGGTTTTGGTTAACTAGAACATAGCACAAGGTAAATAATAGATCTTTAGTATTGAATATTCAATTAAGAATGATCAATCCTAGAACGCTAAATTAAACCGCATCTAATGACAAGTGGGGCTTCTAACCTACAATCATCAACCAAACTTGAAACATAAGGTCAAGTTCTATGGCGTAAAAGCCTAGTTTCCTTGATCAAAAATGGGTTTTTGCTTACCAAACTACAACATAAGGTTAAGATTAAGTTTTGTAGTGTAGAATAGCTAAATGAACTTGGAGCAATGGATTAGTAAGATAAAGTTTTCATTTTATAATGGTCATTTAAATTTAGAATGGTTGATTGAAATAGTGCAACACAACTCAAGTGAGGTCTTGAAAAGCAATAATCAACCAAACCCCATGTGTTTTTATATGAATTCTTAATTACTCTTACAACTAACCATATGTACTTGGAGACAGACTTAGGACTTGATTGGCATGGTTTAAGATATTAGTATGTGTATAGAAGCATTAGTTTATATATGTTCATGCATGTATTAAATGGACTAATCTATATTTGGTTATTATTGCTGCTTGTTAGTATGTTAGATAATGATTGTGTGGGTCATGCAACATCCACTTCTAGTGTAGGGTAAGACATGTAAGTCGTCTATCAACATACCATAGTGGATTGAAAAATAGAGATGATGTTATTGAATAGGTTTATGTAGAATGTTGGATCTTAATGTGGAGCAGGCTACATATGTCATAAATCTATTATCAATGACCGTTAAAATAAATCACAAAGCTAGGATGTAGCTAAATAGAATGCAAGATGCTTAATCATAATGTGCGGAGATGTTTATGGGTTTTAGACTAACTAACTAGCCATTTAAGTGGGTTTGAAAGTTGGGAGGAAAAATTTTAGGATATGATAATGGAGTTGAGATGAGTATAGATACGTGGATCATAGGTAACTACGTTATCACAATAAGAAAAGTATTTACTTTAAAGATTTGCCACCTCACAAGGGGATACATGACTATGGCTACTAACAAAAGCTAAATTGGGTTGAAAGTTGAAAAGTGATTATTATTATTAGATTAATGAAAATGCAAACCAAAACTTGCTATTTTGTTTGGTTGTGCATTCTGTTTGCTTAATTTTGTTAATACATGACATAAGCATTAGTTGTGTAGTTATGTTATTCATTGACCATGCTTATACATTACAGACTTTTTTTTTTTTTCAAGTGTAGGGTAATGGCTAAAAGAATGAGTTGAATATTGAAGATATTTACTATGTTTTGTATCTTACCTTGTTATAAGAGAATATTTAATGTTAGGTGGTTGGTGTTGGTGTTAATTCTAAACACTTGCATAATAACAAAGGATTTGAATTCTAATTCAATGGAAATGAAATAAAGTTGCATGACTATTACATATCTAATTACAATAGTCACCTGGTATAAAAAATAAAATAAATAATTATTGAAGTAAAAATAAAATATTTATAATATCCTTTATCTTTATTACAGAGATACAATGGCTATATTAGTGATCTTTTCAATATAAGGATACTTATGATAAGAAAATAAATCATTAAATGGCTATATATGTATATGATGACATAAATTACTATTCATTGTTTTGCGATTCTCGTCAACTAAACACTATAATAGTACTTACATAAATGAATATTTGTTTCCTTCAACTAAATAGGCTATTAAGGTCCTATAATAAAGACACAACAACCTGGCATATTTTTTCTATTTTTCTTTTTTGTTATAATCTTTAATGTCTGTTTTTGTCCCATAAATAATGTAAATAAACATTAATGGCATCTTTTACAAAACTTTATGGGACAAAGTTGAAAGTTATTTTATTTTTTCCCAAAAAGTTCAAGGTTGTCTATAAAAAAAGATGTTTAAGATGATGATGTAGCATATAATGACTCTGGATAGGAAAAAAAGATTTAGCGATATTAATGCGCTATGTATCTAAGGAAGTAGTGCTTATGTACTAATTTTTCTAGATAAAGGACAATAAGAGTGTCTAGTTTTGAAAAACTTTTCACATGTTAAAATTTTGCCATAATTGTAGGCCACTAATTAATCATATGATGTATTGGTACCATTGAAAGCCTTTTCAATAATAGGCCTTTAGGATAAAAGATGCCTTATGGTCAATGCCACACTATCCTAGTTTGAGAGTGAAAATATAAATAAATGATACCATTGTGTTGCTATTAAGCTGTGAACAAACCTAACTAAGCACAGACCAAACTTTTGAGGGCTCGGGCTCTAATCATTTAAAGGTTATCGAGTTCAAGCTAAACTCAAGCTTTTTTTTTTTTTGGGTCAAATATGTAATTCAGGCTCGAACTTGTTTATTTATATAAACAAATTTTATTATGAGTTTGAGCTTGACTCATTTGCAAGTTGAGTTTGAACTAATCGAGCTTTTTGTCAAGCTATAATTCAAGCGAACTCAACTTATTTGGATAGTTCGTTCTCCATTCAAATTTTCCATTTATTAATTTTTTTATCCTATAAATAATATATAAGAGTTGTGAAATATATATACTGAATATAAATTAATTTTTATTTTAATTATATATTTTTATATAGTATATAATAAATATAAAACTAATAAATCCATTAGCAAATTTGTTCACAAGTCTACTTGTGAGTCTATTCTCAAATTTAATTGAGCTTATTTACGAGTTGACTTGCAAGTTTAAATAAGAACCCAAGCTTATAGCTAAGTTATCAATAGTACTATTGAAAATTGAATTTGTTGCAGGTGTCAAATCATGGTTAGAGTTGGGTGTAGTTGCATCATAGACCTACAAACATAAAAATATGGTTAATGGTGCATCAAGGGTGGTATGATACAACCACTTTGATGCTTATTCAATTGTATGTTATAGAATGAGAGAATATGGAGAGAATCTCAAATATTTCTATCTTACGTGGAAGATCCCCAAATTGTTAGCTGATCTGTACTTGAAGAGTGTAGTGTTGTTGAGCATGGAAAGCACACCATGATGGGTGTTCTTTCCTCGGACAGGTAATTGTGTTGGACAAGTCATTGTGGGCTCTTGAGTGTGCGATCACGACATTCAAGACTACATCGCCATGGGTTTTTCGTTTGAGGAGTTGCAACTAAGGTTGAAGAGGACTTCAATCCTTGTGCACAACTAGAGGCCGAGGTTTTCATGAGGTTGGAATCCTCACAAAAAAAAGCTAAGGTCAAGGCCTCTAATAGACTCGAGAGCTCATGGACTGAAGTTCACGAGGGCTTCTAGTGGGCCCATTAGTCTATTAGCCGGTGCTCGAGAGCCGATAGGACATAATCAAATATTTACAATCAATAGAATTAAAATAATAAAAGTTGATAAATAAATACTAAATAATCTCTTGGTAAGCTATTTTTCCTTTCTATACTTTTTTTTATAAAATTTATTTGCTTTTGTTTTGACTCCTATTTTTTCTGTTTTCTTTTTAACTCCAATTTTCCTTTAAGATAATAGACAGATAACATTTGGATAATATAAAGATAATAGATAATAAAATATAAAAATCAAAATAGAAAAGAACGTGAAATTATAATAAATTTCTTAACTTACACTAATATTTCCAAAAGAACAGCTGGTCCTCTCCCGTCTCCTTCTCTCGGTTTCTCCAACTTACTATGAATAGAATAAAATAATGATAAAATAGGGCTGTTTTGGTTTGACACATCTATTCTATGGTTATTTTCATTTATGTTCGTACCATCTGCACTTTGAATCTGTCCTTCCCCACATAGTCCTCCCCAAATAATAATAAAAGTTTATACATCATTATCATTATTATTATTATGTATGCTTATCGGTGGTGATAAGACGATGACTCCCCAAATGACGAAACTAACCTTCTCGGCTCTTTTCAGTCCTTCGCGTCCTTTGCGCGTACGGAGATCATTGTTTTTGCCGAAAGACACAATTATCCTCCTCGTAATCGAAGACTCCCATTTCGCCACGTTCGTTGAATTTTTATCATATTCCACCTTCGTCTATCTCCATCCTACCGTAAAATTTTTCACAATGCAGTTGCGTAATTGCAATTCCATCCTACAACGACTGTAATTTTTTTACTTCCGTTTAATTTTATAACTCATTCATTTCATTGAATCGAATAAAAAAAAATATTTTAATTTTAAAAATATAATAAAATTATAATAATTATTATAATATTTATTTAATATAAAAAGTAAAAAAGTTATTATTAAAATAAAAGATAAAATATCAATAATATCATTTATATTTATAATAAAAAGACGACAATTGTATATAATGAATTTAAAAATTTTCTATTGAATGGCAATTCATCGGATAAATACATGAATTGATATTCATAATTTTAAATAACAACAATACCTTTTAAGTGAACACAATAATATCACTTTTACATCGAACCAAAAAATTTCCGACCTATAGTGCCTGGACAAGATGAAAAAAGGGAAAACCACAAATTATCTGATTCATAAAAGAAAAGTTTCTTTCTATTATGCCTTCTAAAAATATAAAAACTAGTGTTATTAAATTCAAATTAACTCATCCAATTTTATTGAGTTAAAATTGACATGATAATAAAAATATAATAGTCCATTTTAATCGTGGTTCAATGGAAATTTATCTATTAATTTTTAACTCTTTTTCACATTTAAATTGTTAGGAAAAGATCGCTCATTTACCATTTTGTTCAAGTAAAGATCGCTCCTTTTACCACTTTGTTAAGAAAAGATCGCTATTTTTCTTCTTGCCTAATTGATTAACAAATACAATGAAATCAAATAGAAGATAAACACCACGATTTAACGTGGAAAACCCTAATATGGGGAAAAACCACGAGACTGCCGCCTCACGAAAAAAACTCCACTAACACAATAATGGAATACAAACAATATCTTCACTAGTTTGTACTAGTAGCTCTCTCAATCACACACAACCCGGTGAATTCATAACAAATCCTCTCTCTAGATCTCTCTCTAGACTTAGGAGTGTGTATATTGTGTTTTTTTTCTCTTCTCTTTTCCTTGTCCTAAGACAACAATGAAAAAGACTCTTTATATATCTAAGATTTTATTTTTTTACTATATTATGGGCCCATATAAGTTGGACCTAAACCCAACACAAATTTAGTTCCCAAAGCGGATCTAATAATATTGGTAAAAAAGCTAATACATTGACCATAGTATAGAATCATAAGGATTTGAAATTGCATACTCCCTCGTTATAATAAAAGAATTATGGTAAAGAAAACTAACATATTCAAGAAAAAGTTACTTGTAAAAAAATAAATAGGAATTTTATAAGAGGGATGGTTTTGGTAAAATAAAAAAAAAGTAAAGATATTTTTAAATTATTATTTAGCTGCAAATAAAGTTATAAATTTTTAAGACATAACTTTATATTTTTATAATTTTTAAGTTTAACAATGTATCCATATATCTTAGACGGTGCTATTTATTTATTTATTTATTTTAAGTAAGAGATTCAGGATTTTAATAATGATATAACACTTTTACATTTTTTCTATAATAATTTGTACAATATCGTATTTTAAATTTTAACTATAAAAAAATGGACGGTTTGTTTCATAATTACATTTAAAAATTGTAGATCAACAAGTCAACTAATTACAAATCAATAAATCAAATAACAATAAAACCAATAAATAAAAACATAAGCCTAATATTAGTTCATAAGACTTAAAATTCAATATCAATATTGTACAAATTAAAACTTCATATCATCTCCATATTTCAAATTACAACACAACAACAAGTTGTTGAACACTCTATTGTATATAAATATTCTAATTAATACATGTCCCAACTTACAATAATTCAATAAGTTAAACACTTTCTTGTATTCTTAAAAATACATAAGTGTTTTTAAGTATTAATTATATTTATATGTTATACACACAAATATATATTTTGAACTAATTAACCAAACTGTCAGTTTTTGTAAATTATATACTAAAACTGAAACCAAAAAATAAAAAACTCTAATCCTAAACCGAAATCGATATACGGTTAACAATATTTTTTTAATAGGTTTTTTTTTTATTTTAGTTCACTTTTTCGATTTCATCGATTTTTTTTTCACACACCCACTTGTGAATTCACCATTAGACCAAAACGGGATTTGTAATATTAGTGTCAAAAATGTAAATTAAGGCCCCGTTTGCTTTAAAGAAAATATCTTAAAAAGTGTTTCACGTAAAAATATTTTTCTGAAAATAATATATTTTTCATGTGTTTAGTTGCTTTTATAAAAAATGCTAAATTTTTTTTTTCGGTGTTTGACTTAGCAATATTATGCAATAGGTCATCATATTAAATAATTTATTATTAGCAAGTTATATGTAAGCACATTATATGAAAATAATAAAATTTAAATCAAAAGTATAAAATATAAGTTATTTTATAATAATTATTTACAAACCATAAGTTGATATTTATAATTTTTAACCAGCCTTCATTTTTTTTCTTCATTAAATTATTTTCATATTTAAAATATAATTTATTGATTAATAATGATAAAAATCAAATGAATATCATGTTTTTAGAGTTATAATACGTGCAAAGATTAATTTAAAAGATAACTTTCCATTTTGAAAAGAATAAGTTATTTTCTTTACTAAAAAATAGGATCTTTTTTAGTTGAAATTATTTCCTCTTAAAAGAAAAATGTTCTCTACTTAAACTGTATTAAAAGAGAATAAAGGAAATTGATTTTTAGAAAGTATTCGTGGGGCCAAAACTACAAAGGCGGGCGAAGAGGGGCAGTTTAGTCATTGAAGAAGCAAAAGAAAAGCGACCAAACCAATGACCATTAAAGAACGATGTCCAAAGCAGTAATTTCACATGCCACATATCGCCCAACTCCAAGTAGGCAATATCTTTTGTTAGAAGTATTAACCAACACCAACAGCCAACTGAAAAACCAAAACCAAGCTTCATTTTCTCTCCCTTCCTCTTATCTCACCCCATACCTCTTGAGAAACCAGAGATATCACTGATGAAGAGACAAAAATTGACAGCAACTATGAAACAATTGGAAGAAGAAGAATCATCATCATCATTATCATCTGAATCTGAATCACCATCTGCAGAACCACAGCCACAATGGTGTTTCTTCGACCTTTTATCGGAAGAAATCATGTTTGCAATCCTAGATTTGTTAGAACCAAACTCACTTGACAAGAAATCCTTTTCCTTAGTCTCTAAAACCTTCCACCACGTCGAATCTCGCCACCGCAAGTCACTCAAACCCCCGCTCCGACCACCTCCCTTCCGTTCTCGCCGCTACCCGAGCCTTACCCACCTCGACCTCACCCTCTGCCCCCGCATCACCGATGCTTCTCTCTCCACCATCTCCTCTTCCGCCGCCTCCGCCACCCTCCGCTCTCTTGATCTCTCCCGATCCAGATGCTACACCAGTAATGGGCTTATGACCCTCGCCACCAGGTGCCTAAACCTGGTGGAGCTGGACCTCTCGAATGCGACGGAGATGAGGGATGCCGGTGCGGCAGCGGTTGCGGAGGCCAAGAATCTGCAGAGGCTGTGGTTGGGGAGATGTAAGCTGGTGACGGATATGGGTGTTGGTTGTATTGCTGTTGGGTGTAGGAAGCTGAAGCTGTTGAGTTTGAAGTGGTGTTTAGGTGTTGGTGATTTAGGGGTTGGTTTGGTTGCTGTTAAGTGTCCTCAGATGCAGACTCTGGATCTGTCGTATTTGCCGGTATTGTGAATTCTTCGATTTACTTTTTCTTGGTCGGATGGATCTGCTTATGGTAGTTTTGGTTTATTATTAATTGGAAACGGAATTAGGATTGCTGAAATCCAGCTAGACAGGATAACAGTGCCTTCTATTTAGTAATGCAGCTAATGCTTGGTTGAAAGTTGAAACGACTTTTAATGGAAGTATTGCATAATTTATGCCTTTTTTTTCAATTTTTTTTCCGCATGTAATTTTTGGTTTATTTGAATGTAAAAATGGGTTTCTAATCTGTAAAATTTTTAAATTTACATATTAATAATTGAAATTGGCAAGATTCTTGAAATATTTTGATGGTGATGTCATTGTCTTTCTTGTAATTTGAACGATTAATCACATGTGGCGACCTTTTAAGGGCATAAATTAGGAATATTGAGAAATCAATTCCAATGTTTAAATGCTTATTTGCACCTGAAGACTGAGGGTCGACTTATTTTTATTGTGATTTCCGCATTTTTCAAGTGTTAGGTGCATCTAGAGCTAGTTAGGAAAGAGTTTTATGTCAAGTACATGTATATGTGCTATGCTATGTATAATTGATTGCTTAAGTTGCCTAGTGAATTCTGGATTTGGTGATGTTGATATGCAGATTACCAGCAAGAGCTTATCATCAGTCGCCCAGTTACCATATCTGGAAGATTTGATTCTAGAAGGATGCTTTGGTATCGATGATGAATGTCTTGGAGCACTGAAAAATGGCTGCAAGTCATTAAAGGTACTTTGTTGGTGGAATCTTTTGCTGGCTTTTTAAGTGTAATGGCCTCTTGTATATTACTTCTTGCCAATAATCAATACGTAAATTAGAATAGTGGCTTAATGAGTGTCCGCGGGGCATCATTAACATAATCCATTTATTAATTAAGATCCCTAAATTTAGCCATCTTTCAAACAAAAGCAGAACTGATACTTGAAGCAATTTCCAGTTAATAATGCAGAACGTGAGTCAACTTGAAATATAAACAAAAGTAATGTGTTTGTCAGTAATATATCTTCTAGTGGATCCATAAAATACTTTTGTATCAAGATAAAAAATTTGATTTCATTTATTTTCTGATTTAATCTTGTTTTGGATAAAGTGAAGCTAGGTATTTTGTCATGAAGTGAGTTAGTAATAAGCACAGAAGCATACTGCCTCTTAAAGAATAAGAAGAGTCATAGGCTAAGGCGTACCGTCCCGCTAGGACCTCATAAAGGAACGGGAGCTATTGAGAGGTCAAATAATTTATTTTATTCATTATTGTTTTCTTCCATGCTGATTGCTAATTGCTAGTTTGATTTTCTGCTATAGACTCTTGATGTATCAAGCTGTCAGAGTATAAGTTATGTGGGCTTGTCTTCAATAACAAGTAGCAGCGAGGTCTTCACACCTCATTCTGGCGCATGGTTCACCTGTAAGTGTTGATTAATCGATAATTAGCTTCTTTTAAGTTTTCAGCTAGCTTAGTTCTTCTAGTGAGAGTGAGGCTTGAGTGTTATTGCTGTTTATGATGTATGGTGCCCAATTATTCATTAAATTTTCTTGTTTTGTTCATTGTTCAGGTCACTTTGCGCTAGCATCTAGTTTGAAAAGGTTTTCCTCATTGCAATCAATAAAGTTAGATGGTTGTCTGGTAACTTGTGCTGGCTTGAAGGCCATTGGAGATTTCTGTGTATCATTGAGTGAGCTGAGCTTAAGCAAATGCTCTGGAGTGACTGATGATGGGCTCTCTTCCCTCATAACAAAGCAGAGACAATTGAGGAAGCTGGATATCACCTGCTGTCGCAAAATTACCGAGATTTCTCTTAATCATATAACAAGTTGCTGCCCTGGTCTCACTTCACTTAGGATGGAATCTTGTAGCCTTGTTCCTGCAGAAGCATATGTGTTGATTGGTCAGAGATGCCATTCCCTTGAGGAGCTTGACCTTACCGATAATGAAATTGACGATGAAGGTTGCAAGCTTTGACTCTCTCTGTTTTGGTTTAGCTTCTATATTATTCATGTATTATGCATACTCATCGTGTAGTGATGCAGGTCTCAAGTCCATTGCCAAATGTTCCAACATCTCCATTCTAAAGCTTGGGATATGCTTAAAAGTCTCTGATACGGGGCTTGCTTACATCGGCAAGTCCTGTTCTAAGCTTGTAGAGCTTGATTTGTACAGGTTGAAATTCATCCATGCTTGGTTGTAACTTTTATGGTCATATCCTGTGTAGGCAGATGCTAATTAGATATCCACTACTTCCAGGTCAATTGGAACAACAGATTTTGGCATTTTAGCAATCTCCCATGGTTGTCCGAGGCTTGAAATGGTGAATATATCCTATTGCAATGAAATTACTGATGTTTCCTTGATGTCGCTGTCAAAATGCTCAAAACTGACCACCTTGGAGTGCCGAGGCTGTCCACTTGTCACGTCTTTGGGACTAGCAGCAGTTGCTGTGGGGTAGGCAACTTAGCAAGTTGGATATTAAGAAGTGCAGTAACATTGATGATGCTGGAATGATTCCACTTGCTCACTTCTCTCAAAGCCTTAGACAGGTAAAGACCAGTCTGTGTATATGTCTCATTATGCCCAGATTATCATGTGATGCTCACATGATATGCTGTGTCTTCATTGCTGCAGATTAACTTGTCATATACTTCAGTTACGGATGTGGGGCTCTTATGTTTAGCCAATATCAGCTGTCTACAGAACATGACGGTTTTACACTTAAAGTGTTTGACGCCTAGTGGATTAGCAACCGCATTGTTGGCATGTGGAGGCTTGGTAAAGGTGAAGCTACAGACCTGTTTTAAGTCATTGCTTCCTCATCCTCTCTTTGAGCACTTGACAGCACGTGGATGTGTGTTCCACTGGAGAGACAAGGCATATAAGGTTTGTGGACTTCCTACTTATCGTAAATTTTCCGGAGGAGCGATTCACTATTAAACTTCTGATGTTGCTTCTGTACTGTTACCAGGAAGAACTAGATCCGAAGTGCTGGAAGCTGGAAGCTGGAGTCAACAGGGGCTATCCGATGTAAGCTAAGTTGTTTGGGAGAAGAAGACAACGTTTTACTTGATGGCTAAGATATGTATTGATCGCAGTATTCAGATTTTTTCTGTCTTTTTTTTTTGTCTTTTTAAAAAAATATGTTATTAGATTTGGCCAGAGTCTAGGCGCACATTCAATTTATAACCCTTCCTGTTGCCGCGGCAGTGTAGTTGGTGCTACTTGTGTTGTTTTTGGCAAGTTTGAGTGCGGAATTCTTACAACAAGGCAAAGAATGTTACCCAGTTGGGTATTGTGCACTTTTCCTGTGTATATAATGTTTTGACACAGCATTAGGGATATGTACCTGCATAGTAATAAATTCACAGTTGAATTCCCATGTTGGACCATGTGAACTGTGAAGTGGGGACTCTGATGTGCCACAACAGTCTCTTTAGTGGTAGAAATTCAAATGGCAGATTTAGCCGGCAATAAAATAGAAAAAAAAAATAATAATATTTAATTATGGAAACACCACTGCAATAAAAAATAATTTTAATTTTAAGTAAGTAAGAGATCATTTGTTTGATAAATGAGGTTGGTAGAATTATATTAATCGATATCTTTAAGTCGAGTTTGGTAAAAAAATAAAAAAAGAAAAATTAATAAGATAGAAATAAATATAAATATAAGTAATATATAAGTTCATAAAAGTAAATGATATTAAAAGATGATACGATTTTCCATATGAACAAAAATTGGTTAATATTAATTTATAATATTTAATGTAATATTGATGATAATACACTAAATAAATATAATTTAAAAATATGTTTATCAATTTTATATAAAAACCACCAAAAAACAATTCTACTTATGATTTAGGTGAGATATTTTTTCTTTCAACTCAAGTGGGATGTGTTTGTGTATAAAGGTAAAAAGAAGTCTCACATTATTGAGAAGTACTATTATTTTATTTTTTTTTTTGCTGATACTCAAGTAATCATACATGTTTTTAAATTATCTTTTATTTAGTGTGTTTTTATTATTAACACATTATATATTCTGAATAAATAAAACTAATTTTTATTCACATGGAATATAATATAAACATATAATACATTTAATTATTTTTCGTATTACTTTTAGTTTATATTTAATTTTTTATTTGTTATTAATTTTTCTTTATATTTATTCTCAACCAAAGTTGTGTTTTGAAGGAATGAGGTCAGAGTAAGTATATCAAACTCATTTTTGAAGAAACAAATTCAATCACTAATGAACCCATCTTTTTGGAGAGTTCAAGTTGTCTAAATATGAAATTATTTTTTTTTTAATGGCATTTTTATTATTTAATATTAAAATATTATTATTTTTTTCCTTATTCCTAATAGAATAACTAAATAATAGTTATTTTTTTATTTAGTTATATTTAAAAACGATATTAATACTAAATTATATAAAAAATCAATATATCGTCCTTCACTTCTTCTCCATCATCTTGATTGTTGATGGCTATTTCGTTAACAAATGCAGGAATTGCCCAACATACAAGGAATATTTTATTCCTTTATGTTAACCAAAGGCAAAAGCCACGAAACGAATCATTGGCAGTTCTGGTCTTTTATTTTTTATTCTTGGTTTTTTATTTTTATTTTTTGTTTTTCTAGTGGTGCGGAAAAGTCCTGAATTGTGAGGCGGATCAATCCGTGGACTTAGGGTTGTTTCCGTCTGCACGCAGAGTTTTTAAAAAGGCTTTTTGTCATAAAATAAATATAAATAAAAAATAAATATATTTTTATTTATAAATAAAATAAATAAATCAAATAAAAATAAAATATAAATAAGATATAACCGAAAAAATAAATCATCCAAACATATATTTAATGCCAAAAAAAAAAGAAAAAAAAATCTGTGGATTCCAACCACATCCTCGGCTCAGGGAAACTAAGAGAACTAAATTATCTAACGTCCTAATCTAACGATATTGAGAAGCCCCAATGGAGAATTTCAATGCAATGGTTACCACTTGTAGAATCACCATTACTGGGACTACGAATTCTACATCCATAAACAACTTCATAATTATATCCGCATCTTCAGATCTTTATTCATCACTTTATTTGCAAAATTTTTCTGTTTTTGTTTTTTTCTTTTTCTTTTTGTCATTATAACTTAAGAGGAAAAATTCAAATCCAGTATATGTCATTTAAGATATTAAGGATAATGTGACTTGACTATAACATCATTTGCTATTTATAAGGTCATTCACTTTTTAAGTTTTTTAGGGTATTATTTCTTTTATACAGTAGATAAAAATTAATTATTATGAAAAGTTTACTTTTTTGGGATTCTTGATAGAAAACACCCAAAATTTAAATAATCGCTTAAGATCCATAAGGATCTTAAAAAGTGAGATTCTTAGTCTAGAAAGCTGTGTTAGGTATATGTTATGTTTAGTTGGTAGGTATCTAATTACATGATATAAGAAAACATTATTTTACTTAATTAATTTAATATATATATATATATACACACATAAATCAACTTGAAGTAACATATCAATTTTTTTAAGAATACTCAGAAAATATTATAAAGTTAAGGACATTTCAATCATTTTCGCTTTACTAGTTTGGTTTGTGAATGTCACATTAGTTTGACGTCCGATACAGATATAGATTAATTGCGGATGATAGAGGTAAAATACATGTAATCTAAATGTGCCGTAAAATTTTGAAATGGTCAAATGACAACTCTAGTACCATGAAGTTAAAACGTCAACATTGAAAGCGATGATGAGTTTCACAAATGTTTACGTTGTCACTACAAAATAGCAGGATAATTCATACTAAACGACATTTGAGTTTGAGGACCAATAATGAATATTCCCATTGGAATGAAGTTATGCTTTCTTAACTAGGCCTGAAAAGCTAAGGCCGTCACGATAAAGGACAAAAATGGTACAATTGCTGACGCCGTCCAAAAAAACCATCCACCACTACACACTTCCCTCCAGGCAGAATATCAGAGGTAGGGATGGGCCTATAGGGCCCTTACCCGCCAGCCCAAAAATGGCCTCAACGGGAATGCTATAAGTATATAATAAAATATGTATTGAATGGAAAGTATAAAGGCCAACAGGCCATCTTGCATATGAAATTAGAGCCCATCACTAGATGGCCTGATTATTAGCATTCCACTTCCCCATACCACCAGCATGTCTCATGTTCCGATAAAAGCAAATTGATTCACTTATGCTTGTAGAAGAATTGCAATAAAGATTTAAGTTCTGCAATTAATTTACTAACATCAAACTTTTTTTTTCTATTTTTTTCTTTCTCTGTCGATTTTTCATGGTCATTCATTATTTGATATCTGTCTTTTATTCTCGATCCTGTAATTAATTACTTTAGGACTTAAGAAAAGGCAATTGCTATTTTTAGATTTGAAAATTTAAAATATTTTCTTTGTAGTAGATAATTTTAAAAGGGTTTAAATAGATGGTTCAAATTAGTGACTGTATTAAATAATAATAGTGTTGATTTTTTCAAAATACTTATCCGTATCGATTTTATATTATCATATCATTAAAGTGCAAGAAGAAAATTTTCATTTCTCCTCTTTTGACTTTGTAACAATTATTTGAAAAGACATTTTATGCGCATGTTTGTATAATCTAATTTAATAATTCTAAAGGAAAAATTGGAAACTTTCTCAAATCTCCCTTTTCCTCTCCATTTTCCCACATTAATTACTCTATCTATTACCTATAGACATAGGCATAGTTCGGTTCCGAATCGAAAATCGAACCGAAACCGTCATCGGTGGTTCCAGAACCGAAACCGGATCGGTTGGCTAGTTAGGTAATGGAACTGCTGGTTTCATGATTTTTAGGCGGTTCTTAGGCCTAGAACCGATGGAACCGCGGTATCACTCGGTTCCATTGAAAGAATAAAAGAAAAAAGAAAAAAATAATATTAAAATAGATAATTATTAATATTTATATAATTTTATAAAATAGTAAAATTTATTACTTATTCATAATATTTAATATATTTTTATCAACAACACAAATAAACATAGTTTAAAATCATACATAATTAGTTTAAATAAACTTTTTCTAAAAGCAAAATTCATTTTTTTAATAATGTGAGACTATTTTTTGCATTAAATTTCTTTTTATCTACTAGAGTGCTTTACAATATTATAATATAACTATAATTGATATTGAATGTGTTTGTATATATATAAATGTGTATTCTAAATAAATTTTTAAAATTTTTGATTAAATAATTTAATACTTTTAGATCCAATAATTATTTTGACTTTAAAATTTATTTTATTAAAAATTAATTTTTATTTTTTTTTTAAAAAGATGATTCTGCAGTTCCAAATCCGGAACCATGGAAGATGATTCCGATTTCGATACCTCAATTTTAAGACCTAGAACTGGTCGTTCCGGTTTCGATTCGATTTGGTTTTGGAACCGTAACGATGTTTAATTACGTATGTATATCATGTTGTCAAAATCGGCCTGGACCGGTCGTTCAACATGGTTCGATTGGAACTGGCACTAATACCGGGTTGGGTCTTGTTTAAGACTCGTTTTGCAACGAACCGACAAGACTTGGATTGACCCAATCGACCCAGGCATCGAACCGGGTTGAACTAGTCAACCCGACCGATTGACCCGGATAAAAAAAAAAAATAAAAATAAAAGAAAAAAACAAAAAATTAAAAATTTAAATATTTATCCATACTTTATTATAAATTTATAAAATATAATTATTAAATCATATTTATTTAATAATTAATTGATGAATTTGATCTAAATATAGATTTAATCGAGTGATAACACATATATTGGTCTTTTATAATTAAATTATCCCTTATATTTTTACTTTTTCATGACCTCGGTTTGATCCCCGGTTGAACCTAGTCCGACCTCTCGATCCCTTAGCTTGTTCGGGTCAAAGCTCGGTCCGGTTATGCCAACATTGATGTATATGCATTAATAAAGTGTTTTCTATATTTAATTGAAATAGCTTCTAGAATGGTTAACTTTATAAAAACTTCATATTCAATTTTAATTGAAAACCACTAAGTATATATATATATATATATATATTACAATTTTTAAATTTAAATATTTTATTGCTCTAAATTATCTTACTATTTAAAATCATTGCTTATGAGTCATCATTATTTGATAAACATAACTACATTAATGCATTCAAATGAATTCTCAATGGAAAAAGATTTGAATAAAACAATTAAATTAAAAAAATAAAAGATTCTCTCTCATGAGAGCTCTCCAACCCCTAGGAAACTTTTACACCTGTATGATGTCGTCTAAGAGTGTATCCAAATTGTGATCCTTTGGTTCTCTTCTTTTAGATATAAATTTTAATAGAGATTCTTTCCCTCTATAATCTCGTCCATAATCTTTGCATAATTAATATGCTAATCTCATTCTATGGTTTTTTTATACTCTCATTCACCCTTTCGTCGTAATTTTGTCATTTGCTTTGCTCTACTATCTTTTTGGGACCTTTTCATAGTCATATTGTTTTATACCTTAATTCATAATATCTATAGCCCATTATCTTTCTATATCTTTAATTGCTTTTTATGTCTTTTGATCAATAGAATTCTTACCGTCATCAAAATATGAATCCAATTGGGCATCAGGTGAATGATGGAGAGGATTTGATCATCTCGGATTTGAAGTGCGGAGATGTGAGGAATGACTTCTATATGGTTGGAAAAACATTGGCTAATAAGATTCTGAACAAAAATGTAGTAATGTCAATCGTCAAAAAAGCACGGGAACAGTATAACCGCATCACAAAGACAATTTTTTTCTCATTGCTTCTAAGGAGGAAAATTTTTTAACGAAGATCCTGGAGATAGAACCTTGGTCAGTCATGGTTATCCTATTCTACTCCAACTACGGGATCGTACTAAAAGATTGGAGGAGCTAATTTTCTCCTATATGAATATCTAGTTCAGATAAAACACTTCCTCTGTAATTAATGTTAGAAGAAAATGCCAAGAAAATCGGTGAAGTGGAGGACTAAAATATTCTAAAGAGGGATTTCTTACTAGTGAGAATACCGATCCCTTTCCTATTTCTCTAAAATCAAAAGGGAAAGAGAAGATAAATGAGGTAAGTGTTATTAAGGCTGGAAACAAGGTCAAAATAGAGAGCTACAATGAATTATCAATTCAAGAAGGCCAAATCTTGTTTTCTTAATTGAGACAAATAACAAAAATGATTTTGTTGATAAACTACGGAAGCAAATGCATTTTGATGAAGGTTTTTTGTGTAGCCTAATGGAATAGGGGTGGCTTGGTTTTATGGTGGAAAAATAATCATCAAGTTAATGTGATTTAGTAGTTGAATAATTTGATTGACACTATCATAGAAGCCAAAGAGAAAATGCGAATTACCTCGAGTTATGAAAACCTTAAATTCTATAGTCATTTACAACTCTGGAATAAGTTGAGAGATATTGCTACGTATATGAATAATGCATGGATGGTGATAGGAGATTTAAATGAGAAAGATGCCATGAAGAAAGGAGTAGTGGAAACATAAGACCATCTCATCAAATGGAAGCTTTTAATGAAACAATTTTAGATTATCAGTTGACGGATATTGGTTTCAACGGACATAGATTCACATGGAGCAATCGTCATGAAGGTAATGCTTTGGTAAGAGAAATATTACATCGGGTTTTGATTAATCAAGAATGGTTGCAACTTTTCCATATAGACAAATTTCTCACTTGGTGGCTAACGACTCAATCATTCCACTTTGTTAATAGAATTGAATAAAAGAGATAAGAAAGGACCTTGAATTTTTCTATATGAGGCGAAGTGGGATGGGAGAATGGTTATGATGAAGTTGCAACACCTTAAACCAAGGCATTACAACCCGTCACGTGTCCTCTCTTGAAAAGAACATGCGAAGACTATATAAACTAATCCACAATTACAAAATACGTACATATCTCCAATATCACTCAAAAAGTTACTTGAAAACTTTCATCAAATATATATAAAATCTTCATAACAATCTGTTGTCATAAACACCTAAATCCAACAAAAACATAAGACATTGATACAACTTTACTTTCATTCCTCATACGAAAATATATGGAAAATTGTCTATAAATCTTGTTCATAAAGTCCTTCATACTTTAACTTTAGATCTGGAAGTGTAACTATTTGCAGGATAATCCATAGCATTATCGACCTCCCCTGGGTCCGCATAGATATTATAACCCAAAATATCATAGACCATAGAATCTTCACCTGAACCTGAAAAACAAAGGGATGAGCGAAAACGCCCAGTACGCCATACCACACACAAATGTGCATGAACACTCATTAAACAAATCACATGCATCACTTGTTACTATGCAACATCCACAGGTTTATTATTAGCTATCAACCAGCACAATTTAAGATTATTGATCACTAACCTTAAAGCAAGAGTAACTCATGACCCCAATAAAAACAATAGTATAGTATTTATATATATAGTTGTGTTTCACAATTAAGCTGGTAACAAATCCTAATCTATCAGAATCATCTCTAGGCTCAACTTCACTCAGGATAACGCCACACAAGAATCATCAGGTTGCAAATGTTAGTATCACACTCTGTGCGGTCTTTACTAACCGTGACCAAACACAATCAGCATAACAATTTTAAAAGCTTGCAATGGTTAATTCAATTTATATACATGTCTAATCTTACAAGCACAAGCACAAACAAGATATGATAGTACCTGGATTCGCTTCAACTTCAATTTCACCAATAGGACTTCTATCTGAAAAGAATTCCTTATCTCACAAGAATTCCTGATCTACAACATATCTCAATCAATTACGATTTCATGCACATAATAAAATCTAACCCTGAATTCCATAAATTTTACTCCTAGTCACACATCTATAATAAAAGATCAACACGCTTGTTCCTTTTATTCACAATTCAGTAAAACCTTCAAACACGACTTTCACCAAAATTCCTAGTTATCTCCACAATTCCTTTAATATATAGGTTCCTCAATTAATAAACTAATCACTAGAAAAGATTATAATTTTAGAACCACAGAGATTTGATTAGATCCACACTTACCTAGAACGTACAAATTTCTCTTGAACAGAACCCTAATTCAAACAAATAATAAACTACGATCATAATCTTATAGTCTTAAGAAATTACAAGTTCTAAGATGGATCTTACCTTTTCTTTGAATTGAAACTACACAAATCTTCATCCCAATATTTTAGGATTTCTCCACAAGATCTTGATTCTCTTCGAAACCAATGAAATGAGCTTATGAGCAATTGACCCTTAAAAAATTGATTGGAAAAGGGCTAGAGAGAAATCTATTTACCTAGGGTTTACCGAGGAAAAGTTGTGACAATTTCGAAGCCAAATGGGTCTATTTACAGAAGAGGAAAAGGATAAAGATAAAAAAACTTTTATGACCCTTCAATTTTCGTAACAGTACACTGGAAATGAAAAGACACGAAACCCTTCAATTCTTGTAACAACACAAGAAATGGAAAGACATCTCATGTATTATATGCCTGCCATATAATACACATAAATTAAACTTATGAGGATGGACCATAAAACCCTCTCAAATGACACTACTACCCTTCAATATAAAATATTTTCCTTTATTTGCTAGATTTGAGAGAAAGCCAGCGAATTTGCTAGATTTGAAATAAGAAGTTATTTTATGTAGAATTAATCTTATATGATGGCAAAAAACAAAATGGTGGAAAGGTAAAAATCATATTTCAAGAACTAGAGCACAATTAAGCCTGTTGCAGACTAAAGAGACACATGGAGTAGATATTCAAATAGAAAGAAAACTTTAAAATGAATTAGATGATTTGACACGTCAAGAAGAAATCTACTGACATCAACGTTCCCGAGTGAACTAGCTCAAGTAGGCTGATAGAAACATTTAATATTTCCACTACACTACTATCAATAGGAGGGCAAGGAATAAAATCTTTTTCATCAAAGATAGTAGTGAACATGGCTAAATAATGTAGAGGACATAGTCGAAGAATTCCTTAGATATTACTAACAACTATTCTCTTCTAGTAATAGTAAAGATATGAATGTAGTGCTGGATTATATCTACCCGATGGTAACTACAAAACAAAACAGGACCTTAATAAGTGATATAGAGCCTTTTGGATTGTTATATTTTTATCTGTATTGGATCTTTATTGATTCAGTATTAGTTTTGTTTGGTCAGTTTATGAGTAAAATTATCGTTTTTCATCGGTATCAAATCTATATCGGTTTTGTTTGAAAAAAAAATACCTAAATGACAATCCAAACAAGCATATAATAGAAAAGGATGTAAAACAAGCTATACTTCAGTTAGGAGCCACCAAAGCACCTAGCCTAAAAGGATTTAGTAGCTTTTTCTATCAAACTCGTTGGCACTCTGTCATACCCTAAAGGGTACTCTAGATGTGGCAGTCCGCTCCATACGGTATTAAAGTTTAAGAATGACTTTGGAGTCATGTGAAAGTTTCAATACCATATTTAAGAAATCTATCACAATAATAGAGACACCGGTGGGATGTGTAGTTAGAGAAGGTAAATTTAGTATACAAGAATCCAAATAAACAATTAACTTCAAAATTTATAGAAATATGATCTTTGCATCATCTTAGGGCATCCACCGATAAATCTCCAAGGATCAAAATAAAGTCTTAGCCTTACTTCAAAAACAATACTAAAACCACAAAGACTTTTAGAAGACATCTATTCTAAGATCTTCAAAAGGATTTTCCCCAAAAGCTTCCCAAAAACATAGTTTTATCCAAATATGTAGTCCTTGGGTAAAAGAGGAATTGATCCTATGTCAACAAAAATCTATTCGGAGGGTAAGCTCAACTAGTTTAGTGAGAATATTCCCGAATTAACGTACTTGTATCAAGAAAATTAAACAAGATATTAAACAGGTATATGAAATGCATCAAACATATGAGCAAGCAATACATATGACTTGCCGGAAATCGTATGTTTGAATGGATTTACGCTCTCTATTTGTGGTTAGGTGTTTTGGGCTCTAAAACCCATCTTTATAATCTAATTATGTAGTTCTTTTGGGCTCCTACTCGCTCGAATATGAAATACTTCTTTTAGGCTCCTATTCACCCATCCTTACAAACTTGTGGTTTCTCTGAAACCCTACTGCTATACTCTTGCCCCCACTGAGGGCATAATAGCTAATGCAATGTGACTCACTTTATGATATGCATGAATCAGTTAATATAATTCTTAACATGTGATTAAGGTATTTTTAAGGTGATCATAGAATTTGCAAACACTCCATCATGATGATAGAACGCTAATTTAATTAGTAGTAATTCATACCTCGATATGCTTAGTATTCTTTAACTAAAACTATCATGCATTTTTGTTTTCATCTTTTTCCTACTTCTAGTGCCTCTAGCTGTAAGCACAAACAAGTACAAAAAAATAGGAGATAAACTCACTCGGCCATTCTTGCCAAGATCCTTCAGTTGTAATAGTTCTTCGAATACTGATCCTCCAAAGCTTTGTCATCTGCACGAAAGAAATACCTAGAATGAGTATTTTGTGAAAGTTCTATTTAAACTTTCTAATTCTACTCTAGTATTTGCATTAAAATTCAGATAGAAGGAAATTCCAATTTAAAATGGCCATAACTTGATCGTTTTAAGTCAGAATTTTGCATATTATATGTCGTTTTTTGTCTACTCTCAAAAATCTATCTATTTCTAAAATTATTTTTAGCATAAAAATCTATTTGGGTTCCAAAACGTTATGGCATAGAATTACCACGAATTTCCCAGCCTTCAAAAATGAAATTTTCTAAACTTTTCTTCATCCAAAAATCCACAAACAAATATATAGATAATTATACAGTTGAAAAATCTTTTTAATACATATATAAATTCATATTATATGCATGATTCTAATGATGTTGTCTCAATGATGATTTTTCATAAAACAACTTGTCTTAGGAGTTTGAAAAAGTGAAACTTGACAATTTCTTTTAAGTTGTTGGGAAGAAAACTAGAAACTTTTGAGTTATTACAAGTTGGTGATTTCTTATTATAAATATATTTCCTTAACTTTTAAAAGATAAATTTAATTCCAAAAATTTGGTCTTTCAAGTTATCTACCGACTTTTATTCTTAAGTGGATTTTTATCTAGTGTTCTTGACTTAGAAAACTTGCCTAGTTCTTAGTTTTTATGAAAGTGTTGGTGATAATTTTATAAATAAGTTTTTAAGAAAAATTTGCATAACAAAGAATTATCAACATTAAAGTTTAAATAATAACTTTTATTTTGTTAGTTTGGAAGAGAGTGTGTAATGAAACTACTTAGTTAAATCTTGAAAAAGCCTAAATATTAATACCTAAAAATTTATGAAGAGCTTATCTAAATTTTTAAAAATAAGTTATTGAAACAAAATTCGAAGTCTTTAATGAAAAAATTTTCATAAGTGTAAAATTATTTTTATGGTGAGCTTAGTCTTATTTTCGTTATAAAAGAAAGAACTCCTTTTATTTTATTAAGACAACAACAATATGGTCATGCATAAATATGAACTTGTAGCTAAGTACCATTAATAAAAATAATTCATATAAAAGATAAAAGATATAGAAATAAAATAAGCGCATAATAAAATCAAGCATTGGGAAATCTTAGCTTCTATCAAGGCTTTTTGGACTTAGACATGGGTAAGTCCATAAAGTGTAAACCCCCGAAGTTCTGTAATCGAAATAAAGACCTAAACCCTAATCAGAAGTCAACTGGATTCTTAAGTCAACCAAAACCCTAGTTTACCGTAACCGCTTAAGTTCGGCATTGCCGTTTTCTTTAGCCCTAGAAAACGAAGTTGGAAAAGTTAGCTATAATAGTTCGTAATAGCTATAGGTTATATAAAAATATCAGATTGAAGGAATTCGAGTGTCCTTTTGAACCCGATCGGACATAGTTCTTGAAAAACGTATCCGGAAGCCCGAAATAGGAAAAATATTTCGAATATACCGTTAGGCTCGTAAAAATATGAGATTTCCAAAAATATCAATTTCGTAATTTTTCGGTAGCTAAAAAATCAGATATCGCTTTTATACGCGTATTTTCTTACTACCGGCATTAAATTGTCATGTCTACTTTTACATTACACTATTTTCTACTATTCTATACTATTCACCTATCTCTACTTTTTCTTACAACCTACTCTTACAAACCATACACCTATTTCTTACACATTTTCATTTCCAATACAATTTCACATCTTTCATTTCTTACTTTTAATTAACAAAATAAAAAAAAAAATTTTTTCTCTTCCCCAATCACCCAAATGGCGCCGGCCACACCCTCTCCATGCATCAATTTGTTTTATTTTTCATTTATTTAATCAACACAAATTATCTCCCACATTTTCCTATAAATACCCCCTCATACCTTCACTTCTTTCACACCACTTCTTCTCTAAAGTTACGATACCAAAATCTCTCTCAAAATCTCTCAAGAGTTCATTCAAGAAGTTCCTCCTAGTTTAGCTTCTTTAAGGTAAAAATTCCTCCAAGTTTTCTTTATGTTCACCTACTTAGTATGAGCTTAGTGTGTGTTTTCTAAAACCATGAGGTTAAGAAAGCAACAATAGGTTCATACTTTGTTTTTGTTCATAACATCAAATTCCTTTATGTTTCTTTGTGTTTCCTTTATGTTTATTACTATCTAATTATCTATATAGCTATATATATTATTTAGAGCATGTAAGCTCATTGTCTTGCAATTTATTTACTTCATTGCAATTTATTTATTTCAAGTTGTTTTTAAGACTAGTCATTCTAGTCTTAGACTTGTCCTCAGCAAGTCAAAACAATTCTTTTTCTTTTTCTTTTCGGGACTAGTCTTTTCTTAGTCCTGGGGTACCTTGATGAAGCTAAGGTCCCAATACTTGATTTACTTTCTTATTTGTTTTATCTTTCAAGTTATTATGTTCTTTATATTTCTATAGTTTATGATTTATATTCATGCATGAACATAATGTTTTTGTCTCAACAAAAACAAATGAGGAAGTGTTTTTCTAAAACTAAAGGTTCTTTTTAATAAATATAGAAAATGGATTTCCTAAAAGCTTATGAACATGCTTGGAAATGATTCTTCTTAAATAAACAAAAGGTTTTATGAAAACTTATCTTTCATCAAGAAATAAAAATTCTTTTGGAATCATTACAAGAAACAAAAATATCATTTTATTACCTTTGAATCCAAGTTTAGAAAATAAAACCACTCCTTAGGAAATTAAAAGTAGTTACAAGAAATTAATTTAGAAAAAGAATATTCATCTCAAATAACTCAAGATCTTTCAAAAAGTAAAATGAATATTCCAATAAAATCTCAAAGTTCAAATCTTTTAAAACCTTACTTTTCATAAGTTGAGACAACTTCATTTACTTCATACATTTATTATGAGTCATTACATATATGTATATACCTTTCGAAAATTTTACAAAATACTTGAAATATTTATCTTTTCAAATAGCCTTGTTTACAAGAAGGAAAAAAAATGTTTGCAAATTGTGGCAAATCTGGTTGCTGTCTTTTCGGAACCCAAATGACCTAGTTTTTGAAAATAAGCTTAGAAATGCATAGATATTTTCGAGTAGGTAGAAAATGGTATATTATATGTGAAATTCCGAGTTAAAATGAGCAAGTTATGGCCATTTTAAGTTGGAATTTCCCCTTATACGATTTTATCGCGATTTTAAGAAAGATTAGAATCTTCAATAATAGAAGTCTTATGAAAGACTCATTTTGGGTATTTCATTTTGTTTAGGTGACGAGGGACCCGAGATCGTCTATCCGGAGGACTATTTCGTTTACACCTACCGATTATGGAGTGAGTTAATTATTTCCTAAGTTACATTTCCTTGTTTGTGCTTATAATTAGTGGCATTAGAAATTTAGGAAAAGATAAACGAACAAATGTTATGAAATAATTGTTGAATGAAAATTAAGTATATCGAACGATATGTTAAATAAAAGTATGACTCTTATATGATATGATGAAATTATGGTTGATCACCTTTAACATGAATTCAACTTATATGGTTAAATGTTTAATTGAAAATTATTCATGCATATCATACTTGTGAGTCACATTTATTTCACTACTATTCTTCGTGTGGGGAAATGAGGAAGTGGTAGTGGTGGCTTGTAGGAGCCGGTAAGTCTACATGGGCCAGTAGGAGCCAGGAAGTCTACAGGGCAAGCAGGAGCCGGTAAATTGCAATTATTGATGGTCGTATGGGCTTGTAACCACCCAACCCTTGTCATGGAGGGCGTTAAATCCATGCTACATTTGATTTCCGGTTAATCTTGTGTATTTGGTTGATCATGTGATTGCTGCATTTCATATGCTTGAATTAAATAACTTGGTTGTCGTATGGAAATATTATATGGTTAGGAATTATCTCACTAAGCTAGATTTGCTTATACCTTTATAGTTTTCTATTACAGTATGATTATCTATAGTTGGCCCCGAGGAGCCCAGTGTGCCAGGTATGAGCTTACGCTACTAGGAGTTTTTGGAGGAAGTTTATGTATTTTTAGTCTTAAACATAGACTTCTAGGAAAAATCTCTATAGTAGACTTATGTAGTAGTTATGTTTATTCTGTTAATAGTATAGTTGAACAAAGACTTTAAGGCGGGGGAATGCCCCTAAGATGATGTACGAATTTGTTATTAAATGAAGATCTCATGTTTATCTATTTAAGTTTATGCTTGCTTTTGCTATCTATTTAAACGTAATACCCCTGTGAGTCTCCTACTATCTTGGAAGCACGCCTTGCATATGATATCGAAGCTCCTGCATGACTACGGATTGTCATTCATTAGCTTTAATATTCTATGCGGTGGACTGTTACGTTTAGGATACCCTCTGGGGCGTGACAAGTTTCATCGAGAAAACAAGTTGCAAAGTTTGTTATCTTCATGCATTAATTGTTTAGCTTATCTAGATGATTTTGATTGGCTTTTAGAGTTGTTTTTGTTGACTTGGTTTGCTCTTTTTGACCTTTAGTGCATCAATTTAGGCTAACATATTTCAATGAAATCCAAACCCTTCATTTTGGTGCAATTTGCACCCATATTATACACATATTTATTATAATAATAATTAGTTAATAGTAATCTAGATTTTAGGGTTGTTTATTAAGCTAGACGAGTACAAATATTACAATTATTCAAAAATTTTATCCAAAAAAAATTTATTTAAAGCTTTTATTAAAGCATATGTATGTATGTTATTGTGTATGTGTTGTTACGTACAAGGAGAGATCAAAATGAAGAGAAGGAGAAAAAGTAAAGAAAAATAAAAAAAAAAAGAATGTAAGGGAAAGGATGAATGGAAATACAAAAACAAAGAAAAGATGATGAATTTACAACCAACAATTGTGTAAGGAGTGGCAAAAATATGAACTTGGGTAAAAATATAAACTTGTGCAAAAAGTCAATTTTGTGGTCCAAATAACACGTATGATAAATACTTATTCGATAATATATTTAGATAAAAATTTACATATTATCAATATTAAATATTCTGAACACCATGGTATACATAAATCTTTAGTTTAAGGCTTTTACTTTTTAGCTTTATACCTGCTATCGTAAATTATATTTTATCTATTTAAAAGTTTTGTTTAGTGGTATTTTGATAAATTAATAACTATATTGCCCTTAATTTGACTTTATTACAAATTTATAAGGTTTGAAATACATGAATTCATTACTATTTATAGATTTATTCTAGAGTTTTTATTAAATTAGAAATTTAATATCATTCTATATTTGTTACTTTGTTCTTTTTACTAATTACAAGTTACTAGGTTAGATCAGAATTTTAGTTTCTATAGACTCAGAATTATTTAACTTAAATGTATTAATATGTTTCGAATATTAAAACTTAAGTTCTTAAATATTAAATAGTTTTCTTTATTCTTTCATTTACTTTATTTCGAACATTTGTATTTTAAAGTTTTATTGATAAGGGTTCTTTATTCTAATTTATTTGTACTTAAAATTTAAATCGAAAAATTTTAGAGTGATTTCTGATATTTTTATTATATTCTTTTATGATTTACAATTTATTTATAATATTTATTATAATCGAGTTATGTAAAATTAAGGGTGATTACAGCATCAATCCTCTTTCTCTACACATAAGATATTTTTAGAAGAAGATTTGAGTCTGTGGTGCAGCCACAGAAGGCTAAATCCCAATATGAAAGAGGTGGTCAAGAAGGAGGTTATTAAGCTTCTCAATGCTGGACTAATATATCCTATATTTTATAGTTCTTGGGTTAGTCGAACACAAGTTGTACCAAAGAAGGGAAGGATGACTGTGGTCCCTAAGGAAAAGGTCAATTCATACCGATGCATACCATCACTGGATGGAGAGTTACATTAATTATCGAAAATTGAAGGATGCTAATCAAAAGGACCATTTCCCTCTTCCTTTTGTAGATCAAATGTTAGAGAGGCTGGCTAGACATATGTATTATTGTTTCCTAGACGGGATGTTCGGATACTTTCAGATACTGATAGCTCCAAAGACGAGGAGAAGAATACCTTCACTTGTCCCTATGGCACAAATTCTTACAGAAGGATGCCATTTGGGTTATGCAATGCACTAGCTACGTTTCGGCGGTGACCATTTTCGATGATTTAGTACAAAAAATCATGCTAGCATTCATGGAGATTTTTCAGTCTTTGGTGATTCTTTTTTAGACTGCTTAGAGAATTTAGAGAAGTTGCTTATTCGTTGTGAAGAGGCAAATCTTGTACTTAACTGGAGAAAATGCATCTTATGTGTAAAGAAGGCATTGTACTTAGCCATAAGGTCTCTTACAAAGGCATTGAAGTTGATTAAGCAAAAGTAGAAGTATTTTCCAAATTCCCTCCACCAAATTCGATTAAGGCGGCCATGTTAGTTTTTACAGACCTTTCATAAAGGATTTCTCAAAAATAGCTTGCCGATTGACTAGGCTATTGGAGGACATGCCTTTTAACTTTACCTCGGAATGTTAGCATGCCTTTGAAGTACTCAAGGAGAGACTGAAAAATGCTCCTATTATGATAGCTTCTTATTGGAATTTGCCTTTTGAATGTGTGATGCAAGCGATTTTATAGTAGGGGTTATTCTTGGACAGAGGCATGTAAATATTTTCAGCCCATCTACTATGCCAGCAAGACTCTTAATAATGCCCAAGAGAATTATACTACAATGGAAAGGAGATGTTGGCTGTGGTTTTGCATTAAATAAATTGAGGTCTTATCTAATTCTATCTAAAGTTAATGTGTATACACTGATCATTCTGCCTTAAGATTTTTGTTAACTAAAATAAATGCAAAGCCCAGACTCGTTAGGTAGATATTGCTTTTACAAGAATTTGATTTGGAAATTCGTGATAAAAAGGTGGTAAAAAATCTAGCAACTGATCATCTCTCAAACTTTGAGAATCTTGTCACGCCCAAAGGGTAACCTAGACGTGGCAGCCCATCACATACGGTATTAAAACTTAAGAATAACTTCCCGAAGTCATGCAAAGCTTCAACACCACATGTAAGGCGTCTGTCACAACAATAGGAGACACTGGTAGGATGTGTAGTTCGACATAGTAAATAAAGTAGCATACAAGAAATCTAGATAAATATTTAACTTCAATATTATAAGAATATAGTCCTTTTATCATCTTAAGGGCATTCCCTCGATAAATCTCCAAACAACCTAATATCAACTTAGTCTTTCACATAAAGAAACACTATTAGAAAAAAGAGATTAAAGGAAATCTATTCCAAGATCTTCAAAAGGATTTCCAATAGCTTCCAAAACATAATCCCACTCGGGTATATGAAGTCCTTGGGCATAAGAGGTATTGGTCCTGTTTCAACAAAAGTCTGTCGGGGTATAAGCACAACTAGCTTAGTGAGAATATTCCTGGATTAACGTACTCATAGCAATAATTTCAAACAAGTTATTAAACAAGCATACGAATGCATCAAGCAAGCGAGCAAGCAACGCATATGATCTACGGAAAGCATATGTTTTGAATGGATTTACCCCTCCATTCGGTGGTTAGGTGTGTCAGGCTCTTTAAAACCCATCTTTGGAATCCAACTTATGTAGTTTGTTTCTAGCTCCTATTCGCCTATCTTGAAATAGTTCTTTCCGACTCTTATTCGCCCATCCTGAATTAGATCTTTTCGGCTCCTATTTGCCCATCCTTAAATAGTTCTTTCAGGCTCCTATTTGCCATCTTGCAGACTTACGGCTCCTGCAAACCCCACTACTATATTTTGTCCCATCGAGTATAGTAGCCAATGAAATAAAACTAACTACGATATGCATGAATCAATTAATAATAACTTGAAATATGTAATTAAGGTACTTTAAGGCGATCACAGAGTTGCAGACACTCACATGATAATAAAACACAATTTGGTTTAACAACAATTCATGTCCGATATGCTTAGTATTCTTTCAATCAATGTTATCATACAAAATTAATTTTTCGTCTTTTCCTACTTCTAGTGCCTCTAGCTACAAGCATAAATAAGTATAAAAGGTAGGAAATAAACTCAATTGGCCATCCTTGCTACATTCTTTACTATAATGGTCCTTCGAATATGGATCCTCCCAAACTTTGTTACCTAAACGAAAAAAATACCCGAAAATGAGTATTTCGTGGAATCTCTACATTAACTTTCTAATTCTATTCCAGCATTTGCGTCAAAATTCGGATAAGAGGAAATTCCAACTTAAAACGACTATAACTACTCACTTTAACTCGGAATTTTGCATATTATATACCGTTTTCTGCCTACTCGAAAAGATCTATCCATTTTAAGGTTATTTTTGTCATAAAAATCTATTTGGGTTGCAAATTACCATGGTACAGAATAGTTACGAATTTCAAAACCCTCAAAATATGATTTTCCAAATTTTTCTTTACCTAAAAATCTTTTAAACAATATATATGGATATTTGTATAGTTGAAAAAAATCCTTTGAACATATATTTGTACTCATATTGTATGCATGATTTTTGTAGTGTTGTCTCAACATTGATTTTTCACAAAACAATTGTATTTAACAGTTTTAAAAGATGAAAACTGGAAAATTTCTTCTCTTTAAATTGCTAGAAGGAAAACTAAAATATATTAGGTTATTATAAGTGAGTGTTTTCCTATCATAATTTCATTTCCTAACTTTTCAAAAGTAATTTAATTCCAAAAATTTGATTCTTTAACTTATCTACTAACTTTATTTCTAGTGATTGAAAAATAAGTTTTTCAAAATTTTTCTTAAATTGTTGGTATGTCTAATAATTGGAGTTGTGTTAAATGTATATTTTCATCTCATTTTTATATTCTTTTTCTTCTTTAGAAAATAAATTTACTTTTAAAACTTTACTTTCTTGGCATATTTTATTTTTCCAAGTTGGTTTTCTAAAATAGTGAGATGGTTTCACCTTAATTTGAAAAACTTGTTTTATTCCTAATGTGTATCAAGTGATGGCATAATTTTTTTAGATAAGTTCCTAAGAAAAGCTTTCCTAATAACGAATTTTTTAATATTAAAACTTAGCAAAAATTTCATTTTAACTTTGAAAAGAGATAACAATATTAAAAGCAAAAATTTCATTTTAACTTTGAAAAGATAATAACAATATTAGAAATTAAGTTTTGTAGAAACTTTCTCAGTATGTGGTTTTCAAAGTCTATGGTAAACCTATTTAAGTTTTATAAAAGATGTGGTTAGGTTAAAATCTTAAGTTTAATGTGAAAATTTATATTTTTATAGATTATGTAGTTCCAATTTATAAAAAAAATGAGTTCCTTTTATTATATGAAGAAATCTTCATTACTACTACTTTTGAAATTTATTATTAGCTTGTCAACGCTTTTAAAAAGAGTTTATTAAAAATAAAACTTAGATATTTTGTTAAAAAAATCCTTTATTAAGAAATATAGTTTACTTTCCTTTATTTAAGAAAGAATCCATTTTCATTTTTATTAAGACAACAACATTTTAATCATGCATAAGTATGATTCTGTAGCAATGAAAAAGTAAGAATAATACATAACAATAAGAAATATACACAAACAAATAAACATAATAATATGGTCAAGTATTGAGAACCTTAGCTTCATCAAGGTATTCCAGTCAAGCATTGAGAGCCTTAACTTCATCAAAGCAACCCGATCAAGTATTGAGAGCCTTAGCTTCATCAAGGTATCCCGGGACTAAGAATAGACTAGTCCTAAAGAAAAAAAAGGAAAAAAAGAAAGAAAGGAGAATGCAATAATAAAAGAAATAATAAACGAAAGTTATAGAGTTAGTGAACATTTAGGCTCTAAGAAATATATAGATATAGATATAAATATTAATATGTATATTAAGTTAGATTAGGAGCATAATAACAACATAATAACACACAATAATAATAAAACAACATAGTAATAAAATAAGGTTTGTTCATGAACAAGAACAAAATATGAACATAGTGTTGATTCCATAGCAATTATTTGTTTAGGAAACATACACCATGGTCATGTTAAGTTACATGACATGATAAACAAATATAGGTAGGATTTTACCTAAGAGTATTTTTTAGTGGAATGAAAATGGTAGATGAATGTGGTTTTATGTGAGTAGTAAGGAATGGTAGATGATTTATGTGTAGTGAAGAATTTTGGGAAAGATTAAATGAAAGAAAGTTTTTGTAGAGAGAATTTATGAAGAGAGAAGTTGTGGAAAAATTTTGGAGAGTTTTGTTATGTAAAATGAAGGTGTGAAAGAATGAAGGAGGGAAGGGGTATTTATAGGAAAAGTTGGAGGAAAATTGTTGTAATAAAATAAATTGAAAAAGAAAAAGAAATTGAGAAAGAGAGAGAAAAGGGAGAGGGGACGGCAGTTCCAAAAGAGAGAGGGGGAGAGAGTTTTGATTAAATTTTGTATTTTTGTAAAGAAAAGTAATAATGTGTAAGGTGTGATGAAAATAAAGTTGTGTTGGAAATGAAAAGGTGTAAGAAATAGGTGTATAAGTAGTAAGAAATAGGTTATAATACAAAGTAGAGATAATAAAATAATAATGAATAGTAGAAATAGTACTATGAATAGTAGACTAGACAAATAAAATATCGGTAGTAATAAAAGTATGCGTAAAGAAGCTATATCTGATATTTTTAGTTATCAAAGAATTATGAAACTGATATTTTTGGATTTCCTATATTATTACGAGTATAACGGTATAAATGGAACATTTTTACCGTCTGATGTTCCCAAGCACGGTTTTTCGAAAATTGATCCGTTTGGATCTTAAAGACACTAGAAATAGGCGAATCTAATATTTTTATACTCCCCTATATTATTACGAACTATTATAAGCTATTAACTCAATTCCGTTGTCTAGGGTTTGAGAGCATGGGATTACTAGAGTTGAAACTGCTAGATCATTTTGATCTTTGTTGATATTTGAAACTCCGGTTTGACTAGGGTTAGGGTTTAATCCAACTTTACCCTAGAAATTGAAGGGTTTATATTAAGGAATGGATAGATGAATCGTCTCATGTTCGGGTTTTGAGTCGAACGATTATTGAATTTTCTATTTTTTGTTTTGAATATTCTCTTTTTCTTAAGACCATGAATTCCTATGTTTGATCTTGTTTGGATTCGGTGTTAATCTTGGGTCCACGTTTAGGGTTTTGATTCGGTATTTTAGTTCATGGACTATTTCTAGGAATTACGAAAAATTGGGGGTTTACAATCCTTATTTAGAGGAGCTTGAAGAAGAAAATATTAATGACTCCTTCCTGAAGAGAAGCTATATGCATTTTATCAACTCATGAACGTAGAAACTCCATGGTTTACATATTTTGCAAATTACTTAGTAACAAGAGTTCTCCTCGACGATCTTGATTATCATGCAAAAAAGAATTTCTTTTTAGAACTTAATATTACTATTGGAGGAATCTTTTCTTTTTCGGGTCTGTAGAGATCAAATGGTAAGGAGATGTGTTTCGCATGAAGAAGATTAAAAGATTCTTAGTGATTGCCACTCTGGGCCCACTGGTAGTCATTATTCAGCTAACCAGACTACTCATAAAGTTTTAGAGGTCGACTTCCATTAGCTTACAATATTTAAAGATGCTTATCATCTTTATGCTACATGTGATAGATGTCAGAATGTAGAGAACATATCAACAAGAGATGAGATGCCTAAAAAATTTGTTCTAGAATGTGAAGTTTTTGACTTATGGGGCATTAACTTCGTTGGACCGTTCCCTACTTCTTACGAAATAAATACATACTAGTAGCAGCAGACTATGTGTCTAAGTAGGTTGAAGCACAAGCTTTGCCCACAGACAATACCCTAGTTGTTATGAAATTCTTTAAGAAGCTGTTCTCACGTTTTGGAGCTTAGAGCCATTATAAGCAACAAGAGGACACATTTCTATTTCTACAATGTACAGATGGAGAAGGTGTTGAGAAGATATGGAGTTACACATCGAATTACTACACCTTATCACTATTAGACTCGCTGTCAGGTAGAAGTCTTCAATCATGAGTTGAAAAGAATTCTGGAAAAGATAATGTATCATCATGGAAGAGATTGGGTGGATAAGCTTGATGATGCCTTGTGGGCGTATAGAATAGCTACAAAACACCTTTAAGGACAACTCCCTGTAGGCTAGTTTATGGGAAGTCATGCCCTCTTCATGAGGAGATTGAACATAAGGCACATTAGACAATCAAAATGATTAATTTTTTTTAGGAGTTGTTGGATTGAAAAGAAGATTACAATTGAATGAACTTGATGAGTGGAGAAGGAAAGCATATGAGAATATGAGGATATACGACAAAAGAAATATCATGATTTGCATATCTGCCATCCAAAGGAGTTTGACAAGGGGACCAAGTGCTTTTG